>JBBPCY010000016.1:22152-40215 GCA_037974405.1 Brachyalestes nurse
TCTTGTGGGTTCACCGTCGTTTTAGTTCTGATTGTGTTATTAGTCTTTTGAGACCTTTTGGAATCGTATCGGCCCTCGAGCCTGGTTTTCGTTTGTGTTTGCCTGAATAAACTTGGAAAGCAAGGAATGGAGATTTGTCTGTATGCCTCCTGCTTCAAAGCAACACGGTCGGACATGACAATTAGTCTATTTCTCATTATTATCAGTGTTATAAACTGATTATAAACTGGACTATATAAACTTAAAGGTAGCATTTTTCGACATGGCAGCATAAATCGATAGACTCTGCTGTCAATTTACGCTACAGTAGCATTTTTCGACAAGGCAGAATTGTATGTGTATTACTGCACATTATGGATGGACTTAGTTCTATCATCGTTCTTGCTGAAGTATTTTTTCCCTCAGCACAATAGGTAATACTTTTGATTGCTGTGAACATTACTGCACATGAACGGTGCAAAAACAGTTATTAAATAAAGAGATGTTGAAATCTGTAATGTCAATTAGTCATTCACTCATATATGGCAAAATTCATTACAATCTTAAATACATTTACAGCAAAAATGTCTGCGATTTATTTAGATGAATTAATCAGAGAGCTTGTAATTAATTAATTGTTTTAGTCGCTTGACACCCCTAATAAAAAAGTCTTGTATATAACTGCTAGTGTAATAAAGGCTGGAGGAGAAGATTTTCATATGCTTGTGCAAAACTACACTATATATTACAACAATGTTATGGGGCCACAAAGTTTATACACATATACTAATTTGCATAATTAAGTCTGAAGTGAATGTAGTGATGGAGGTCAACCTCCCAAAGACATGAATCTTTTCAGTCACACTTTTCACAGCCGTTCCTTTAACCTTAATCAACAGGTCCAGCATTTCGCCAAAACCGGGCTGAGAGGGTTGCAGCCTCTCTGCCTCGAAGGCAGGGTTTTATTTCTCCATTTGAAGTGATAAACGTAGCCATTTGAAGTAACTGCCGCTCAAGAAGGTTAATCGCCTTAACGCCGAAGTCAGACGAGGGGGTTTAAATATTTGTGAGCATTAATCCCGAGCCGCGGAAGAACAGCAAAGATAGAAAGTGTTAAATAGATGGAAAAGGATGTTGCTAAAGGTACAGTGAACCAGCACTGTTCCTCCCTGAGACTGGAAAAGAAAATAAAGAAGAAAACGAGTACAGAGGAAGAGTCAAGGCTGTTGAAACCACACGAAGAAACGATTATTGTCTCCTTTTTTTTTTCTTTTTTTTTTAAACAGTGTAATTCAAGCAGCTCTGGCTATAATAGAGGTCTCTGCACAATTATTCCTCGTCATCTGCAATTTGGTGCTGTTAAAAGGTCTCTGTCTCCTTCAGCGCTTGGGGGCGGAGCAACTAGAAATTGGTGGGTATCATCACCTTGGCAAATGGAGGCATGTATTTAATTTGTATTGATTTCCCTGTGCTGGGGGTTTCAGCGTTATTCCGTTTGAAGTGATCAAGAGAGAATTAAGAGTTCAATTAGAGTATGCTCTTTGATGTGAGAGCGCCGCTGAAAAGTCAGCTATTTTATCCCGTTCTCTTAAACAATTAAGCGTTGGGGAAAATAAAACATAAAAAAAAGCAGCAGAAAGAGCGACTGCTTTAGTTACACTCCTGAACCAAATCGGCGAGAGAGAGGTTGGCGTCGAAACTAGACTGAATGTAAAATATGAAGGATTTTAAATGATGGTGTCAGAGTTCAACAATGTTAGAGGAGGGCCGAACCGCATATTAGAGTTTTCTTCGCTTTCTGATTCACTTTGAAGTAAATGTTTGTCAACACTGGACAAATTATGGTCTGTTGTATAGCTTTTAAAGGCTAACCGTGTGAATTAGTACAACACGATGCTGTACAAGTACATACACGATTATATACTATAGGAGCACATAACTAGATCATACAAGCTAGCGTTGCATATACACACTGGATTGTAAACCACAGTGCACACTTTATGGATCATACACAAAACATGCTGGTATCCCACTCTGTAGTAAACACATACTGGATTGTAAACTTTAGTGAATACATACTGAGCTGTGCACAGTCCATGCTGCATCAGGCACCATAGCTAATACACACTGGGTTGTAAACCCCAGCGTTTACATACTGGGTTGTACACAATACATGCTAGATCACACACCATGACAAATACATACTGGATGAATGGATATATATTGTACCATGCACCTACATATACATACTGGATCATACACCATAGCAAATGCATGCTGGGTTGCAAACCCTAATGCATATATACTGGATCGTCCACAATATCATATACATTCAAGATCATGCAAATTCAGACTGGACTGTACACAGTATACAGCTCTGGAAAAAAATAAGAGACTGCAGCAAAAATGTTCAGATTCTCAAGTTTTATCTTTTATTGAACTGAACAGCTTTGCCTTTTTAAGTTTTTAAGAAATGGTAGTAGATCATAGTAACATATGCATACTGGATTGTGAACACTAGTACATATATACTGGATCATGCACCATAGCTTATATCTATTGGATAGTATACCTTATTGCATTAATACTGGATCATGATCCATAACATATGCATAATGAGTCATGTGCTACAGCAAATTCATACTGCATTGTAAACCCTGGTCCATATTTACACTGCTGGAGTATGTACATAATAACACATGGTCTATAGTACATACACCTGATCATGCTCCAAACCATATACAGTACATACTAGATGCATACCACAGCACATGCACGTCTTACATTATTGCAACACACATACTGGATGACTTCATTACATATATACTTGACAATTCAACTGAGCAAATACATTCTAGCTTGTACACATGGAAAGGTGCATCACATAAACTGTACGCTAGGTGGCATTTTATATTAACTACAGGGCAGAAATGCATCTCACACACTTTTGCAATGATGTATTGAATGATACATTCCAGGAAACACACTCTAGATTGTAGCACATACAGTACGTACTGGTTTGCATGTATGTTAACTATAGCAAGTGCACAGTACAGCAGGAGTGGTGAGACTGGGAAAAAAAACACATGCAGGTGAGACTGTAGAGCTGGTGCTGTTTTGCTGTGTGCGTGTGTGTGTGTGTGTGTGTGTGTATGTGTGTGTGTTTGCATGTGCACGCTTGTTTGGCCATGGTCACGGTGGAATTCAACACTTTATTTCACAGCTCGGCCTCGAAGTGCCACATGCACGCCGCCTTGACAGCACGAGTAATCAGTTGCCATAGAGACAGTGTATGACCGCGCACGGTCCGTCGAGAATGACAATTGGCTAGCATCTGGCAATCTGCTTGGTACGCCATTTATTTATTTCATTATATTTACTTTTGGTATTCTGTACATCTGCACACTTCAGATCTTTTTTACCCTTGTAATGTTTCTCTGAATATATTTTTACATACTTATTACTTAGTTTTAGTCTTTAATTTTCTCTTATTCTAATTTGTTGTAACTCTACTGCACCGTCTCATGCATGTTTCAGGACCACCACTCTCTCTCTCTCTCGCTCTCTCTCTCTCTCTCTCTCTCTCTCTCTCTCTATATATATATATATACATATATATATATATATATATATATATAGATAGATAGATAGATATATATAGATAGATAGATAGATAGATAGATATAATAAAGATTTTTTGGCATGTATGTTATGCATGTTAGTATATATTATAATATTAGAGTGGTCATAATTTGAATTAGATTTTTGTTATAACTGCCATTCCCACCAATGTTCAACTGCTGGATCGAGATTGAGTTCACAATAGGTAAATACTTCATATAATAGATAAAGTAGCTTTTTAAAATGTATTTTTTGTAAAATGTAGTTGTTGCTTTTATCTAAACCAAAAGAAATCCCCAAAAAATAATTGGATGTTTGTAGTGTTTGTAGTATTATCTCGTATTTTCCCGGCTGAGGCTTTGTCTTGGCTGGAGGAGAATGTCAATAATGCCATTATTTTGGTGGGATACTGTCAGAGATGCATCAGATATTGAGGAGTTTGTTTGTACTCATAACCTCCCCGTTCACCTCATAATCTTAATTAAATCTGCCCAGGGCCCAACCGCCGTCAAACCGAGCATCCAAATCTTAATCAGAGCGAGTCAAATCCTGAGCAGGAGAGGTGTCCTCAGAGCGTGAGGGGAAGTAAACACTCCCCACAATGGATACATGATTTATGACAAGGCGGTACGGCAGGATTTCCAGGTTCTCACGTGCTCTACAAAATGCATTCGGACCCGGGGGAGATAGATGAGCTTTGAACATGTGTGTGCCAGTATGTGCATATTTTTGTGTGTGTTACGCACATTTCTGTGCATTTAAGATGCTTCTTGTAATCACTGTCACAGCAGAAGCTCTGCATCTTCATAGAAATACACAAATAAATAAATAAAATGTATCACGTAAAGAAATGAAACTGAATAATAAAATCAAGAATGTATGGAGATGACATTGAGATGCGATTTGTAATCTATGTTATATATTCTATATTATTTACAAAGGGCCCTCGAGTTATAGCAGTCTCGACATACAACCCTTCAAGTTTACAAACACTCACTCCCGCTCCCACTCGGCGTACAACCATAGCCTCATCCTTCAGACTATGTGGGCGAAGTAGTTTGGTTGTGCGTGGTGGAAGAATTTGCAGTAATGCAGCGTATGAGTGAGGGAGTTTTCCTTTTCTTGTGTCTTAGTTGGGTTTTTACGATTTTACAACTGTGTAAGTGACTTAGGTTAGTGACTTAGGCTTACACCAAAATTCGGGTGTCAAAGGAACGGATCTGTGTCGTAACTCGGGGACCCCCTGGAATCTATATTGTTTATATTCTAATCTATGTTAGGACTATTACTGATTAGATCAGTTCAGTTCAATTCAGGTGTCATTTTCTTTGATGTTGAAAATAAAATCAATGGTTCTGATATGATGGCAAAAAGTTTTATAAAATACAGGAACATAATATAGAGTGAATGTATATTATATGAAATATGCTGAAATGCATTGTGTGAACAGCACAAAATTCAACGTCTGCATTTAACCCATTCACCAGCCAGGAACACAGCACCCAGGGAGCAGTGTGTGGGGATGGTACCTTGCTCAGGATACCTCAGAGGTGCTTGCAGTCTTGGGAATCGAACCCACAACTTCCTGATTGCAGGGTAAACACCTTAACCACTAGGCCACCAGCTGCCCCAAATTGTGAGGTCAAGGTTAAGGTTAAGGTTAGAGACAGACTGGGTATTAAGCTCGAGTTTTGTATTATGTTTAGGTTTTTTAGTGAGGTTAAGGTTAGGGATAGACTGATTATCAAGCTTGAGTTTTTTACTTTATAGAGGTTTTGTAGTGAGGTCAAGCTTCGAGATTGAGTTTTGTATTATGTTTAGGCTTTGTAGTGAGGTCAAGGTTAGAGATAGACTGCGTATTAAGCTCGAGCTTTGTATTATGTTTAGGTTTTGCAGTGATGTTAGGGTTGGAAATGGACTGAGTATTATGTTTCGGTTTAGTGTTAGGTTTAGTGTTTTGTAGTGATGTTAAGGTTTAGGATTGGACTGAGTATAAAGTTTAGGTTTACGGTTAAGTTTAGGTTTTTGAGTGAGTTTAAGGTTAGGGATAGACTGAGTATTGAGTTTGGTGGTGAGGTTAAGGCTAAAGTTATCTATGGACCGTTAAGCTTCGGTTTTTGTGCTGATGTTAGGGTCAGGAATGGACGTAGTATTAAGTTTAAGTTTAAGGTTTTAGGTTTTAATGTGAGTTTAAGGTTAGGCTCAGACTGAGTAATATGTTTTGGTTTAGTGTTAAGTTTAGGCTTTGTAGTGATGTTAAGGTTTAGGGTTAGATGTAGAATAATAAAAAGGTTCAAATGCAGCTTTGATTTCTAGTATTTTAAAAACAATAGTGAGAGGTTAATATTAAGATTAAAGTTAGCATAAGAGTTTTATGTTGGGTTTAGGTGAATTATAATAAGAGAAATTTAATGAATAATTTTAGATATTTGGTTAAATGTTAGTTAAAGAGAAGATGAGCAACTGCTAACCATCAGCAAACTAGAATGAAGTGTTAATGATGTACTTTTTCTTTAATTAAACTTAATTGTTTCTTTAATGATTTTTTTTGCTGAAAGTCAGTCTGTGCAGCCTCTATTGTATCTTTTATGAGGGGGTTTTGGTGAATTAGAATAAAAAATAGTTTGTTAAATGTCAGTTGAAGAGAGGATTAGTATCTACTGATCATTATGCTCTTTTTGTATTTCTATAATGATTTTTGCTGTTGTGTAACAATGTTGGCCAATATGTTGTTTCTGAAGCGGAGTGTTTTTCGCTTGAACCTGCTACAATGCTGACTTGTTTCCTTAAAGCATGACGGAGACTGTAATGATCTAATTAAGCGCGCTGGCTGTCTCAGGCGTCCTCCTGTGTCACGATGATAGTGAATGCTACCCATCTGTCGGCTTCGGCTGCAGACTCAGCAAACTCGCTGCCCTGCCAGCTAACGATGGCGGGGCCGTCACAGGCGCTTCACCGCGGACGCGGCAGAAGGTCACAGGCCAGCGGCCCTCGGAGCCAAGGCCGAGCTCTGATGTACTCGCTTGAAGCGACAGAGATTCCGCGCTGGCGAAAAATGTCACTTTTTTTCACAGACTACAGACTTCAAGGTTATTGTGAGACTTAAATAAAACGACCACATTGAATCTAAAACTTGATGAAACGTTGATACATGAAAATTCATGATAAACACAGTTTTGCCCTGACACCACGCACTTCTGTCCACTATTGTGCGTGTCAAAAACTACTTAAGCAAGTCTATTAGACATCACATGACCACTTTGAGGCATCTGGAGAATAATTAGAAATAATTAAAACATGCTGCATCTACATTGTCTGCATTTCGGAATGCATTTTGGTGACACTGCACCCCAAATCACAAGGGTAAGCAAATTCAACTCACTCTTTTTATTAAGCAAAAGACATTTTGTGGTTTGGCTTTGAGTATAAGAAGACAGAGTTTCTCAGCTGGGATCACACTGGTAGGACTATTGTTTGCCATGATCATCAAACATTCATTTTCCAAAGCTGCTAGAATTGAGGGTACAACTTAACCTGAAAACCTCACCAGACCAGCAGCTTAAAACCTTATACCTAGTAAATTAAGCTGCAGGCTAAAGTGCGGTGATGTTAATCTACATATTTATTACCACATCACTTATTTTAGCTATTGCTCTCTTTCAGCAGCTCAAAAATTTCATCACTCTCAGGAAACAACATGACGAAACATATATTTATTTTTTTTAACTCTTTTATAAGCAATATCTCAATGTCTTTAAATATTCCCAGATATTTTATTTCATTTTTATTTACACATGTATTTTATTTCAAGTAAAAACAGTATCTTAACAATATGCCAAAACTGTTTTACATTCATTTTTATTTGATTTATTTTTTTTAAAGTTATCAATTGATTATATTACTTGCTTAATTAGGAAAAGGGCTTTAGGAAAAATATATTGGTAAAGTTTTTATCTACATGGGTACTGTAACTCTGGAAGCAAAGGTCTGACTGGCTAATTGGCTGCAAAGTTGAATGTTAGTGGGAAACTGTGTAATTTTGCTGAAATGCACATTTAAGGGTGGTTCTTATGAGACCTCATTCACATAGTTAAAAAAAAAATAAAAAAGACAGACTGTTCACTTTTTTTTTTAATTTTGAGTTAGACATTCTACATTAACTTTCTATTACATTTATCTGTATTGAAATCTGAGTGAAACCCTAGGCAGCTGATGCCCTAGTGGTTAGGGCATTCGCCCTGCGATCAGGAAGTGATGGGTTTGAATCCCAAGACTGCTAAGCACCTCTGAGGTACCCTGAGCAAGGTACCGTCCCCACACACTGCTCCTGGAGCGCTGTGTTCCTGGCTGCCCACTGCTTCACTTGGTGAATGAGTTAAATGCAGAGGAAGAATTTCATGCTGTTCACATATGACAGAATGGTCACTTTTCATGAATGAGACTCTGACCCCCAGAGGAAAAAAAAGAGCCAGTACCTGCTCTGCCATACACATATCCTCTTTCTGCTCAATATTTATAAACCCTCTTTTATTAAATTGAGATTCTGAACACTACCTTTTGCATCCAAACATACACCAAACCTCACACGTTTACTTTATGTGCTCTCATGTAGTGGATAGTGGTCAGCCTATCTGCAGCTCAGGAACGTCCAGAGGGATCTGCCCAGCCCATCAGATGACTTTTGTAAAGACAACGCATTAAGCTTATTGGGAGGAATCACATCAGAATGTACATTTCCTGTTCATTTGTGTTTCACTTAATTATTGAATCATTTTGTGGACACCTAGTTTTTCAAAAATGTGTTTCAAAGAAAAATTCAAGGGAAAATATCTAATGAACACATTTAGCCCAGAGTCCAAAATGTTGCTTCTTTATTTGGGCTGGCTCAACATGATCCTATCCAGCCTGGATGTCTGTAAGCTGATGTGAAATAATGGGTAGTTAGTGTTCTTCAAGTGTTAACAGTCCAATTATGTTGTATACAGCAAAAACGACTTTGAGGAGCTTCATGAGACATCATTCCAGGGTTTGTATGACTCAGAATGGGTGGAAATTAACTCGCCTGAACTATAGAGAAAATAAAACCTGAAGAGGGTAGCAGCTGAACTATAGGATGGTTCGTATATGAGCAAATAATGAAAGGAAAATGACAAATTATGACGGAAAGACTGGAAGCTGAGCTCAAAATTTTGCTTCTTTAATTTAGAACTGAAGCTACAAGGCTGGAGGTCAAATTGTTTCTATATAAGATTTCCTCCTCGAAACCTGCATGCATGAAAGTTTACCGCAATAAGAGTGCCCACCAAACTAAACAACACTTTTGATATTATGGGTGACTTGCTGGTGATTATTCAATTCAATTCAGTTGAATACAAATGTATTTATATGGCAACCAATGTTTTCACAAAGTAGTTTAACAGAATCCAGGTGCAAGCCACTTTTGAGCAAGCCAAGGGCAACAGAGGTGAGAAAAAACACTTCTATGCAGATTACATATACAGTATTAATGGTGATGTATAAATACAACTTTTTCAGTCATTGCCAAATCGCACCCACTACCTTGGTCTTCTGGTACCACTCTATGCTATTACACTGGGAGGATGAAGGCTAGCCCAAACTTTCTCTTTCAAACTCTTGCTAATGCAATGTCATCAGACAGCTCAACACACTTGTAGGGGAGTACTAATCCTGTTACATCAACTAACAGATGCCCATATTGGGAGGTATCCAGCCAGTTATGTTCTTGAATTACAAATCACTGTGTCTGTATTTAGAACCTTATGATAGTTTAACTAGTTGATAGACTAATAACAATGCTTTCTAATAGATAAAGAGTGAGCAGGTGCTTGTTGTTCCCTCACAGCAGGAAGGTCCTGGGACCCATTCCCTTGTGAGGGATTCAGAGTTCTCCTTGTGTCTGTGACTGACCCTAGGTATAAGCATGTTTGTCTGAATGTCCTGTAATGGACTGGTAACCTGAATAGGGTGTTTCTCTCTATGACTGCTGGGATGGGCTCCAGCACTCACAGCTAGGTTTGGAAAAGTGCAAAATGAAATCCACATTTGTTCATACCAGAAAGACAAGATCACCAGTTCAGACCTGCTCTTCTTACCCAGATAGATACATTTATAAAGATAAAAAAATAGTGTTGAATATAAACTGTACCATAGTGGATTTACACAGAACCTTTTTTTCCAAATAAAACTGTTGCATATGGTTTTTTTTTCTTGGTTCACAATTCAAAAGGTTTTCAAACTTTTCCCATAACTTCCTCTGGAAACGATATCCCCTCAGAGACGATGACTGATCTTGTTAAAAGTTTACTGATGTATATAACAGACCAGTGTCACACTTGGTGCCTAGTAAAGGCTTCATTGTGGTTTGGGGGGCAGGTAGTCCTGTGTGGGTGTCCCGGCTTTGGACGAACATCATCCATTTTTCTTCAGAATTCAAACATGTCAGCTTTATTCCCGATTCTTTGCAGATTCTTGCTGCTGTGCTTTTCTGGGAGTGTCCTGCTACAAATAGCCTCTGGCCAGATACTACATCTGTGATTTTAGGTGTTGTGGGTGTCTGCCTCACATCTTTGTCCACCCACTCTTTACTGAGACAATTTCTGAACATGTATACAATTGACTGAAAGTTTAGAATATACTCTTTTCACCTTCACACAATATGAAAGAATAAAACAAGTTCCATCGGAATGCATTTGATTCTATTCCATTCAATTCTAATATGTAAAACACATAAACAGTATTTATGCATTACAAAGTGTCATTTGACCAGGGATGGCCTAACATTTTGCATATGGCTGTACTGTATAATCATATATACAAATCAAACATTTAATGCATTTGTGTTACAGTGGAGTGTTTTAAGGACAATTGTAGCTTTCCATGGTGCTGTTTTTGTTAGTTAGCTGCTTGTTGCCTAAAAATGACTGCTATTCCACATCTGTAGTTTTATCAAGAGGGCCATTAGTAGAAGTTTCCGTTAAAAACCATAGCTGGTATAAAAGGGCTATAGTTGCTTTAGCCTCAGCAACTGCATGAAAGCAGCTGGCCATTAGTCTGAACTACTACAAATGTTCTGAAGATTACTAGGAAAATGTATTAATGTGACATCCAGGCCTCATCTGCCACGCCCCAGTGGTCCCGGCATTGCGGACTGTTGAGCCGAGGCTTGCCTGCCACGCCCCTTCATCCTCATGCTGGGTTGCTTATGTTCACCTGAACAGAATGAGCCTCCGTTGCTCAGCGTCTAATTGCCTTGGTAAGCACCTGCTAATTCAGCTCAGCTGTCTCTCCTTTTGTGTCTGTTAGTTTGAGGTAGTTCACCATTTATTTAGATAGGTTGTGTTTTCCGATTGCTTCTTTGTCCCTGTCTCCCCAGCATAAAGGCCAGCTGCTCCAGTAGTCTGGCGTGGGATTACCATCATGCATGCCATCCTACTCCAAGCCTGTGGTTTCCAAGGAGTGGTTGTCGGACATGACAATAATAGCAAAATTAAATATGTAAAAAATAAATCTGTGGACATCATTCACTTTGGCAAAACTAGTTCTAATATAATAAAAAAGCCAATACAACTGGAATATGAAGAGTCCAGCTTTATGTAAACACACCAGGAAAAGACCGTCAGGACTAAACTCCAGGGCTAAAAAAATTAGATGATAGGAGATGGAAAGACAATGCGCTTCTCTATAGTAACAAATACGGTTCTTCAGAGGGCTTGACAGAAGTTGTACCGATAAGCTTCCTAGTAAAAGCTCCAGACGGCAGGCCCACAAAAGGCAGAAGGCATGAAAAAGTTTGCCTCACACCCCTCTCTCTCTCTCTCTCTCTCTCTCACTCTCTCTCGCTGGAGCAGGTCTTCAATAACTGTGGCTCGACAGCCCTGCAGTGCCAATTGACTGTGAAATGAATCCACTAAGAGTTGCAAAGGCTGTTGGATTCTGTATTTATTGCAGCATTAGCCTGGTCCCTTTCCCGGTGGAAAATAAATAAATAAATAAATTAAAGTGGTCGAGAGACTTTCTGACTACAGTCGTGCGTAAACATAAAAAAGGATTGATTTATCAAGGCAAACATGGACTGATTAAAGTTTTGTGCTCAACATACACATTGGCACATGTGTAATGACCAGTGGCTTTAGGGGGGGGTTATATCTATTGCACTATTCGATACGCAGCATACATTTTTGGGAGTTCAGTGGCTGCCCCGTTTGTACTTTGCTAACTTCAGTTCCTTTATTTGCACTAACATTACGTGACTGTCTGACTGAACTAAAAATTATCCACACTTGTAGAGTTCTTATTTAAAATCTTTTTCACATCCTTCAGTAGCCTTCTATCAGAACCTGGCGTTACCAGGTTCTTGAAACATTGATGCCTAAAAATCAATTTGTTTTAATACCAATTTGGGTCACACTTTAATTGATTGACCCCTATTGATTGTCCACACATACTCTAATCCTTAGAACTCGTATTACAAATTAGTAAAATCTGATTTCAACAAATAAAAATAGTGTAAAAGAGTCTAAAACTGGTGTTTGCACTCCTACACGCTTGCTGCTTGCTGCTCTTTCACTTGGCTTGTTGCTGCCCGGCCACTAATCGTGTGGGTGGAGGGTTCTTTTCTTTTTTGGGCATTTGAGTATGATGCTATTTTTAATATCCTATTAATGATTATTATTATTATTACATGTTTTTTTAAATGACAATAACTTTGGTTCTCCATGCTGCTCATGTTCTTGGGGTTATTTGTTAACAAATTGGAGAAGGTTTAGGGTTAGCTTTTTTGATTTGATGGAGCGAAAACAAAGCTAGATAGGTAAAGACAAGGTGAGCATCTACAAAGTATCTACAGTGGACCATCTTAATAAAATCTGACCCAAATGGAGTTGGGTAAGTAATAATTATAGGGATGAGGTGTTGGTTTGATGTAGATTTTCCAATTGTTACTTATCAGCACAATGAGTGACATAAAAATTGATCACTTAGTTAAACGACACACTTGAGGTACTTAAAAGGAATTTAAACCTCTGTGATTGTGAACAGAGATCAAATATGTGATGTCCGGTCCTCGTCAGCCATGCCCCAGTGGTCCGGGCATTCCGGAACACTGAGCCAAGGCTTGCCTGCCACGCCCTCTCGTCCTCATGCTGGGTTGTTTATGTTTGGCCACGGTGCTTAGCAATGGACCTGAACAGAATGAGCCTCCAATTGGTACTTAGCACAATGAATGACAAAAAAATTGATCCAGGTGTATCTGAGATTGAGAGCTATTCATTGCCAAACGACACACTTGAGATAGTTAAAAGGAATTGTGAACAGAAATCAATTAACAGAAATCCATTTAAGGATACTCACATAAAGCCAGCAATTATACGTGAGTCTCTTATTTGCCTGCCAAAAGAAAACAAACAAGGCCAAAGATGTATGGATTCAGAGACTGTGGCCTTAGCCTATGGAATGCTGTTAGAATTTGTTCTTCATTTAATAAAGTTATGTATGTATTTTGTGTTAACAGGTTATTTCTGTCTTATATTTTGTTTTGACATCTAAAAGGTTTGCGTGACAAACATACACTTTTTCACAGCACAGTGCAAAAGTGTGTGACCTTGTTGTATGATGCTCTGATGACTGGTTTCACATTGTGAGGGTTATGACGCTGATTCATTTCCCTTCTAGAGCTTTCAAGTGATATTAGTATTGCCAAGTGTGTGTGTGTGTGTGTGTGTGTGTGTGTGTATGTGGTGTGAATACGTGTATACGCACATGTCCCAGTGTGTATTCAGCTCCTCAATAATGAGAAGTCACCACCTTCATCGGAAAAGATGCTTTTTACATTCGCAAAAGCAAAATGTATTTTTGTGTAACTATGACAACCAGTGCCTTTGACAAAAAATGTGGGCCTGTTATCACATATGTTGAATTGTGTGTATTCAACCCTGTATCCAACCCTGGTCCAAATCACACCTCCTGGGATGATGAACAGCATGAACATAGTTCTTCTTTGGCTGCTCTTCATGACTGAAATGCTAAATATATATATATATATATATACATGAAAGAAGTCAAAATTGATCCTTTGGTCATGGACATTACTAGAAATAAATTTCTGCATAATTCATTGGATGAGGTATAGCCAGTCATTTGAGATTTAATTTGATGGGAAATAATAAGGTATAGAGCAACTTACTGCTGAAAAGCTTCTCAAAACTCCATTCACCAGCACTGTGTACGATTCTGACTAGGTAAGATTGTAAAGAACAGCCCATTTCACACTAAACCCACTCTGAATGACTTACATGATTACATCTTAATTATTTAATTATGCAGAAAAATCAAAAATCAGGTGGAATTCCCTATAAGATTAGGGGTGTGTTAGATGAAGCACAGCAGCATTTAGATACAGATATTGCCACCTTAACCAAATGTGCTTTAGGGCCAGGACTTTCTGTGACTGGCAGCCGATTTCAGAGGTACCTTGTTACTGTCAGTTTTGGCCTGTGGTCATATTATTGGCACAGCCTTAATAAGCCTAAGAAACAGAGAAAAAAAATGTATGACTATTTTATGCATGTCAGTGTTGAATGTATTGATGAGAACAAGGAAGCCCAGACTGCCTTAACACAGGCCTGGCTACAGTCTCACAGGAGGCAATGGAGTTACCCTAGAAAGACAGGAAAACACAATAATGTGTGTTTGTGTGCAGAACTATTTTCAGAAAGTAGAGCACTGCAAAACTGTAACGCCATTACCTCTGGCAATTTAAAATGATTAGGTCATTGACACTGCAGGAAAAAATGCAATCATCATGCTGCATGTCTGGATGAGGAGTGGGAGGTATACTGCTATAGAAGGGATACCAGTGTGGTGTTGTCTCATTATATAGACGTTTTTACCTTCCTCCTGTGGATACTGTATAAAACCCTAAAAATGGAAACCCATTCTTCTTTGACTGCATGAACTTGGAAACTTTGAGATCATACTATTATTTTTTTAAATTAGTGTGATGTGCAGTCGACATCCTATTGTGATGATGTGCTGTAGTGGAATAGTTAGATTTTTTATCTGCAGAAAAGCTTGAACCTTTTTCTTTTTAAGGCAAGCAGCAAAATAGATTTGAAGATTGGCAAAAGTGAAAAGAACAATAGGATGAATGCAAAAGAAATGCTGTCATTTAAAAATGTTATTATTAATATTACTTGTTTGTTTGTCTATATTGTGAAATCATGTTATTGTCTTTTTACACTCCAAAAAAGCACATTTTGGGATGGTTCCTCAGGCAGTGATTCATACACAGCATTCTGACAGGAAATTCTCCATTGAAAAATAAATGTGGTTGAGACTAGTTCTAAGGTGCTTTCACACGTACCTACTGTGGTCCGAAGCACGATACGCTTTTCACACCTGAAAATCTTTTTGTAGGCAGTGCTGAATAAAAAATATTACTAATATTATTATATTCTGTCTTAGAAACTCAAATGATAAACATACTGTAAATGTACTTTGAGCAAAGAACACTGAGTGTATTTAGAAAATCTCAGTGTGTGCCAAAACTTTTGGTCAGATCACATATATAGATATATATATATTTTACTTATTTAAAGTGTGAAAACACTTTTTGGGCCAGGAGGAGAAAGAGAGGATAGGGAGCGCAATGACACCTGAAGATAAAAGACCTGTATCAACAAATGAGAGGGACATAATTTATAACATTATTAATTATGTATTGTATACCTGAACCCAGATTTAGTATGTTTTTTTTCCCACAAGCTGTCCCCTACCACTCATGCACCTGAACTGTTAAATGACTCAGCTTTCCACCTTGCACTTTATGCATCGCTCTGTTATGAAGCACATGCAGCTACATAAAAACAACACACCCATGTTAAATGTGTTCTTGTATACCGCCTCAGAGTTTCTGCTTTTTCATAGATTGACAGTATTTTTGAACTGAACTTCTGCTGATCTTTTTCACATGTAACGCACACAGTTACATTCCAGTATACTCCTGATGCAATATTTGCACAATTTTTTGGACGTTAAAAAGTTACCTTGTTTTAAATTTCACATCCTTGTACCAAACTGCACATTTTTACTTCGAGGCTACGATCTTGTTCTTGGACATTGTCTCAGAGTTTCTGTACTTTCAAAGACTGACCGTATATTCGTTTATTTTATTTGAACCACTGCTGGTCTTTTGCACATATAAAGAATGCAATTGCATACTAGCATTGCTGCTTTCCACCTGACTGCTGATGCAACATATGTTAAAAGTTACCTTGTGACTAAGTTTTTTTCTTCTAGTTTAGAGTTTATATTTATAGTTTATTTGTATTTGTATTTGTGTCCTTTTGTAAAATCTGGACCCTCATCGCACTTTGTACATGTAAATAACTGAAATGACAATAAAGTTCACTTTGCCTTGGACATGTTGATTGGACACAACTGTAGGCAGATTAGATTCATAGGACTCCTGTATTGAAGCCCCAGGACTTTATGAAAATATTTCCCACCAGGCCTTGCAGGCCGAGAGTCTTCGGCAGCCGTTACACACACACCCACACACACATACACACACACTTCTGCACTGATCTTAATGAGAGACTGCTCTGCTGAAAGGTTGCACACAGTAACGGAGGAGCAAAATCTCTATAGTAACAGAGAAGGGTCCCACGGGGCGGGGAGTGGCGCAGTACGTCACACATACACACTCCTGAGGGAACGGATGAAAACCTGTTTTCCCGTTTGAGGTTATTTCTGACTCTTTGCTTTATTCCGGTGTATCGAGCCGCGCGTCTGAGACGCCGGCGCTCCAGAAAGTTCACCAAAAGCCATCAGAAGGTTGGCATGATTGAATTCCTCTTTCGCTGAATTCAAGAATTTCTCTCTCTCTCCCCTCAATAAACGAAAACTCATTCGTGACAGTCACACTCCGAGATTTTCGGGGAGAATGATACAAGTCAGAAGTGTCACTCAGGGAGGAGTGTGAGCTGGATGTCTGGGCTCAGATCAATGCAGAGGAATCTTTAGACCAGCTTCAGCCCTTCAGACCAACAGCGTGGAGCTCCTGGCTGGGCTGAAGCTCCCCCTCAGGTGAAAGATAATTACTTCATCCGGAATTTAAAAGTGAGCTATTTTCCCAATCATTTAAAAGACCTGTGTATCTTTAGCTACTTTTCTAAGCACATTACTTAGGTTGCAGGAGTTCTTCAAAATAAAAAAATAAAAAACTTAGAAATAATCTTTGGCTAATTCTTCAACTATGTCAGGTAGTGGAAATTCCTTCAAATTAAATTTCATAATTATCATGATAAACTTAAATAAAAGTCTTACATTTATATTTAGCTAAATTCTCAACCACACTGTACAAAAACTGTATAACATTGTATACATTTTTCCTTCAAAATAAAAGACTTACAATCATCTTTAGCTCATTCTCAAACCATGGACATCATTCCTTCATAATAAATGTCTCACGATTATCTTTAGCTACTTAAATTAAAGACTTACAATTATCTTTAGCTACCTACTCAAGCACATTGGCTTGCATAAATCGTTCCTTCAAAATAAAAGACTCGCCTTTAGCTATTTCTCCAAGCAAATACGCTAGTGTAAATTGTTTCTTTGGAATAAAATAACAATAATTTATTTCTTCAAAATAAAAGGGCAAAAAGTAGTTTTTTTTAAGGCAACATGTGATAAGTACTTCCTCAGTAATGCTAACCACACTGCATTTTCAAAATAAAAATATTGACATAATAAAGACAAAATAATCTTTTCACTGGTATAAATGATTTTGTCAACATAAAACAGTTAGAATTAGGGCTAGCTACTTCCCCAGCCATACTAGCTAATGTGAATTGCTTCATGAACAGGATTACATTTTATTTAGCTGTTTCCCCAAGTACATTAACTACAGTTAAATGGTTATTCCTAAATGAGGAGTAGTTACTTTCCCAAACTTGATTGTAGGGTAAATTGCCTTTTAATAATTTAAAGGTACAAATAATCTTGATATAATTTTCTTAGTTATGGTAAATTGCTAAGTTATTGGTATGGTTTGGCTTACAGTGAGAAACTATTGAAACCATATCACCACACCAAAAGAGTGAAGAGTTGAGATTAATCAAACATACTTTATTAAAAACAATTTACAATATTTTTGCTTTCATTCTGTTTTAGACACTGTACCAGTAATAAGTTAGCTAGCTAGTTAAATGACTAGCTAGCTTTCCTCTACCCAGTTTTGTAGAGGTTGATGATGGGTAACAGCTGTCTATTTGCTTCACTTAAATTAGACAACAGTCTAAACACAAGGAATGTTGGTGGTGGATACTTGCTTCTGGACCAAGAAATCAAGGGTTTGAATCTTACTGTCAGCATACCACCACTGGGTTCCTGAGCAAGACCCTTAACCCCAAGTTGCTCCAGGGAGACTGCCCCCTGTAGTTA
>JBBPCY010000016.1:40315-61043 GCA_037974405.1 Brachyalestes nurse
AGTAGCAGTAGCAGTAGTAGTAGCAGTAGTAGCAGTAGTAGTAGCAGTAGTAGCAGTAGTAGCAGTAGTAGTAGTAGCAGCAGTAGTAGCAGTAGTAGTAGTAGCAGTAGTAGCAGCAGTAGTAGCAGTAGTAGTAGTTTCTGTTTGGTGTGTTTTTCCATAATTTTAAACCACCAGCTGCCTTTTACATTACGTCCAACTTTAATGATGAATGGACCAGCATAAATTATCCTTGTTTTTTAAATGATTTGGGGTTTTGCTCCAATAGCATGATGTAATTTCACTTTCCTCTTCTCCATAGCTTCAGTTAGGGTAGGTTAGGTTTGGGAAGAAGGAGGCAGGTTAAGGCTTACAATCAATAAAAATAATTTTGAAAAGAAAGATAAAAATGTTTCAGAGAAATGCCAAGAAAACAGTTTGCATGAACTGAAACGCTCCACTGTGTGTTTCAGGGTGATACGTGGTTTACAGGCTGACATGAAGACTAGTAAGAAACGGTAGCAGTTCCAAATCATATAAGATGAGATGAGAAAAGATCAGATAAAATATAAGATAAGATCAAATAACCCATTATTAGTCCTACAGCTGGGAAATTTGGGACAATAAACAGATCTTGAATCTTGAATCTAATATATCTACTTATTCTCCATCCAACCTTTTCCAATTCCAGATTGGGAACCAGCTTGAGAATGGCTGCTCTATAAGCTATAACTTCACAGAACGCCAGAGCTTGGTAAGCATGTCATGGTCACGTTTTTTCTTTGCTTTGAAAGGAGTTTAATGAATTAAGATTGTACCAAGACAGACACACAAAGAGAGACACTCATCATCTCTTTAAATCATTTCCAAGAACAACAGATTTCTTAGTGGAGTCAGAGCCCTTTTAAAGTTTATCACATTTTCTCTCCACGTTCATGCCCTTAAGCTTTATACTAAATCAGATTAAACTCAAACTGACAGAGTCTATATTTATGCACCTTGGGATCTGTTCACAGTATACAACAGGAAAGCTAACTGTAAAAGGACTCACTCAGAAAACAATAAACTGACTTTTCCAAGTCAAATCACCACTGAGAACCGCCAGAGGTGGATGCGCTTGAATATGTTTTAGATTAGGTTTTATTTGGGTTTGCTTGAGCACTGGTTCTCTCACTTTACACTTCTGCTCTAGCAGATACAAGGAAAAAACCACTATAGATAACTATAAAAAAAATGAAATAAGCTAGAAATGAATAGAGACCAAATCAACTAATAAGAAATTATACTTCACCTTCAGGTAAATCTGATGAATACTGAAAAAGCTGAACTTCATTCCATGGCTCTGTCCAAAAAGACGAAAGGCTCTACTTTCTTGCTGGGAGGGTTTTGACAACATTAAACATTACAGTAACATTAAAGTACATTTGGCCTTTTTTGTGTTACTCTTCTCTTTCTTTAGTAGAGCCGAAGAATAAAAGCAATTTTATTCAATAATGTTATCATGAGTCCCAT
The DNA here is from genome assembly GCA_037974405.1 of Brachyalestes nurse. Lineage (NCBI taxonomy): Eukaryota > Metazoa > Chordata > Actinopteri > Characiformes > Alestidae > Brachyalestes > Brachyalestes nurse. The sequence continues at coordinate 41,807 of JBBPCY010000016.1, forward strand.
GATCAACCGTCCGCGATCGAATCACGGCCATGATTTTGTGATAACGCTCCCCATTCTCCTGCTCTATTGCTTAAATATGAAATCAAATATGAAACTATTATTGCTGAAATAGGAAAACTGAGAGACAGAGTGATGATGTAATACATTATATTTGGTGATTTCCATTGTTACGGCAGAAAGTGGACGGTAGAATGACAGTAGAGTATAACAACAGTAGAGTATAACGATGTGCTCATTAGAGTTAAATGGACGTTTAATCAACTGGGTCATCAGTAGAGGCCAAATCAGTCAGACCACTTGTTTCTTTATCTGCTCTCCAGTTTGTTTACGTGTTGCACAGGCAGCCATTACATTTATACAAACACGGCGAGAGACTGATGTAGCGAATCTGGATTCCATCAGTTACAAAATCCCAAATCTAATTGTACATTTACGAGATACACATTCAGGACTCATGCCAGAGGTCTAGACAGTTTTATGTCTCGTTAGATGGATGTTAATTAACCCATTTTCAACCAATTGTTTTTGTAACATTTTGTAAACATCTTGTTTTTGTGACATTGGTGTCTTGCAATATAAAAATATTTTGATTAAAAGAAATTCTCATAATTGTTATAATAATTACAAAATTAGATGAAGATAAGATAAGAGAAGAGAAGAGAATCCTTTATTAGTCCCACAGGCGGGAAATTTGCATTGTTACAGCGGCAAAATGGACAGAACAAGAGAGGAAAATGGAAGCAGCAAACTATAAAAGTATAAGAGTACACTATATAACTATTTCTATTACAACAGTATAAACACAGACGTTTGTGTGTATGCATATGAATATGTGCCATTTAACCCATTTTCAGCCAAACAAATTGTCCCATGTTTTGTTTTGTGTCTTGTAATATCAAAAATATTTTCTCATGATTACAATTAATTCTCATAACTGTGACAAAATTCACTGTTCATGACTTTCCCCAAATCACAAGATACAGATTTCATAATTATGATGGAACATCTTGTGATTACATTCTAAAGTATTATTTTCAATTTTGCATGGCAGCAGTTTTCCACTGTACTCTCCACGACTGCTGGACCTTTTAAACAGGTTTTAATGGAAGGTATGAAGAAAGGCTTGGATCTTGGTAATGAATCTCAAACATGTCACTGTTTCCGTTTATTTAGAGTGAAATCTGCTACATTAAAGCAGCATTCCCTCACATCCTGGATCTTCTGAACACACGCTTCAGATATGGAAGGGGTTCTGACAACTACGTGTACACCAGCTCACTGAAGAACCTGATCTACAACATCTACTCACAGAAATGCATCCCTCCAATCAATGAGGAGATCGAGGTGATCTTGCACAATGCACATGTATTCAGAGTCGATTGTGTTTTTCTGCTGTATCATACAATATATTTGAGATGGTCTTTGATTTATTTCACCTTTTTCTAACTGATCAACGGTGTGATACTAAACCAGGGTTGCTTTTTTTTTTAAGTCTTTTTATTATTTAGAAAAAAATAAAAATTCAAAACTAGTGATCTCTTCCAAATTCTTAATGCAGTGGTACATGTTGGCATTCCTGAAAAAAAGAAAGTGGGCTTTTGAAAGACTCTTCAACTAAATGTCTGCAGATGCTCCCTGCTATGTACTGTACATAACACCGGAACGGCTGCTAATGCTCTACAGATGTTTTGGGAGTGCCGTGTTATCCAGAGCACATGGTCAGTTGCTGCGGCCGCCATGACTGGTGCCACGGGCATTTGTCTCACAGCTTCTTCCAGAATCGTCCTTCCAAATGACAACTTTACTGCAGATTTATGCCTCGCGCTATAGTGTTCTTCTCATTGATAAAACAGATGGACAGGGATCTGAAATGCCCCAAGGATGAATGAGTAGTGCTATAATACCACCCGACTCACTTTTATTAAACACACAGGAGTTCTGGTCAGTTCTGGTGAACTACAGTGAAATTAGAAACAGTGAACTGATGATGAGAGTCACTGCGAAACCAAACGCCTTCAAAATGACCTTAATTTCCCAAACTACTTACCTTCTAAACATGGCTTCTGCATAATAGCTACTAATTCGTTACTGATGTAATGAGTATTAATTTCTCACTTAATGGTTCTTACATGCCACCTGGTAAACTGACCTGAATGAGTTTATTCCAATAATTGTTTGAAACGCCCGCTGTGGTTCAAGATAAGATAAGATAAACCTTTATCAGTCCCACAAGTGGGAAATTTGCTTCGTCACGGCAGAAAGTGGACAGAATAAAGTTAGGAGCAGCAAAAAATTAAGATAACAATAGAATAGAATAGTATAAAATAGAATCAAAATTAAAATAAAATACTATACTGACAGTGCAGTATAAAATGTACACTATACAATCTAGAGATAAAGTATATGGACATCTGTGATGGAAAATGTTAACATAAATGTATTTGTAAACTATAGATGAACTAAATGTAGTGATATGTCTCTACACAATGAATATAAAAGTAAACTCATTGTTTATCACTTAGTCCACGTTTAAATAATGTTTTTATCTTTATTAGTGTGAACATAAGAAGGCCTGGGATTGGGGTTCCAGGCACCACACTGTACTTTGTCTTCAGACTTAAGTTTCTTCTTATTCTTTAGTATTGGCCACAAATCTGTCCACAAACAGGACACTGACTAAAATATAGACTGAAATATCGGGCGTTGGAGGCCTAGTGTGTAGGATACTTGTCTCTGGACCAAAAGGTTATGGGTTCGAATCCTACCCTCAGCATTGCACCACTGGGTTCCTGAGCAAGACCCTTAACCCCAAGTTGCTCCAGGGAGACTGCCCCCTGTAGTTAGGGACTGGAAGTCACTTTGGATAAAAGCGTCTGCTAAATGCCATAAATTAAGCACGTATTTTAGAATGAACTGACCGTATTTTTGAACATGGTGTAACAGCTTGATGCCACTAACACTGTCAATAACACTGAATTATTGCTGCACATTTTTGCATCTACACTCTCATCCCAAAACCGTTCATGCCTTCTCAAAGCGGCAAAAGTTAACTCACTCTTCACAGTAATGGTTTCACATCCTGTATTTAATATGGCAGATCTTCAGAAGTGTTCTTGAAGCTTACAAGGAAGATTATTAAAAACAAGAAGGCGAGAAACTCCACATGAAAGATGCAATATGGGGTAATCAGAGAACAAGAGACAAAAAGAGAGAGTGGGAGCACTGAGATGTCATGCAAAGCTCATCATGAGGAAGACAGTCCCAATTAATACTTTGTAAAAAGGACACGGGAGGCTACAGGCTGCTTCTGCCGCTCAGGGAACCGCACATGAAAAACCTGGGCCTCACGTCACAGGGCTTTAATCTTTGGAGAAGAAGGACCAGGCACTTTTCAGGTGGAAACTGCAGTGTTGTTTTAGACCAGTGACAGCAAAAGGCAGCTTTGATGTCCCGAAATAAAGATGGAATGAGCCTCTGGGCCTTCTAGCTGACCATAATTATGTGGCCACTACAAACATATGTCCCAGACTTACGATCCATCATTTAACCCTCACTGTGATTGCTGACCAAATATTCTTTATTTATTTCACTGTTACATCCTTGATTATATTTGGATATACTTGTATTAGTGGTGGGATGGGTGTCTTTTCTCTTAGGATTTTGTGGCAGTTTGGAGAAGGCCTTTTTCTATTCCAGCATGACAGTCCCAGAGCAAAAAATAAGGTCCATACGGATATGACTAGATGAATTCAGTGTGGAAGAACTTGACTGGCTCACACAGAGCGCTGACCTCAACCCCATCCAACACCTTTGGGATGAACTGGAACAGAGATTGTGAGTGAGGTCTTCTTGTCCAACATCAGTGTCTGAACTCATAAATGTTTTACAGAATGAATGGGCACAAATTTCCACAGAAACTACCCAAAATATTGTGGAAAGCCTTCCTAGAAGAGTGGAAGCTGTTATTGCTGTAAATGTGGGATCAACTCCATGTATGTATGTCTATGTATTTGAAGAGTATTAGATCTATAGGAGCTAGTCAGCTAGTGGTGAAAAGAGCTGAAACTAAACATGGTGAAATGGTGTTTATCCACTATGTTGTCCAACCAACAGCCCATCAATATCAGATCTGCTAAAACTGCACTATTTTCCTCTGCCTTTTTTTAAATACCTGCACTTCCAATCTTCTTTTATTGATTTTCTTGATAGTTCTTTTTTTCTTGGTAGTCCTTTATTTATTTTATGTCATTCTATTTCATTATTATGTCCTGTAAAGCACATTTAATGACCTGTATGACGATGTGCCTTATGAATAAACTTGACTTGACTTGACTCCTTCTCTTTGAAAGTCAACCCACTGCAATCCTTGGATCACTAGGAGATTGCTGCAGACCATATTTTATTAGGGAGTCGGGGCCTTTTTGGTTGGTAAGGCGCTGTAGTTCTGTTTCTCTCTGTTGCATTAAGTTAATTAGGTGTATATTGGATTAATTAGGTTTATTAATGTTTATTATTTTGACATCTTCCAAAGCAAGCACCACTTTAGATAAAAGGAAAAGAGAGTAAAAAAAATACTAATAAACACAATGCGAATACACTTTTTGGTTCTTGCCATTTTCTTATATGTTGTTGTCCAACGTAAACCATTTTGTGAAAAGTGGAAGTCTGGTAGTTTGAAGAGAAGTTATTATAATTTGAATTTGATGAAAAGTTGAAAAGCCATGATGATAAAGTTCACTTTACAATGAATGAGAAAGTGATTTTCTTCACAATTTATTGTTCAACAATGATTCTTTGGTGTAATATTGACTACTTCAGTTTGCTAGCTTGCTAGTTAAATGACCTTTGCACCAGTCTAGGTAAATAAAAGTCTTTGATTAAATAAAACTTGATGGAAGATTTGGCAATGAAATGACTTTTATTTTTTTACTTTTAAGTTGCTCCCAATGAATAGTTTTTTATTGATACTGCTCTTTTGAAAATACAAAAAAAGCTTTCTAAAATCATTTTAAAAAATCATGAAACAATGTTTTAATTTTAGATTGACTTTCTATGAGGGAACTTTTAGTAACACTGAACTACTTGTTCCATTCACCACCAATGTAAATTTTTCTATAAACGTTTCACACTGAACCAATTCTGATTGGTTTTTAACCACTTCAGTGAAATTCCCTTTTGAGTTGTGTATCCACAAAACAGTAACAGTCTAGACTCAACTTGGATTTAACGGTGCTAATATTTGCCATGTCTAGTCTTGTATAAACTGTAATAGACTAATTCAAAATGGTATGCAAATGCATTTAGCCCTTAGAACTTAGAACCCACTTGACCACTCTCCGGACCCCCTTCCTCTGTGGGTTACCCACCCACTTGTGTAAGTTCTCCCTGGTTCAAAGATATTCTGTTTCTATTACGTTTATTTCTAAGACCTGAAATAAAATAAATTTTTGTTCTTTGTGTGTGATGCCATTTGTGTGTGATGCCATTTTTAAAACCCCAGTAGTGATTTTTGTTATGACATGTTTTTAAATGACAATAACTTTGGTTCTATGTGACATAGGAACACCAAGCAAAGCTCAGCATGACGTCTGACACCTCGAGCATCAGTACAAACTGGGGGAACTTCCATATGAGCAGTTTGATGACGATTTACCATTTATTGCACTTCCGGCACAGATCTGTGTACTACCAGCATTAATTTATTACAATATCATTTCATTCACTGTCAAGGAGCCCTCTAATTTCTCCAGATGAAATGAAGGGAGTGTTGTGAGCAGAATATGGCTCTAATCTGTGGCAATGAAGGAGAACGCATCTCGCACTTGTCGTCGCACGAGTGTTTTAAGGGCATGCGTGCACAACACACAGCGAGCGTGCCATTATCTCAGCACGCATGCGGCACGCCTGTCAGTATACAGCTCAGATACGCCGCCATTAAAACCCAAATATTTATTCACTCAGCCGAATGCGGCGGAGCAAATCGCAGATAGAAATCGCACTTCCACTGCGGAGAAGTTTGTTTTAATTTATACCCTGTGGAGGGCTGTGGCGAGGAAAACTGGCTGGAGGCGATGGAAGATTTGATCTAAAGCTGTAATTGACACAGTTTTCATTTCTGCAGCGGTGCACACATTAACATATGAATGTGATTGGGTGTAATTAAATCAGAGGAAGAAACACACACACATAAGAAAGACTCATTGTTTTTTAATAGGTAGCCCACAATGTAACATGCAAATATGACATTCGAGCAGCCTGGCCTGAATGGTGATGCGTGGTGCTTTAGGCAGATGTGAATGCCAACATCTGTTTAATTTGGATAACATGCCACCTATGGTACAGTGTTCACCTGGAGATTGTTTGGAGGCCTGAGCATGTTTGCTAACAGGTATTAGCCTAAATCAGCCCCAATGAACAAGAGCTACTGAAGGGTACAGTGGTGGAAACACATCTTTGTATGCAATTACCCTGGCCACTATATTAGAAACCCACACAGACTAAATACATGGAGTTTCTACATAAAGTAGCAGTGAGTGGAAACGCAAAGTTGATGTTTCTCATAAGGGGGCCAGTGAGTAAAAGCACAAGGTTGGTGTTCCTAATAAAGTGATCGGAACCATGAGTTTCTAAAAAAACTTCCAGTGGCCAGTCACTGGAATCACAAGGTTGGCATTTCTAATAAAGTGGCCATTAAGCGAAAGAACAAGGCTGTGTTTCTGATTAAGTGGCCAGAGTGACAAACCACAAGGTCACCGTTTCTCAAAAAGTGATCAGTGTGAGGAAGCACAAGGTCGGTGTTTCTAATAATGCAGCCATTAAGTGGAAGCACAAGCCTGGTGTTTCTGATAAAATGGCCAGTGAGTGGAAGCAGAAAGTTGGTGTTTCTAAGTGACCATTTAGTGAAACTATAGGGTGGGTGTTTCTAAAGTAAGCAGAAGCACAAGGTGGGTGTTTCTAAAAAAGTTGCCATTAGATGGAAGCACATGATTGATGTTTCTAATGAAGTGGCCATTCCTAGAAGCACAAGGTTGGTGTTTTTAATAAAGTTTCAGTTAAGTGGAAACACAAGTGTTTCTAAAAACGCACCCAGGCACTGGAAGGACAAGGTGGGTGTTTCTGAAAACGGTTGCAGTCATTGGAAACACAAGTCTGGTGTTTCTAGCAAAGAGGCCACTGAGTGGAAGAACAGGGTCTGTGTTTCTAATAAAGTGGCCAATGAGCAGACGCAAATGGTCATTGTTTCCAAAAAAAGTGACCAGTGAGCGGAACCAAAAGACCAGTGTTTCTAAAAAAGCAACCCGAATGAGGACGCTCAAGGTTGCTGTTTCTAATTATGTGGCCATTAAGTGGAAGCACAAGGTCAGTGTTTCTAAAAAGTGACCAGCGAGTGGAACCACAAGGTCGTTGTTTCTAAAAAAGTTACCATTAAGTGGAAGCACAAGATTGGTGTTTCTAATAAAATGGCCAGTATAACCAAGCACAAGGTCTCTGTTTCTAATAAAGTGGCCTGTTACTGGAAGCACAGGGTCGATGTTTCTAATCATGTTGCCAGTGAGTGGACGCAAAAGGTCATTATTTCGAAAAAGCAACCAGTGAGTGGAACCAGAAGTCTGTGTTTCTAAAACAGCGACCAGCGAGAGGAAGTACAAGGTCATTGTATCAAAAAAAGTAACCGGTGCTTGGAAGCACAGGGTCGGTGTTTCTAATAGTGTGATCATTAGGTGGAAGCACCCAGTTGCTGTTTCTAATAAAGTACAGCTAAAACAATAACTGTTTCTATGGAGAATGAGTGTGCTTCATATGAATCAAATATATAAACAGTATTTAAATGATTCACATTATATTTAGATATTATTCTTTATGCAAGCATATGGTGTGTAGGATGTGTGAAAAGCTTTTAAACCACAGAACGAAGCCAGGGAGACTTAAGCAAATTAAAGTGCATGGAGGCCGGTGACAGCAGATGAAAAGGTCAAGCAGCGAGAAAACACATTGTTTTGCGTGTGACTGTTAATGAAAGCCGGTCTGCTTCTGTTGGCAACTTCTTCTCCACGACGTGGACTCTCTTGTGGTTTCGATCTTTGCTGGGCCATTCAGTCAGTGGTAGCTACAACCAAGAGCCTTCTGTGCCGAGCTCACAGCTCACTGTAGCGCCTTTGTGTCTCAAGCAGAGGTGTTGGTACACTAGAGAAATGCACCATATGTTAAAATGCTCTCAGTAATATGGCAGCTGGAGCTCAAAAACATATCCTCTGACACCTCTTCTTAGTTATATTTGTCCTGATACATGTGACATTTGGATGGATTGGCACCTCTATTTTCACATTATAATGCATTTTCTTGATTTCCTGATATTTTTGCCATTAACATAATCCTTTTCACACACTCCCTCATTCCATTTTGAGGGGGTTTGTTATGTTGATTCAGCTCATTGGCTGCTTTACTGCTGCTGACTTTTAGTACAAATTCAGTCCATTAAAACTGGGCAAAGAGAATACATCCCAAGACACCAAAGGTCCTAAGGTCCTCTGATCTTTACTTCTATGATGACCTCCATTCATCCGATCTCCAGTTTCACGACGATCTACATTCCTCTGACCTCAGTTCCTTGGATAACCTCCATTCCTCTGGTCCCCATTCTTATGATCTCCATCTGTATGATGACCTCCGTTCCTCTGATTTCCATTTCTTTAATTTAAACGCCACTCTTCTGAGCTCCTAGGATGAACTCTTTTTCTTTGACCTCCATTCCCATGGGGACCTTCGTTTCTCTGACATCCATTCCTTTGATTTACATTTCAGTGATTAACGTTGTTTGTCTAAACTCCATTGCTATAATGACCTACTGTTTTCTAACCTCCATTCCTGTGACGACCTCCATTCCTATGATGAACTGTGTTTCTCTGACTACCATTTCTTTGATGACCTCCATTCCTCTGACCTACTTGTCCATGATGACTCCCATTTCTATGATGATCTCCATACCTTTGATGACCTCCATTTAATGATAACCTCTGGCTTTCTGACCTCAGTTCCTGTGATGATGTCCATTACTCTGACCACCATTCCTATGACCTTCATTCATCTGACCTCTAATCTTATTATGTCCTCGGTTCCTCTGACCTCCATTCATATTATTACCTCCACTGCTCTGACCTCCATTCCTATGATGACCTCCAGTCCTCTTGCTGCCATTTCTTTGATGACCTCTGTTCCTCTGATCTGCAGTCCTTTGATGACCTCCATTCTTCTGACCTCCATTCCTTTGATACATTTTAACATTGTTTTTCATTTCTCTAGTCAACTTTATTATAATACTTTTGTTATATTTGGCTGGTACATCTTTTCTTTTACTCAAACTGGCTCAAATTGACTTCTCTAACTTCCTCTGCATTGTTCTGCAGATATTTTTTTTTTGCCTATGTCCATGAGAAATGGTTTTGTTTTTGCGCTCCTGAAAAACCTGACCGTTTCTGCTTCCTTCCAATCAATGAGAACTAGTAAATGAGTGTGCTACGCCTGCTGAAGTCCAAAATTAACTGCTTTCATTTCGCTGACATTTAAAGCTAAATTGTATTGGCATCGCAGTCGCTTTCAAAAACACAACCCAATCCCAGGCTCCGGCAGCAACCTTGCAAGGCCAAATGTCCTGAATGGCTCTGAAACTCCATCAGAGGTCCTTTCTATCGGTATTCAGCCACAGGGACATGTTCACAATGCTGTATCTGAGAGTTTAATACATTTGGCAGGCATTGTGGTTTTGAATGCAGAGGTAGAGTCTATAGACACTGCAGCATTCTGACACATGTGTAGGTGTTTTTACTGCCAGGGTGTCCTAGGGCTGTGTGGAGAATACATTGCCTGCTGTTCCAGCACCTCATGGTCCCGCGGAAGCTGCACCATTAACCTGCTAGCAAGCTACTGTAGGTCCAATGATTCTGCAATTTTATTATTTATGTACAACATTCACACAGGTAAGATAACACAGCACCTTCTGGTCCTCATGGATCTTTGGCTGCACTTGGCCTTCTATTTATTTGTTATAGAGACACATTAAAAGAACATTTTAAGATGACTATAAAGTTTCTTGTTGGGGTAAACCAAGAAGAAAGGCTCAATTTGAGGAGTGTGCCATAAAAAAAACTGCCATTGCAAACCACTACCTATTACCATTGTATGGCTTCTTTTTTTTTTTTAAGCTGGTAACTTATTTCCACTATCCGGCCATTTTATTAGAACCATCAGTTTTGTATGATCAGTCTCTGTCCACTTTATTAGAAATCCATACCTTGTATTTCCCCTCCCCTTATTAGAAACACCTAACTTTCCCTTCCATTAGCTGCCCAATTTTTAGAAACACCTACCCTGTTCTTACCCTCCCTAGCCACTTTATTAGAAACACATACCTTTTCCTTCCATTAACTGTCCACTTTATTAGAAACACTGACATTTTCCTTTCATTAACGGTACACTTTATTAGAAACACTTACCTTGTACTGCCCTTCTATGACCACTTTATTAGACGTACATTTTCTTCCATTCCCTGACCACTTAATTACAAACACTGATATTTTACTTCTACCTCCTGGCCACTTTATTAGGAACCTTTAGCTTTTCCTCCTATTCAGTGTTCACTTGAATAGAAACACCTACCTTTTCTTTCCACTAACTGTCCCCTTTACATGACTGTCACCTTTCCACTGGTACCTGAGCCGTACCAGAGTTGCTTGACAGGCAGTGCTGAAAGCTGGCTGCAGCCAAGCTGTATGCATCAGCAGTTTTTGACTGGTCAAAAAATGTTGTCCTCACAATATGGAAAGGCCATTATTTTTTTTGTTTTACGGTCTGCGCAAAAATAAGTTAATAAAAACCAACAACAATAGAGATACAAACTAACAACAGGGATGCTGACAAATTACAAGCACCACTGTCGGTTTGGAATGAAGATACATTTCAGTGGGAGTTTCCTATGATGCTAGCAAATGTATCTTTAACACTGTGAGAAACGCAGGTGTATCAGACCATCGCTAGCAAGTTACCTCAATCAGCACAAGCCCAAACAAGACTGTAAATAATAAATGACCACAATAACAAAAGTAGCTCTGACAGAAAAAAACGTTCCGCTGGTTTGACTCCATGGACGCAGTTTTGGGGTGAAGTCCAGGCAAAAAATTTGAGTCAGAAACAGTGTTAGCAGGCTGCGATACACTGAGATACACTCAAAGCGTGCAGCAAGTTTAGTACAGTCACAATACAGTTTAGGTACAGTACAGTTCCGGTACACCTATGGAAAAGTGACTTAAGTGGCCCACAAATGAACAATTCAAAACAAGTCTCCCGCGGGCCGCTTTGAGTCAGCGTAAGATGATCTAGATGGGGAGTGCGTTGGAGAATATGATCTAGCAGTCCATCGTTTCAGTCATGTTTCTGTCAGGTACTTCACACATGGGTCTTCATGCATGAGCGGTTGCTAAGCATGTACCCAGGCGATGGCAGCCGGAATGAGTCACGTTCATAATGACCTGTCGTGACTTCGCATTTCACATGAATCACGTGATGGTGCGTTGAAGTAGGCCAGCTGTTTCATAACAAGGCGCAACTGTTCCTCTGGGGTGCTGAGCTCCTCTCTTCTGTAGCCAATGCTCTCCCTCTCTCTCACCAGGGAGAGAGCGAGAGAGAGAGAGAGACAGCGAGCGCCGTGGGACCGCCGCGGACGTCCAGATCAATTTGAAATGTAATCATAAAGTTCTTTTCTTCTGAGAATTTGCCGAGCATTGGGACTGGCATTACATTTTAATGACTAGGAGAGCATAATCCGCCACACTAGTTTGAAAGGGGCTTACGGTCCAGTTTATAGCATTCAACATGCCCAAAGCTGACATCCCCTGAATGAAGTTATCTGCCGCCGCTCCTTCAACCGCCTTACAAATATTCCTCTATTAATCTCTATTTACCATGGAGGGCCTCGCCGAATCAGGGGGGAGCATATGCTTTTTCCTGCAGCTCGCGGCCCAGGAACTGGGCGGAAAGGCCTCCTCTGTCCATTTATTTTTGGGGACATATTCTGCCGCTGTTCTTTTTGGGAATCCGAGGGGCTGATTAGCCGTGCGTTTCCAAGCACGTAAATAGCACTGCAGGGACCGAGCGACACGCGTGAACGACTGCAATTGCGCAAGCCTCGCTTAGTCTGGAAGACCTATCTCTGGAAGCTTAATGAGAGAATGCATCATTAGATAATACGCTTCGAGTTATGAGACGGAATTCTCAAGGTTGTTTGGGTGCGGGAGTTCAATCAAGCAGAGATGAGTGTGGAGGCTTTTAGTGGATGCGCTTTCCATACTATCAGGCTGTTCTTGGGCTTGGATGTCCCATATTTTTCAAAGTAGGCTTAAATTGTGTACTACAACCCATCGGGGACCCGAAAGTGGTCAAACAAAAGATTAGCGTTATGCTAATTTAACAAATGCTGCTTGTGTATTATTGATGAGGCAAAGCCCGATACCATCCACTGTCTTTTTCGTCAGTCCCCCTGCCGTCTGTCCATCAACATTATCCATTGATGTTGCGGCAGCAAGGACATCCAGGTCATTGTACATTTCAGATAATCGGCCTGGGTCCGCATGCTGGCACCTGGTCAGGGTGTTTGCAAAGCAAAAAAGCACTTCTCAGGTGAAGTGAAGCACGGGCAGGCAGCCTTATCCCTTTACCGATAGCGCAGCTTTGAAAGTGCTTACCTTCACAACAGATTAGCCCAGCTAATTAATGACTCCCCTTCATAGTCGCACAATCGCCCCATCACTCTCCCATTTAGCAGATATGCTATTACACTCCCCCCTTCATCCCAGCTCTTCCCTCATTTCCTATGCAGTCGACACTTTTTTTTTTCCTTTAAAAGAAAGCTATAGCAGCAGTGCCAGAACAGCACCATTGTTAGCAAATGTACGTTCCCTAAAACTTTGGAAGGACAAAGAGTGCGGGAGCTCCAAACATCCTTCTGCGCCTCAGTCTGAGGTTCATTTCTCATATTATAGTGCACTGGTTTTGAAATCAGATGGCTTTGATCTCCCTGATAACTCTGAGGTCACGGTTAATTATAAAATAAATGGATTTTTGGAAAACAAACTTGTTGATGAATTGCACTCATTTTTGGGGTCGTGTATTTTCCAGTGACTGTGCGCTTTTAATTAAGACCATTTGAAAATATATTTGGTGTTAACGACTGTAATCCTTAATTATGAAAAAGGCAGAAAATCATGGAGGGAACGGTGTGTCCCGTAAGAAGCCGTCAGCTTTACAGAGGATGCTAGGGGACGTCTTGCTTCATCTTTAAATGGCAATCCAAAAAACAACAAGTGACATGTATTGCATTAACAGGCTTCCTGGACTGATAATTGAATGATTTTTCAGCCGCTCGAGTTTTGTGAGCTGGAAAGCCCTTGTAATCTTTGACAAACAGGCGGCCACTAAGTATGTGTTTATTGCATTTTCTGCTTGAGAGGCAGTATGAGGTGTCAGTGAGCATGGAGAACACACTATTTTGACCTGGGAAGGGTAGGCCTCATATTTTAAGTGGTTTACATCATTGGCCAGTGGAATCATATATATATTGTGTCCATAAAGTTGGAAGCATGGCATTTTCCGTAAAATGTATTGGTATGTGAAGCGTTAAGATGAAGCATTTTGTCCATATGGTGTTTCTGTTCATTCCATCCTTTCTATTTCTTTTTATCTTGTTCTTTCTTTCATCCCCTATATAAATGTATTTGCTACTAATTTGATTGCACTTTACCTCACACCAATTATTATTACATATTACATTATTGACATTGGTGGGTTTTTTCTGCAAAATAAGTCTCACGATGGCAAGATTTACGAAGAGTGAACCGGCATGGCATGAAAGTTTCAAATCTGCACTTTTCACACAATTTCTACACTTGAGCTCTGAGTCAGAACTAATTCAGGTAAAATTGCACCATGCTTTTGTTAGCACTGGCACTAAGTGCAACTTCTAAGGGCTTATTAACTGTGTTTACTTGTCTGAGCTGAAATTCAAACGGATTGCACTTCATCTGCAAAGATCAAACCACCTTTGCATTGCACTCGCAAACCTTTCGCCCTATTAGTAATTTAATAAGGTGGAGGATGCGGTCGGAGGGAGAAAAGGGAGCGCGAGCATCTCTTTTAGATTGTCTTCACACAGGCTGCACAAAGGCAAACAAGTCCACTTAGGATTAAGTCTGATTGGCTGCTGGTGATAGCGGCTGTCAGGGCTGCTGCACTGGCGGTGCCCTGGGAGCTCAGCGCCTCTCTCGTGCCTGGCCGTTTGACTTGCCTGTTCAGCACTGACCCCCTGCCATGTCGGCAAACAGTCGATAATTAATGCCCGTGCCATTCTGAGGGTGATGGATTGGCGGTCTTGAAGCCTGGGGAGAGATTTTAGATTCTCTCTCTGCTGGACCATGACAGGCGTACACACTTTCGAGGAGGCCACAAACGTCCAGGCCACGTGTCCTCCATGCCTCGGGCTGACGGCGGTGCATTAGCGTTGGTTTTCATATCACTGCACATTCAAGGCATATTCCTTTGGACACCCGCTCAATATGGGAATATATTAGTGGGGACACACAGTCCACAGTGATCAAGCACTGTAGCTAAGTGCTGAATGTTTTATGCTAGTCACTGAACATGACATGTTCGCTCAAAGCCGGACCAGCGATGGGCGTTGACAAAATCGATCGCAAAAAGATCACAGTGCTTGCCAGCAAGCTAGCCAGCTAGAGAACAAATTAGTTAACAACATCAGATTTAGAAAAATATGCCCTTTTTGGTACAATGGTATGGAGAAAACACTCTAGTAGCCAACTGACCTTTCGGACCCGATTTTTGGGTACAATATGTTCAAGCTTATTTGTCACATACACAAATATACAAGTACAATGTGCAGTGAAATGTTTATGTACCTGTCCGGCATTTCACATTAAATTAAGAAGTACAAGCAACATAACCAGTCAAATTATAAACTAACATAAATAAAACTGAGGTGGGGCTTTAATCTCAATCCGATTTAACAGCCTGAAGGCCTGAGGGAAAAAGCTCCTCCTCATTCTCTCTGTGGTGACAGTCAGTAGACGATAGCATCTCCCTGATGGCAGCAGGGAAAACTACAATTGCTGGGGGTGACCGGGGTCTCCAGCTATCCTTTCGCCATTTGTTTTGCATCGTTTGATGTAAATGTCATGCAGACTGGGAGGCTGGTTTTGATCGTTTTCTTAGCTGAGTGGACCACCTTCCTTAGAGCTAGTTTGGTGCAGCTCCCCATCCAAGTGGTGATGCTTCCGCTCAGGATGTCTTTTAAAGCACCCCAAGTGGGAGTTTAAAGTCTCTAAATCATCTGAGATTGTAGAGACACTGACAAGCTTTCTTTAACACAATGTTCATGTTACAGGACCATGACAGGGGACAATAGCGACAATGGCCAACGACAAAAGCAACAGCTTGGTTGATGTATGACTTCATCTACCATCCATGGCAATGTATGGATGACTGTTGTTATGCTGTAGTGCTCAAATCTAATGTAATTTTCCTATTGTCATTACACTGTATAATGTAGGATAAATACACATAAAGAGAGCTGTAGAAAATCATTGCTTCTGATGTATCTTCAGTTACAGCTTCTTGGACTGTGTGTTTTTAGCATTAGTTCCTTTTCTGGATTTCTGGACAACCCATTTTTGTTTATGCAGGTAGAAGTACGTTTTGAAAGAATGAACTCTGTTTGGGAACATTTTAGTCCCTCAAAGTTTTGAGCTAAACCCAAAATATGTACCCAAAATCCAGCTCTAGCCCAAACCCTGGCCTTTATTTTCTAATGAAATGTGTCCATCAGGAAAAGTGTCCAAACATGCTCCTGGAGGATGACGATTCAACCCACAACCCAATCTACAATTAATCCAGTTAATGAAGGCCTTCAGGAGTGTCTGGATCTTAAAGCCATGTCTGCTTAAACTAACCTTTCCAAGGTGATAGACCATTAAGACCAGTGATTGTTTCACCCACTGGTATCTTCAAGCAGCCTCACCACCACCAGTCTCTGATTCATCCAGTTGGAGGTTGGCACCATGAGTTAACACACACCTTTTGTGTTGGGTGGCAAAAGCACACAATTATTCTGAACTCGCCGAAGAAGGCAGACGTCTGTTCAGCAATCAATAGAGTCAGCTAGTTGAGCAGTGTGCTAAGTGACAGCTGTGACATTATTAAGTTGTGGGATCGGGACCTCGTCATAATTATGGGGACAAAATGGCAAGGCTGTCAGTCACATACGGGGAATTATG
This sequence comes from Brachyalestes nurse, assembly GCA_037974405.1. Taxonomy (NCBI): domain Eukaryota; kingdom Metazoa; phylum Chordata; class Actinopteri; order Characiformes; family Alestidae; genus Brachyalestes; species Brachyalestes nurse. Next base: position 58,141 of record JBBPCY010000016.1, read on the forward strand.
AAAGTGATTGTTGCGCGTGTTGACAGCGCCTGTCGCAGAAATGACGCGATGCTTTCCCACTGGTGGAGAAGCTTATTTGAGCAAGCTCAGGGAACTGGGGAGGTGGGGGGGGGTTGGTAGGGGTGGTCACGATTTTTCGTTCTGGGTGTCTTGCGTGCAGCTGCAAAGCAGAGAATGTGACAGACACATTTGAATAAATTCCAAGCATATAAAGGGTTTCCTTCTGGCTGAATTTATGGCTTTTTGTCTCGTCTTTAAAATGCTAAACAAGGACAGGCAGAGAACTTATTATTTACCATCCAGACTTCTTTCTTCATCTCATTGTGGTTTCATAAATCATTGTAGACCACCAGAGCTGAACCAGGGCCAACCCAGGACAAGACCAGGGCCAACTGACAATGATAACTGTGGAGTGATTATAATCCAGTATGAATCTGCAGTGTGTAGTTTTTACAGTCTGACAGTAATAACTGTGGAGAGATTATAATCCAGTATGAATCTGCAGTGTGTAGTTTTTAAAACCTGAAAGTAAAAACGGTGATGTGATGTGAATCCAGTATGAATCTGCAGTGTGTAGTTTATATAGTCTGACAGTAATAACTGTGGAGAGATTATAATCCAGTATGAATCTGCAGTGTGTAGTTTCTACAGTCTGACAGTTATAGGTGAGGTGGGATTTGAATCTAGTATGTATCCGAAGTACCTGCTGTAAATATGTTGTTATTGTTATTCAGTGTCTGTGGCAGAACAATAACCTTTCAGTCAACAGGAATTGCTACATTAGCAAAAACATGATAAATAATATTTCTCATCAGCAATGCTATTATATAAGAACTGTATCAAACTCTTATACTTTTTTAAGACATTATTCGACCTTCATCTAGGCATGATATAATAAATTAATTGGCACCGAGTCTAGACAAACTCAGTGTCAAAAAATGTGATAGATGTGATTTTATGGGGGAAAAAAATGGTTTTTGTCTTCTTGCAGTAAATGTGCTGCAATTAAAGTTTGGTCTGTTTCCTCCACCTTTACCAAGGGTGGCCATAACTATGGCGCTAGTAACAAAATAGATTTTGGCAAAGGAACCAACAGTCATCACCTGTCAAAGATCTAGGACCCAAAAAAAACCCTCAAGTCCTTTCTACCCAACGCACACAGTTCGGGACCCAATTTCTCTAAAGTGCCATCGTGTAAAGATCTCCTTAACTGATTGAGGGAGCGTCTGAAGTGATACTCACTCTAACATTTGATGACAGACTTTCTGGCACAGATTTCTTGGGCGAGACTCATGCAGGCAGTGCTATCTGTGGACCTGCGGCGCACAGTCAGCGTGTGGACCGTGAAATGGAAACTGATGCACAAAAACCGTATATAAATACACTGATGTGTGTATCAGGGACACTGGTTAGAACACTAGTGCCACCTAGCAACAGCAGTCTCCTCTTAGAGCCATGTGTTGAGCCTCAGCATCGGGTGGTGGGTGTAGGGGGTTTCAGAATGCTCTGGCTTGAGCAGGTATGAAATTGCTGAGACCAGTACTGTTGTTCTTACTCAAAAACGAATCCATTACTAAATATTAAATACTAATTTAGGAGTGGCTGCTAGTCTAGTGGCTAGGGAGCTGCCCCTGCGATTAGAAGGCCATGGGTTTGAATCCCATGACTGCTAGCGGCACCACTGAGGCATCCATGAGCAAGGTACCGTCTGCACACACTGCTCCCCATTGGTGGCAGCCCCCTGCTTCACTTGGTGAATGGGTTACTATAAAGGGACGCTTTCTTTAATTTTAATGAACACTTTCGCTTGTAGCGTCACACAGATGGCCTGACTACTTTCATTAAAGCGTACCATCACACGGTTCAACACTCAACATTCTATCACTTCAAACTGCTGACCAACACAGCAAGTTAATGGAGATTCGAGATTACAGCTGGTACACCACCATCTTGTAGTATTTGTACTTTTTTTGACAATCATTAGGGTTGCACCCCTTTATAAGTATTTCTAAGTCTTTATTAAGTATTTACCGTCCCCACTTTTTTATTCATAACTACTATGGCACTGTAACTATAGCAACCACAGCTTGTGCTGTTGTATAACAAACGCTTCAAAGTCAAACGAGCATTGAGGTGACCATCGTCTTACCGATGAGATGTTTAGCTGCTCCGCAGTCAAGTGGCGCAAGAAAGATGATATATGTAAATAAGCTCTTTTCTGATTGGTTGCTCTACATTGCTCACTAAAGGCAACACAGGGCTGAAACATTCCTTAGAACTACAGTATGAATGGGTGCGGCTAAATTGCTGGAGACTAAATGAGGAGATATATTTAAATGTAATGATTTTTGTGACATCACAACAATGGGCTGCAGCTATTTTTGCTGTTTAGTTTCCATCGATGAACTGTATGAATGAGGAATGAATGTACATTTTGAAATAATAACAATATTTATAGACTTTCAGTCTTTCTAATTCCAGAAAAGGGACGAAATGGGCCCTTGAACGTACTGAAAGACATAATTATCACAGTCTGTACCAGCATAACTGTAATACTAATATTTTTGTGTGAGTATTTCATCAAAATCTCCTCACAGTTAAATATTTGGTCTGCTTCCAATCCCTGATGTCATCTTGTTTGAAAGTTTAGAGCCTATACTTGCTACAAAACTTGTTTTGGTGAAACTGCGAGTGAGAAATAAAATAAAAGAAGAAGTGCCTCACTTTCATCTCTGTGTGACATCATGGAGATGTGCCATAACCTCAGCAGTGCATAACAGTGCAAAAGCAGGATTAGACTGCAGAGCTGTCTCTATTTCTCTCTCTATCTCGCTCCCTCTCTCTCTCTCTCTCTATCTCTCTCTTTTTATTCACAATCACCTCACCCGCTCTTTGTGTTGCAT
>JBBPCY010000016.1:62061-67061 GCA_037974405.1 Brachyalestes nurse
GTAATGCTAGGCAATGATTCAGATTTTAAATCATGATTAATTGCATGGTTTTCTGTGATATTATACACACAAATCATTAATTAAAGTGTTTAGTGCACTTTTATTTTTAAAGTACTGTTATATTAACAAAAGTGCAAAAAACATTTGGTTTGCAAACACTTTCAACATGTAAGCACTTTTTAACAGTGTTCCCTTTAACATAGTTACACAGTTGCAGTTAAAATATTTCTTGTATATCTCAACTTAAACATTAATGTAATCAAATCTAATATGAACCCAATGCTATTTGCCACTGCATGGCATTCAAGTTTCATTTAGTTTATTTTAGGAAAACAAGTTCCCCTCAGAGTCCAGAGCATGGAAAGCGGAACCAGCTGCAAAGGGGACCAATTCTATATGAAGGTCTGAATGCAGTGTCATTAAAGTCCCTGTAATGGGGTAATGGGTTGCCTGAAGTCACAGTCAGCTGTACTCAGAGGCGAGAGGTTTGAAAGTAGCCAATCTGAGAATTTATTTCACAAAAACCAAAAAAAAATCAGAGGATATCTGCAGTTTCCACAAACAATTAATAGTTAGGTTCTCAGAAAAAATCAGCGAGAGACTGAAGTTGCGACTGCTGAACTGCGTCTTAGCTTCTTAGATTTTCCAGCAGAGCTATCACTTGTATGTATATGATGCTTTTTGCTTCCATATTGAAAATATGCAGTAAAGAAGAAAAAACAAGAAATGTTGTAATACCATTTTTGGACTACATCATAGCTATTGTAGCGTACCTGTTTATTGTTTGCCACTCTTAATTAGTGTCGTTTTTGGCGGCCTGTCTTAATTTTACTTTTAGTCTAGTCTTTGCGTCAAGCTGTCATTTTAGTTTTTAATAGTCTTAGTCACGTCCATACTCTTTTTAGTCTAGTCAAGTTTCAATCGACTAAAAGTCTGAGCATTTTAGTCAGAATTATCCACAACTATTTTCGTCTAGTTTTAGTCAATGAAAGTATTTTAGTCTCTTTTTTTGGTAATGCAATTCTATTTAACCCAGTTAATATAGTACACAGTACACAGTTGAACAGACAAAATCTGAATTTTCTTTTAGTCATAACTATTTCACAGTTCAAACAAGGTTATCTTATTATTATATTATTGCTACCTTATGGACTCAAGAATACTGTACATCCATGCCAGACACAGATAGTTATCGTCACATGACCAGCATTTACGTTGCGTCTCGTCTCGTGTTTGTCATGTGATAAATGTTCGTTGATGACGATATTTAGTCATAATTTTCATTGACGACTGCAACACTCTTAATTAAGCTTTGTAAGTAAGTCTAGACACTCAGCTCATAGCTGTTTTTTCAAAGTTTCACTCTATATTCAGCCCAAAATCTATCCACAGATAAAGAACAGGATGTCTCTTTATGCTCTTGAATCAAAGATTACCTCACTGTCTAATCAAATTGGTTACACCTAGTATATTCACTGTATATATGTGCTCCAAAATGACAAACTGTCTTCATTTGAGTCTGCACCCCACAAGACGTACAGTCTATCACCTGGACAGGACATGGAGGCCCAGTAGGAGTGTTAAAAATGGCCCCTTCCTTCTTCTGCACCGTTTAAACACTTTACTCCCCAGCAGGAGACAAAATATTCAGGTCTGACAGTTTCACTCCCTGATGTGGGAGGGAGAACTTAGCATTGTACTCTGGCATGTAAACATGCCCATATTTTGTTGATCTGTCCCCTGTACAATGTCTGAGTATACTGTATAAATGACTGAGTGTGCTAATATGTACATTGATAGATGTATATATATATATATGTGTGTGTGTATATGTAGGAAATTGCTTAAGCCAGCTGCATTAAACCCATTTACCTCAAGAGTACCTCAGTGATGCCACAGGCAGCCCTAGGATTCAAACCCACAACCTTCCAATTTAACTCCTTAACAACCTTCCTAGTTAACTCCTTAACCACCAGGCCACAAGCTGCCCATAAGAGAGTTGAACCCACGGCACTGGTAATCAGTAGACCACATGGGAAGTTCTGGTTTCATGAGGAGAAACTCCATCTAACATGCTACCCTCCCTTCACCTAAACCTGATGCATCTTAATCTAGACTTTCAAACCAGGTCATTAGATGGAGCAGGTATGGTAGATTGTGATTAGTATTAGACTCCAGTGGAGGTAGACCTCCAGAACCAGGTCTGGTGACCAGATATATGCAGTTTTTACCCTATATTCTTATATTATGGCACAGAGAACGAAATGTTATGGTACTTTGGTAGGGCCAAAATCTCTCAGTATCTTTGAAAATGGAATAAAACACATGCATTTTTAGTTACAGAGGCTTGGTTGGGCTGTAACCAAGGACGGATTAAGCTTTAACATCTGCCCAAACAATGTAACCTTCTAGATGCATGCAAAATAAAACTGAACCGAGTGCACTACAATCTATTCTCTAAAGTTTATCCGACTTAGTGAGGGTTATATTGAAAAGAACTCATTTTTGGCCAAAGCATTTGGTCAATTATCTGAAGACTTACTGTTAAATATGAGTGGTATGAAGCACAAAAGGCGACGGACGGGTCATTTGAGTTAGAACAGCCGGAGAGGCTCTGATTCGGCTTCATATCTGTTATTATGACCTTATAGCCACTTACTCGGCTCGCAACCCCGGAACATTTTAAAACTCCCCATTCCACCGGCATTCATTTGGCAGGCCGAGAGACGGGTTTGACACGCTGCACTCCTGTGTGAGATTACGCTTTCGAGAGGCCACCGGCTTTGCCATTTTCTGGAGTCGTAAAGTATAACAATTTGCTTTCTTTCTGCTCTTTACACCTCCAAAGTGCTCTAATAACCACATGATTACTCAGACCATTTCTTGCGCTGAACATTATAAAGTTCTCCACTCAAGAGTTGCCAAAAACATGCTGTTTAACCCTTAGAACACCAGCGGTACAGATTTGTGCCGGGAGCATAAGAAATAGTAAATTGTAATGGTATGGCAAAACTCCTTATATGGACGTTCCCCTGTGTTGATGCGCGATGCATCATGCTGAGCGTTGTTCCTGTGTCACGTAGAACTAAAGTTACTGTACTTTAAAAGAACAAGTAATAGTAACCACTACTGCGGTTTTAAAAAAATAGCATCACACGCAAATACTCAGAAAAATGCTATTTTAGGTCTGAGAAACAAATGGAAAAATACACAAAATCTTTGAAACCAGACGAACTTTCAAGTTCAAGTTCAAGTTTATATATATAGTATGTTAGTGGAAATCATGTCCTTATACTAATAAGAGCCTCACATTTGTAAAACAGAATTATGAAACAAATCCAAACAGTTTAGTCTTTTTATGGCAGCCCAGCAAAACAAAGCCTGATGCTTAGTTAGGGCTTAATTCTTCAACTACTGTACATATTTAAAAAGTTATATGATGTAATTACTTAGTAAACAATATAATGACATGAGCAACTTATTACATAATTATGCATCTATATGCAAAAATATGCAATTACATGATGTACATATTCATACAGTTGCTTATTAAAAAGAGTTAATTGCAGGATGTAATAGTACATGCTTATGTGATTGCATCTTAAAATTATGTAATTACAATATATAATTAGTACCTAATAAGACAAAAACAACATTTCAATGTCTGCTTACATGACATAAGTACTACATATTTATGCAATTTAAAAAATGTGATTACATGATAGTATTACATGATTATACAGCTACATATTAAAATATATAATCACATGATGTAATTAGAGCCGTTAGTGGGTTAGCACTGTTGCCGCACAGTAAAAAGGTCCTGGGTTCGACTTCCGGGTTGGGTCAGGGTCTTTCTGTGTGGAGTTTGCATGTTCTTCCCGTGACCGCGTGGGTTTCCTCCGGGGACTCTGGTTTCCTCCCGCCACCAAAAACATTAGGGGATAGGCCAGCTGAGCACACTAAATTGCCCATGGGTCTGACTGTGAGCGTGGATGGTTGTCTATCTCTGTATGTGGCCCTGCGACGTGCTGGAGGCTGTCCAGGGTGCCCCGCCTTCGCCCATAGCAGCTGGGATAGGCTCCAGCCCCCACCGACCCCGAGTGCAGGACAAAAGATGGATGGATGGATGGATGATGTAATTAGTACAGAATTTTTCAGTTGCATATTTAAAAATCTACGTGATTGCATGATGTGATTGCATAATTATGCAGCACAATGTAAAAAATATATATATATATATATTATGCATTTAGTGCACTCTTATGTAACTACATTTAAAAAGATAATTACATGATGCAATTTGTACATAATCATGATTCTACATATTAAGAACTATATAGGGTATATTAAATGTAACACCAAATTATGATCGTCTCCCTTGACTTAAGCGACAGAGCACTGGGGTCTATGGCCACAGCTGTTGGAGGGGAAAAAAGAGAGAGAGAGAGAGAGAGGGGGGATGAGTGTGAAGCGGTCGAGCGAGTAGGGTTCATAAACTCTCATTTACACTGCTCTGATCTATTGTGGCGCCGCTCTATGAATCACACAGTCGTGGGAAGAATAAGCCGACGTCTATTTTTGTTTTGCCGACCTTTCCCATTTCTGCGCTGCTGAATTAGTTTGTGCTATAATGGCTGTGGTCCTGGTTCTCGTGAGCCATGCCGCATTACACATGAAAGCGGCAGCATGGAATTAACTCTTGCGCCGTCTGCTCGGCTGCGGCGGACGGGAAATGAACACATGCAGGTGTTAATGCAACATGTTCTCTCGCTAGTCGGGAAATCCGGTAGTGAGATAGAACCTCCTGGATGTTTCCTTAGAGGTTTTTTCTTTTTTTCTATGCCTGCCTGGGCCCGTCTGTGTGTAACAGTGGTCTAGTAATGACCTGATATTCGCTGTTTGCATTCAGTAAAACTATGCAGTGGTCAGTTGTTTAGTGTTTATAACTGTCTACACTTTACACCTGTATACGTATTTTTTCCTACATATTGCTTTCT
>JBBPCY010000016.1:72061-74943 GCA_037974405.1 Brachyalestes nurse
TATTTAAAAAATTCTCAGCCCTCGTCTTTTGAACTATGTTTGTTCTTTTTTTCCTTTTCTTGGGTCTAAACTGATTATTTCCGTCACAGCTTCAGATTTCATGGCTCCACATTTGACATTTGGCACCATAAACGGGTGGAGAATGATGGGGAACCAGGTGAATCTTGGTTACTTCATGAATCTGAGCTCCTAAATCCTGAAAGCCTGGCTGATTGAAGCTTGGATCAATCAGTGCGTGATGATAAAGAAGGCTCTGAGAAGTTTAGAGCTGATCATTACATTTCTTTTTAAAAGAAACATTAGAGGCTTTCCAAGAAAAAAGGCAAAACAAAGCCGCTTCATCTCTTCTCAAGGATTTATCAGCCTGCATGGTTTATTTTCCACTGCAATCTCAGACACTTGCTTCTAATATCCGGATGCTCTTGAAGACTTTGAATAGCTAGATTAAGTAGTTTAGACCTGAACTGACAGGCTCCTTTATTTTTTATATATTTTTTATATTCTTCAGGGCTAGTCTGAAGCAGCTTTAGATCGAGGAAGGTAGGATCTATTTCTAATCTTGGTCTCATAAACCTAAAAAGCAGTTGTTTGAAATAGCAACTTTTTTTAATGACAATGCTTTTAATCCTCTGAATATTTCCTGGTGAATGGACACCTAAAAGTAGCTCAATTTTACATTGAATATATTTGGAATGTATTTAGAAAAAAAAGAAACTGATTGTATCAAGTGAAAGCACTGGTTCACAGTTAAAAGAGGCTCCTTGTGATGGTAAGGTTCTATACCAATTCAATGTCCAGTCAGTCAAGCAAAGGTCATTTAAAGAACCTTTATTTCTAGATATTTACATATTCACAAGACTTTACTTCTAGTATTTCTATATTTAAAAAAAAATAATCTTTTTAATGTGAATATTTCTATACGTATCTTTGTAAGTATTTGTATGCTTCAAATCATTTTTAAAGAATTTACATATTTTAGAAACAAATGTTTAAATGTTTTACCTATTTTTTAATGCCTTTGGTCTTTGACTTACTATTTTATAAGTTTGGGCTCATTTTATTGATTTATTTATTTGTTTGTTTGTTTGTTTGTTTGTTTGTTATTTAAAGAATCTTTATTTCTGTTTCCATTGTTTTGACTTGGGGAAAAAATGGTCATTTCAGTTGTAAAAGATGAGACGGCACGGTGGCGCAGGGCTTAAAATTGTTGCCTCACAGCAAGAAGGTCCTGGGTTCGACTCCTGGGTTGGGCGCAAGCTCTTTCTGTGTGGAGTTTGCATGTTCTCCCCGTGTCCATGTGCGTTTCCTCTGAGGACTCCGGTTTCCACCAAAAACATTGGGGGATAGGCCAATTGAGCACACTAAATTGTCCCTAGGTCTGACTGTGAGCGTGAATGGTTGTATGTCTCTGTATGTAGCCCTACGATGTGCTGGCGACTGTCCAGGGTGTACCCTGCCTTCACCCATAGCAGCTGGGATAGGCCCTGAGTGCGGGACAAAGGGGTAGATAATGGATGGAGTTGTAAATGACACGATGGATCGTGAATACAATCATAAATATTGAGAATGTGGCAGCAGATCCTTTTTAATAGAACCACTGCATTAACACAATTTTGTCCTTCAGTTAATAATCGGAGGGATCTGAATACTTTCTGTGGAAATGAAGTGCACGCCGGAATGGAATCAGTCTGGCACGGGCCTTTATTTCAGCGATGGCAGGAGTTCTCAAATGAGGTTCCTTAATCAGCACGTTGTCCGGCGGTGCCGACTGTGGAGGGAACACGTCTGACAATTACAGGCATGTCAGACGTGAACAGCCCCGCCGACGCTGTGCAAATGACACAAAAGGCAGGCGCTATAGGGGAGGTGTAATTAGAAACCAGAGGCTTGATAAGAAAGACATGCAAATCAAACCCCCCGATCTCCCCGTGATTGAAATAAGTGTAAATTACTGGGGCTGTCTGCCTTTGAAGGTCTGCTTTGAAGATGATATCTTCAGTTTTGCCTTCTATCAACGGGGCCAATGTGGGCCTTTCATAAGACGCATTAACATCACAGGCTATTGATACATTCAATCGCCTTCAAAGAGAATCTGATTAATAGTTAAATCTGACCTCTGCGTGCGTTTCTTTTTTCTTTATCTCTCTTTTTTTCAGGATTTTCGGCACAGTGTCACAGAGTCAAGCAAAACGTCCGCCTGCTTATCCTTTCACAGTTGGTGACCTGTTTCCCTAACCCCAAAACGGGACGTATTCATCCCCGCCATTTTAATTAAACAACGTGTCCTGTGATGGAAATTGCGGCACCTGCGTATTTAATGCGAAGCATTATGAGACAATATTATGAGAGACATATGCACTTTTCTAGAGTATCGTTTGTACAGTGGGGGAAATAATTATTTGATCCCCTGCTGAATTTGTAAGTTTACTGACTTACAAAAAAATGAAAAGTCTTTATTTTATAAGGTAGTTTCGTTTTTATGGAGAGAGACAGAATATCAACCAAAAATCAAGAAAAAACATGTTACATAAAAGTTATTAACTGATTTGCATGTCACTGAGTGAAATATGTATTTGATCCCCTACAACCCAGTAAGACTTCTGGCTCCCACAGGCTGGCTGTGTGCCCACATTGCTCACAGATCTATCTGTACTATCAATTACAGATACTTCTGATCTTAACTCGTTACGTGTATAAAGCACACCTGTCCACAGAATCAGTTTCTTCCATTCCAACCTCTTCACCAGCATGGGTAAGACCAAAGAGCTGTCAAAGGACATCAGGGACTAGATTGTAGACCTGCATGAGGCTGGAATGGGTTACAAGACCATCAGCAAGAAGCTCGGTGAGAAGGTGACAACTGTTGGTGCGATTATTCAGAA
>JBBPCY010000018.1:14469-24532 GCA_037974405.1 Brachyalestes nurse
CCTACTGTAATGCACACTGTAACATGAACTAATACATTCTACTGTACTACAAACTGTAACACACTACTGTAATACACACTGTAACACTAATACATTCTACTGTACTACACACTACTGTAATACACACTGTAACACACACAAATACATTCTACTGTACTACACATTGTAACACACTACTGTAATGCACACTGTAACACGCACTAATACATTCTACTATACTACAAACTGTAACACACTACTGTAATACACACTGTAACACTAATACATTCTACTGTACTACACACTGTAACACACACAAATACATTCTACTGTACTACACATTGTAACACCCTACTGTAATGCACACTGTAACATGAACTAATACATTCTACTGTATTACACACTACTGTAATACACACTAACACACACTAATACATTCTACTGTACTACACACTAACACTACTGTAATGCACACTAACACACACAAATACATTCTACTGTACTACAAACTGTAACACTACTGTAATGCACACTGTAACACACTAATACATTCTACTGTACTACACACTAACACTATTGTAATGCACACTATGCTACTGTGTTACACACTAATACAAACTGTAATATGCTACTATATTACACACTAATAACACATTGTAACATGCTTCTGTATTACACCCTAATATTGCTGCAGTACACACTGGAACTCACTTCTGTATTGCACATTTCAATAAACATTGTAATACACGTGATTAGACCCTGTTTTGTTCAAGTTTAAGACATGAAATTAGAGGCTGATCTCTGTCCCGTGGAGTGACCGAGGCCTGGGGAGAAACAACCACGGATTTATAGCAGATTTCCTGAAACGCGTGTCATTGCAGAACCTCCTTCAGTGCCGCCTATGATTCACTGATGCTCCTGTAATGAGACCCATGAAACTCTCGCTCTTCTGCTCTTAAATCATCCCTCATCGGGCCTGACAGATTTATTGCGGGAAACAGCCATTGCGATTATGTCTGATGTGACCCGTTCAGTGGGTAAATTAACCTGACATTGTCGCATCGTATTGAACAGTTTGTTTTTTCTGATCACTTCATGTAACAAAACCAACAGTTACCACTAGATGGCAGCACAAAATGAAGATTTTTCCTTAAGCTACACCATATGACGAAAGCAGTGAAAGCGCAGCCGGAGTGCATTAGAGCGATCCGGCTGATCTCCACCCAGACTGAAATCATCCAAAAGGGCCGTGGCTTCACAGGACATGACTGATGCTGATTAGACGCTGATATTCAAAGGCAGGACAGACTATCTACAACAGTCTCAGCTAGGATAACACTGGTAGAATGAGAGCAGTTTAGCCCCACCCATTTACGCTGAAGTTATAAGGAGTGTTTTAGTCTGGGCTTTTTTTTATGAGACTAAATACAGGGCAGCCAATCAGAACAGCTCATTTACATATATCTATTTTAAAGGCACAGTCTGTTTAATTCTAAGGAGTAAACAGCGAACTGTGATAGGTTTGACTGTAAGTGGATAGAAAATGTAGGATATGGGGCATTTAAAGATTAAGGCCTTCCAGTTATTCAGGTGCTTCTCTCAGTACTAGAAATCAGTGCTGGAGGAGGTTATTCTTAGTCACTGCTTTTCAGAAACTCCTTGTTAAAAATAGAGCAGGAGCTCCCGCTCAGAAAGCCGGAGGTCAGGTAATCCTGCACCATTCAGGTAACTGTGACATAACTGAGTGTTTCCAGGCTGGACTCTTTAAAGATGTGTGTGAATGAGTGGCTCTTCACATCTCCGTGACTTTTGTGGAGTGTGTGTTTTTAGGACATAATTGGTGGTGAAGAGCGTGTGCCGGTTGTTTTGGTGGACCTGCCATTCTGGTTATGCACTAACACCCCCCCCAACGACACACACACATTGGGAACACACAGAGTGACAATAGCAGCCTATTCCCAGCTCGCTGGGAGAGTTCACAATGGAGCCAGAAATAACCCTCATCTCTGTGGAGCAGAAACACACTGCTAACACTCGCTCAGAACAAACTCCTGACTGGCCGGCGGGAACAGCATGATCCATTTCCCATTTAAATTTAACATTGGATATCAAACAAGTAACAGCAATGAGGAGTGTCCACCAAATATATCATTTTACTACACTTTGAAAAGGAACCGGGTCATTCAGAGTGGGTCTGGTGGGAAACTTCATTCTAGAGACTCAGATTTACAGTGGTGAATGGAACCAGATGTCTCCAACACAAATACAGCTGTATTATTCACTATCAACCCCCAGGGAAGCTTTGTATGAATCTTGATTATGGTAAAATAGCAGAGAACATGAACTATATCCATTTCCTTTGTGGACTATTTTGCCTTATGACCCCTGCATGCATCCTTCCACCATGAATGGGTTTAGTTTTAGGACCAATAGCTTCTCAAAACTCTGGTCAGGCGGCACAACTATAACCATTTCATGGAATAACTTTCTGTGAGGGAGCTTTTAGAGGCAGACATCGGGCTCAATACACCTCAACTGTGAATAGTTCTGACTTGTCGAGCTACATGCCAAACCCACTCTGAACATGTAATTTAGAAAAAAATCATTAGAATAAAATAAAGGTGCAGAGAAGGGTTCTTTCTATTGAAGAACCACTTTTTGTTTCTGTGGTCCTTCACAGAACTTTTTTCTAGAACTGTATGCCCAAGCCAAGACTTATTTAGAAACTTTTATTACTTTTTATGAGTACTTTCAAAAATATCCTCCAAGTTTTCTGCTATATAAGTATTTATGTCAAAATTGTTGCTAACAGTTAGGATGGGACGGTTGGACAGTACCATGCTGCTTCCAGCCTCTTCATAAGCCAACAACACTCATATCGCTCTCTTTTTCCACTCTTCAGCCTCAAAACTACCCTTCAGAAGAAGCTCTGCAGTGACTCTGTGGACCTCTCCGGCATCCCCCTGTCCACTCGCGACATACGACACGTGGCATATTATCTCCAGACCAGCGGTGGCGCAGTGATCTCGGTGGACCTGAGTTTCACTGAGCTCCGGGACGAAGGGCTGCGGCTGCTGCTGCCGCTACTGAGCGCCCTACCGAAACTCACCACCCTGGCACTCAACGGAAACCGCTTGACCATCGCCATCACGAAAGATCTGACCGAAGTCCTGAAGAATCCGAAAAGCTTCTCTTGCCTGGCCTGGATTGACCTCGGCAACAATGTGGACATTTTCACTATGCCTCAGGTAGCGTCCCGAACCATCAGTACTCATGAACCCCACATTGTTACTATTACAACTAGAGCTGCAGCAATTCATTGAGACATTCACTTGTTAATGACAGTGACTGTGGGGAAAAGTTGACACAACAACACGTGAAGCCTCTAGAATGTTTTACATGATCCACATGGTCATTCTGACAAACTGTAATAGTCTACAGGGCCTGCAGCCGGCAATATGGGTTCTGTACATTTCTGTAATGTTCATATGATCCACACTGTCATTCTGACAAACTGTAATACACCACAGGAGGCATAGGGGGCGATAATGTTCTAGCTATTCCATGGTCGTTCTGACAGTATGTAATACACTACAGGAAGTGTAGGGGGTGATATGCCTTCTATTATCATCATATGACCTACAGGACATCTCAAATGCAGTCAATATTGCTGGGTTGTTTTTTTTTGTATATTTACTATTTTTATGCTTTAATCAAACTTAATTATTTTTAGAGTACAATTTCTATCTTGCCAAATTTAGCATATTAGAAAACACAATAAATGGCCAATTATGGATTTGCCATGTTTTGTGTTAGATTTTTTTTAATGTATGTTAAATTCAGCAAATAACTGAAGTTGTCTATTAAAATATTTTCCAATGTTAAGGAAATGGCCACATTTTAGGTATTATTAGATTTTAGGTATGAATTGATCATTTTTGGGGTGTTTTTTAATGCATAATTTTTAATAAATGTGCTTTTTCTACTCTATTCTGCTCCCCACAGCCCCTCCTGGTGGCCTTGAGGCGTCGGTGCAGCCTGAAGAGCAGCCTGCCCACTATCTACGAATACACAGAAGGTCAGCCCTACTGCTACCGCATGGAGAGCTCCATAGAGGAGCCCAGCCACTACGAGGAGGAGGAGGAAGAGGAGGAGGACGATGACTTGGATGACAAGCTGGACCTGGAGCAGTGGAGCATCGGGGAGCAGAAGAGCTCGGGAAGTTTCACCCTGCACTACTGTGAGAGGTGAACCCCCCCCAAGCCGCCGTGTTACCCAACGCTGGGAGAGAGACGTAGGGAATAAATGAGACCGGGGGAGAGAGAGATTGGCTCTTTCTGCATCAAATTCTCCCAAACCGTGAGCACTGTTCACCCTCTCGTCCTTCACTGTCGCTCCATGAGTTAAACCAGTTCAACCCCCCATTGTGGCTTCGCGTGGACCGACACCATCACTTTCACACAGAACCGTGGGACGGCTAAGCTAAGCATCTGAGCACAGCACACAGTGACCAAAACTCACCGTTTTGGCAGATGATGCTCCTCGGCACAGGGTGAGGGTTCATTGGAGGGGACCAAGAGGAGGTTCTGAGAGGATGCCCCACTTCTCTCACAAAGAGAAAGCAATGAAAGGTAAAAACTTGAAAAAATAATAAAAAAATCCAAGGGTGTTTCAGAAAGATGGGACTAGCCTGATGACTTGATGCATACCGGAGGTGTTTTTCGAGGTCTGAGCATCCACACGTTTAGTAAAGGTAGGGCCGGTGATGTTGGCGGCGGTGGTGCTGGAGGTTGTCAGGGGGGTGTATGGGCAGGTTCGGCAGTGTTTTCCAGGGTCAGGTGGCTGAGGCCGTGTCTGCCGCAGCACACCGGCCCTATCTCACCACTGTGTGCTCTGCTAATCTCCCAACAAAGGCCCTGAGACCAGCTCAACAAACCGCACGGCCCACCCTCCGCCACGTGACCTGCGCAAAACTGCTAAGTCAAGACTTTTGTGTCCCCCCCCTTTTCCAAAACGTCCACTTGTGAATAACCCACTCATCACTTATGTCGTGTCGCTGTGAATGATGATACAAAAAAGTACCACTGTTGTGGAGGTCTTCTTTTTGTTGTGAAGAACAAAGCCATCTTAGAAGACCAGTGGGGCAATTTAGTGAAGGTTCCTAACAGTCCCCTCCCGTTCATGCCTGTTTTAGAGTATTAACACCAATAAGCAGATGCACCGAAAAGGTCAGTGGCGGTGACCTTAAAGACCCTGTACAGTTCATCAACTGTTTCTGGAACTTCTTCACACCTTTCTTAAGCTTTAGCCTGCCTTGACGTATGGCTAACATTATCACCAGTGACTGTGGACAGCCTGAAAGGGGACGGTTGGAAAAGAAACACATTTTGGGGACTTTAAATGAAAGACACCAGTTGTCTTCTTCGTGGACAGAGGCCAACCACATTCCATGCTAATAATAATATTAGCCTACCTTGATACTAGCATCGGCGTGGATGTGGACAATGAAATGGAATAGTTAAACTTATTTAGGGGGAGAAAATATTAAAAAAATATTTGTCATTTGGTTGAAGAAGGTCACTTTAGGGTTTTTTTGGCACTTTCTAAACCAAACCATGCTAACAACATGCTAGCTAGCTGTTTCTAGTGGCTTAATGTTTGCTTATGTATTTATAAACAACTCCATAACATAACATAGTCTATGTAACTTTAAATGTCTTTCTCTTTTTGTTAATCAACAAATACAATAAGGGACTGTTAGGTGTTATCAGGTCGCTCGGTTAGCTGTAGTCTGAAGGACTAGCGCAGCAGGAGCTTCGGTTGCCATGGTTACATTCTTTCTTCAAGACAACTCAACCCTTTAAGGCGACGTAGCGCAGAGCGTTGGGCTACAGCAGTGTTTGCAAATGTCCTGTGGTATTCCCTAACTAGCTTTTTATATGTATTTTTATTATTATTTACTTATGAACTGAAACACTTACTGTAGCATATTAATATTTATTTTTTGACATAATCGTAATTGAGGCTATAAAGCTGCTATTTGAACTGCTGTATGATATAAACATCTGAGGAGACCCCGGGAACAATCCAGTCCTAGACCACATCTCTGTAACCAATAGAAACACTCACAGGTCAGTGTTGTCATTTTAAAGCTACTGTAAAGCTCATCCACTGTTTTTGACTGAAAATATATTGGTTTTGAGCACTTTTACATTTAAAAATGCTATGAAATGCTATAGCTATGGACATTTTAAATGGGGAGAGTCAAACACTTTTTGGTGAAAAACCTTTTTGAAAATTGCATTTGACCCACGCTGTCCGAGTCCTGTTGTTGTTCACCACTTTTTATAACTAAACATGCTAATGGTCTTGTGCTAGCTACCTGTTTCCAGTGAATTATTTAATGTTTGCTGCACTTCGCTACAGGTTTGTACAACAAAAAACAGTCTGTGTGACATCGCTCATCTAGCCGAGACAACAAGTTCTAGTGAAGTGAGAGCTTCAGTTACCATGGTTACATTCTTCCTCCGGAAAACCCTCCTTTAGGAGATATAAGGAGCAAAATCAACTAAGACAGAAGTTAATCTGCTCTTCTCATCGTCTTCTCAGTTTTCTTCTCTTTAACAACCTTATGGATCTCAAAACTATCTGACTTTGGTAGTTTTGAGACTTTTATTTGATCACAAGACAAATTTTAGATGTTCAGACTCATAAAACCATTTCTTTTGGATCTTTTGGTTTATCTGAAGATCTGATGATCTGAGACAAATAAAGATCAGAGCAGTAAGAGAAAATTTCATTTTAAGATTTTAAATTGGGATCGGGCTGAGATTAGAGGAAGGCTACTTCTCAAGGGCTTAATTTAAGAAGTGGGAGAAAATGGTCAGAAAATGTTGATGTTTAACTGAGCTCAGTTATGTCTAAGAGAAACAGGCTGAACAAAGAAGAAATCTTATCTGAATTGTCCTGTATTCTGGGCTGTGGGACAGTGCTCAGGTTGCCGAGGTCAGTTTTTTAGTTTGTTGTTAAATTACTGTTAATTTAAAGGGCCCATATCCTGAAGATCTTTTCTTTAAAAACAATAATAACACTTTATATTTAAAAGCCAAATAATCAAATGGTTTTATCTGCTAGAAGTGATCATTGTACTATTCTCTACCAATTAACTTCCCATTAATCCTTCATTACAGTCACTTTAGGAATTGCATATGTAAATGAGCTATGTTCTGATTGGCTGCCCTGTCTCCAAGGAAAAGCAGCTTTAGTGTGAGTGGGCAGGGCTAAACCACTGAAGGCTGAGTCAGTATATGTGTCTGAATAAGTATAACTGTGTTTACATACTACACACCGGAATACTCTGTGTATAATGGGAGGTTTTCAGTTTTCCATTGTATGGGCCCTTTAATTTGTCCATTCCAGGATTGTGATTTGCAAACCCTTTGCACTGGAGAGATGTGCAGATGGTCGTCAGGCTGTTGTTTAAACTGCTATATGCTATAGCCTGCTGTCTTTAGTGTGTCGCTTGTGTGTGTGCGTGTGTGAACACGTGTGTGTGTATGTGTGTGTGTGTGTGTATGTGTGTGTGTGTGTGTACTGGTCCAGTGTTGTCTCTTTGTTGTGTCTATTAGTCCGACTGTGAGGGTCTGAGATCTGCACCAAAACCGGGGCTGAGCAATAACTGCACTGCTGAAGACTATTATATGTTTATATACATATTAATACACACTGGTGAGTGAAACCATCTGTAATGTATTCAGTCTAATATTGTTATAAGATTACTGTGAGATTGTAATAAGAAAAAATACTGATAATATTATCAATGGAAAAACACCCGGGACAGGTCACCAGTCCATCATAGGGCGGATACACACACACACACACACACATACATACACACACACACACATACACTTCTAGGGGCAGTTTAGCACCTCCAGTCCACCTGATGTGCAGGTCTTTGGACTGTAGGAGGAACCCAGAAAGCCCAGCAGAGAACATGCAGGCTGTCCCGGGTATCAAACATAGGACCTTCTGGTTCCCGCCAACGGCCATTTTTTACCGCACAAAATAATCTGTTATAGGACATAACATATACAGGGGGTCCTTGATGATGTCACAGATTCGTTCCTTCGACAGTGATGTAACCCGAATTTTGGTGTAAGTTGAAACACACCCCAGCCTCAGTCGCTTACCGATCCTAACACAGTAAAATCATAAAAACACAACTGAGCCACAGAAAAAGGAAAAGGAAAACTCCCTCACTCATATGCTGCATTACTGCATATTCTTCCGCCGCACGCAACCAAACTAGTTCGCCCACGTAGTCCGTAAATATGAGGCTAACGGTGTACGTCGAGTGGGAGTGGGAGTAAGCGTCGTAAACTCGAAATGTCCTATATTGAGACTGTTGTAACCCGAGGACCCCCTGTACTATTATTCCATATTTGACCTGTTTATGGGCATTTACTGGACCTTGACCGATACAGTGACATCTGCGTCACTTGGGTTCTCACAAGAAAAAAACAAAAAAAATCTCTCTCGACCCAGCCTTTTGCATGATGAAATATAAAAAGTAAATTGGATTACATTAAATTAAATGAATTGTCACAAAATAATAATAAAATGACACTCTGGCTCTGCCCCAGGGCTAAAATATTTATATGATTTAATTATTTAAAGCTGTGAGATTCTGCTGTTGGTTAGATATTAAGTTAGACAAATAAAATGTAGCTGTTTATTGAATTCAAATATAAACATATAAATAAACTTCTTACTGCATATCATATACTGCAGATCCCTTTTTTGTAATAAATTATTCCAATAAAATATGATTTCACTTAAAACGATTTAAAATGACTGAAAATGGGTGGAACAATCTTATAATATTCTCATAATGGCCCCATAATGAGAAAGATTAAATAAACTGAGTATATTCCAGATGATTTCTCTGGTCAGGGTGTTTTTTGGCCGTGTGTATTTATCAGTGTATCAGTAAAGCAGTGGAGAGAGAGAAATCCTCTCACTGAATCCTCTTTAATGATCTCCTGATGTTTGTTGTTGTTGTCCTGTGTCTAAATGACTCTTAAACAATAATAAACACGTTTTGTGTGCCGTAGTGTGAAAATGCCGTCATTCTATAACCAGCAGAATGACGCACCCGCGTCCGACCAGCCAGTCGTAGAAAAACACAACGAGCTTCACACAGCGGCGGTGAGGTCAGTCTGGACCTATTAAAGAGCAATTCCAACTAATTTACAAAATTTCCTCCATAATTCAGTGTTTAAAGTGTAAACAGGTGTAAAGTGTGAAACTCACCGAACTGTTCACAGTGGAGGTACATGGAACCAGACGCCTGCCTCTAAAATCTCCTTCACGGAAAGTTATTCCATCAAATGGTTATGGTTTTGCCTGATGTCTGAGATGAGGTCTGAGAAGCTTTGTGGTCCTAAAACTAAACTCGTTCATAATGGAGGGTGTCTACAGAGCAAAAAAGTGATTTAGTTTAGATTTGCCACTGTTTTACTATCATCCGCATCCATATAAACACTCGTGGCGCTTCACTGGGCACCGTTTTTGTGTTGGAGACGTCTGGTTCCATTGTGAACCCACTCTGTTTACACTGGATTGTGGTGAATTTTGGGTGGAGTTCCCCTTCAAAGGCAGACCAGGCCTGTGTGTTTAGTGTTCATTTGTATAAAAAGTGTCTTACTTGTCTGTGTAATAAACAATACTTTATATGACTGTTACACAACTCTTGAGTAATAAAACTGCTTATAATTTAAAAAGGTGCTGTTTGTTTGTTTCTCATTGCTGGTGAAGTCTCTCTGTTCAGAAACATGGTATGCAGTGTGTTTGTTATGCAGGAGTGTGTAAAAGACGAGTTTTTGTCAGTGTAAAGTTGTTTGTGTATTTCTGCTGGAGCTGCTCGACCCCCCACCGGAACCCCAGAGGAGGAGTGGATTTTTTTTATAGGCCAGAAATGAAAACAACATTGATAACAGCCTGGGGAGTGTACACACACACACACACACACACACACACACACACACACACACACACACACACACACACACACACACACACA
>JBBPCY010000018.1:35099-50064 GCA_037974405.1 Brachyalestes nurse
ACACACACACACACACACACACACACACACACACACACACACACACACACACACACACACACACACACAGTGACTGTCCCAGCACTCCTGGCACAATGCCAGTCTAATCATAGCCTGGCGTCAAATTACAGGGCTCAGTCACAAGAGATCCTGACACACACACTCACACACACTCACACACACTCACACACACAGCCGAAGTAGCTGAACATTAACACCATTAACAGAAGATTTTAGCTAATAAACCTGTTAACGAACATCATGCCCACACAGGGGCAACCATGCGTTACTATGGTGATATTTGTTCCAAAATACGGTATTATTAACGTATTATCTTCCATTGTAGAGCACAGGAATCTCTGTGGCTCTTATTTCCATAGAAACATAAAGTCAAATAGAGATTGCACATAGATAAGCCCAAGGTCACCGTACAAATGCAGAGGATCACACTGTGTGCTGTGGTGTGTCCAAGTATGACAGAATGGTCACTTTCACTTTTTTTTTTTTACTGAGACTAATTCTAGCAGCCCGCCTATTGGGGTCCTGCCCATCAGCATCAGAGGACAGGAATTCTCACTTTAGCTGGATCACTTCATCCAGATCCTCTGGGCTTCGTGGAGACAGAGGAGCGACTAAAAGTAAACCAGGAACTTTTCACACCTTTGGAGAGCTTCAGGCTCATTGCAGACCAACAGAGCCTATTTACATATAATAGTCTTAAAGGTACAGTAACAAGCAGTGTGTTTAATTACGAGGGATGAAGAGAGGATGGAGAACAATGGAGAAATGAATCAGAACTTTAAAATACAGGATACAGGCCCTTTGAAATACAGGATATGGGTCCTGCGGGTGTAAAGCGCTCTGAACAAAAGTCTTTTTGATATAGTACAGTTATGATTGTCTCATTTGTATGCTGTATGGTTATGATACTCTCTCGTTCTGACGTCATGCAGTTATGATTCTGCATCGTTCTGATGTCGTACAGTCATGATACTTTATTATGATGTCATACAGATATGATACGGTCTCGTTCTGATGTAGAATAGTTACGACACTATCATTGTGGTGTCATACAGATATGATACTGTATAGTTATGATGTCATACAGTTAAGATACTGTATAGTTATGATGTCATACAGTTATGATACTGTCTAATTTTTATGTTCTATGGTTATGATACTGTCTCGTTCTGATGTCGTACAGTTATTATGCTGTAAAGTTCTGATGTTGTACAGTTATGATGCTGTAAAGTTCTGATGTCGTACAGTTATGATGCTGTAAAGTTCTGTTGTCGTACAGTTATGATACTGTAAAGTTCTGATGTCGTACAGTTATGATGCTGTAAAGGTCTGTTGTCGTACAGTTATGATGCTGTAAAGTTCTGATGTCGTACAGTTATGATGCTGTAAAGTTCTGATGTCGTACAGTTATGATGCTGTAAAGTTCTGATGTTAAACGGTTATGATATTGTCTCGTTCTGATGTCATACAGTTATGACACTCTCGTTCTGATGTCATATAGTTATGATATTGTATCGCTTTTTAATGTCATAATTATTATACTGTATCGTTTTGATGTCATACAGTTATAATACAGTTATAGCACTGTCTAGTTCTGACGTCGTACAGTTAGGAAGTTGTATTTAAGAGTATCACTCACCCAGCATTATTACTGACAGCAGTCAGGCTCCTCACCCCCGTCTTCAGTAAACTGCTGATCAGATTCTCTGGGATTCCGCACAGACCAAAACCTGCACACACAGAAAAAACGACACCACAGTTACTTTTAATATAGACATAATAAAAATATATTGTTATTATTTGATTATTATTGTTCTTACTACCTCCCACCAGTATTGTAGGTCCATTAGGGATTCATTATTAATATATTATTATTATTTTTACTACCTCCCACCAGTATTGTAGCTCCATTAGGAATGTCCTTCACAGCCTCTGCAGTGTTGGAGTAAAACTGTGAGGGTCGGCGGGGGGCGGTGGAGAAATAACATCTACACACCTGCACAGCACACACAATCAAAACAATCTAAATTAATTAATAACACAATTAAACAATAATACAGCAACAATAAGGACCCAGCTGGGGACCCGACGTCCACATGAGGCAGTTGAAAGAGAACTAAATAAAAGTCCCACCCCCCACCCCCCGAACACACACACACACACCACCCCAACAGCACTTCTTCCACTCAATAACACTTACTGTCTACTGTAATCCACTGTGTCAAACACACACTCACAGACCCCAGCGGGACGCCACCACCCGCTCTATACACATATGCCATGCTCCATTACACACACACACACACACACACACACACACTTAACACTACTGTCTAAAGTTTGGGACACCTTGTTTTGGATGTGTCTAATCCAAGTGGTCAGATCCTCCTCGTTTGTTTCAACACATTACAGTTTTTCAGTGGTTTTTTGCCACATGGGCTGACCAATATATCATCTGTTAATTATTATTGCAATATCAGTGTCTGCAATACTGATATCACAGAAGGCTCCAGTATCCAAATGAGCTTCTAACCAATCACTGTGTTTCTGACAGGGTGACTAATTACAGCTCCAGGTGAGTTACTGGGTGTTCTGATGAATCATGTTCATGTAACCCAACAAAAGTGTAACTGTTAAAGGTTCTCAGCAGAGCTAAACTGTTGTAGCCCAAATAAGAAGTTACATTTAAATTCTTGTGTTTGTGACATCACAAAAACAGGCAGTTCATTTATGGGGAGTGAATGCACCATATAAAACATTATTTACAGATTTTCAGATTTTATTCGAAAAAGGGAGGCTTTGGGCCATTTGATTTTGTAAAGGGTATCCCAATCATAATATGTAGCAGTAAAATTGCAAAACTGGTATTCTGGCCATATCGTGCAGCCTGTTTCCCCCGGAAACGAGCCCTGATCTCGTGAGCAGAGGAATAAAAGTCATGAGGAACGTGAAGTTCAGGTGTGGATCAGATAAACGTTCAGTTAAAACCTGTAAATGTGAGTCTATAACGTGAACGGCTGCTGTAAATCAGTGAATAAAGAGTGAGAGTCATTGACCTTCGGGAGCGGAGGGGTCAGGGAATGTTTAACCTCAGCACTGCGAGGTGTAAACCAGTCCTGTTAATCTGTCGGTATCACCAGCAACATCAAGACCACCAGCACCACCAGCACAGCTCTCTGGTGTGTGTAGAGCAGTCTGGTCTGAGACATGAAGCTTTAAAGCAATCGTTTGGTGAAAAAACACACTGTAGTGTTTGAGATGTATAAAGAGAGGTTCAGAATCCAACACAACAAAACTCACGGAGTCACAACTGTTCACAGTGGAGGTGAATGGAACCAGACGTCTGCCTCTAAAAGCTTCCTCACAGAAAGTTATTCCTTGAAATGGTTATAATTGCGTCGCCTGACACCTGAGACACTGTTGCACCAGTTTTGAGAAGCTTTTGGTCCTAAAACTAAACCCATTCATGGTGGAGGGACACATGCAGGCCACAGAAAAGAGATTTAGTTCAGATTGTCCGCTATTTTGCATCATCCACATCCATACAAACACGTGAAGCTTCACTGGAGGTTTTGGAGAGGAAATGAGATCTCCTGGTTCCACTCACATGTCTTTACCTCCCTGTCCAGGACAAGGTCACCTGCTCAGGCCAGCTCACGCCCAGTGTTTACTAGTCCACACCTGCTGTTTACTGGTGTGTCTGGGAGGCCGGGCTGGGTAAGAGAGTTCAAAGTCAGGCTTGCTAAACAAATTTAGCCTCGAATTCTAAAATTCCGTCCCACCTTAACTTCAGCCAGGATTCATCTTCAGTTGGGACGCCTAGAATGTAACGGTTGCAGCATTTAAGGTGCAGCTGTCTATTAAAAACATTTTTAGTTTGGCACCTGGAACGAAAATGTGGCACTAGTTAAGGTGGAACGAAAAATTCGGCCAAACTCCAGCTGGGACGCCTAGAAAAACGGTGCACAATTTAAGGTGTAACAGTAATTTCGAACGAAAGAATGTCTTTAACTAGGGCGCCAGGATGTAAATGTTGCATTAATTTAAGGTGGAATGGGACCTTCAAATAAATAGCAAAAATCAGCTGGGAATGCAAAAGAACCCAAATGCTGCACAATTTAAGATGGAGCTGTAAAGACTAATAAAAAGTTATCTTTTTCTGAGCCCCCGGATTGTGACTTCTGAACCATTTAAGGTAGAGCCGGAAATTCAAATAAGAAACCAACTTTAGCTGGGACGCGTAGTATATAAATGCTGCACAACTTAAGGTGGAACTGTAAACGATAACAAAATGAGTATCCTTAACCAGGATTCCAGAATGCAAATGTTGCACGATTCAGGTTGGAATTCCAATAAATGGTTTATCTTAAGCTGTGCGAACCGAGTGTAACGGTTGCGTTATTTAAGGTGGAACGAGAAATTCAAGAAAGAAGCCCGTTTCCAAACATGTTCACGTGGCTGAGGTTGTGTGAGAAACGCATCCGTGATGCGAGAGGGTCGATCTCGGCTCCCTCGTTCAGCTCCATTAAGGCGGACTCTAAAGCTAGGCTCCGCGGGGCTCGCCTCTGAGCGCGGCCGGGATGAGCGCACTGACCTTGGGGAGGCGGAGGAGGCTGGACCGGGTCCCCGCCTGCAGCAGCGTCGAGATAGGCGCCATGTCCTTATCACCAAACACACACACACAGGATCAGGTTGCATATAGGGGGGGCGGTGCGAGGGCGGGACTAGAGGGGGCTCGGTTGTGAAGACGATTCATGCACAGAAATGGAAGAGGGTGGGGCTACAGGGGGCGTGTTGTGATGACAATGCACTGAAACAGAAGAGGGCGGTGAGTGGGCGATGCTAAAGGGGGCTCGTTGTGATGACGATCCATTCACTATAATTGAAGAGGGCGGGTAAATGGGCGGGGCTACAAGGGGCTTGTGATGACAATAAAGCCACCGAAAAGAAAGAGGGCGGGGCTATACAGGGGCTTGTTGTGAAGACAGCGAATCAAAGATGTAAAGGGCGGGGCTAATATGAGCTCAGTCGCTGTGAACTGAGAGTGGGCGGGGCTATATTCGGTGGCTCGTTGCAGAGACGGCCAGTGACAGCAAGGAGTAGGTGGAGCTACGGGAGAAGTTCTAGTGACGTGTTATATTCCAAAAGTCTTCCAAGAGTCTTTATGAGTCATGTTCCAAAATTTGAGGTTGCATTTGCCAAAAATGGGATGGACACAGTGGGCGGGGCTGCAGTGAGGGCTTGCTGTGGAAATTGCCGAAAAAAAGATTAGGCGGAGCTAAGGAGATTGCAAATAACAGAGTGGGCGGGGCTACAGTGGCAGAGAAACAGCTGGCAGTGGAGGCGTGATAAAAATGAACAGCAGATAATTAATTTTACTCTTCTCGTTATTTTCGGATAATTTTCTCGTTATTGTCAGATGTCGGCTGCTTAGTGTGTCAACCATCTTTGAAGCACGTGTCTTATCATTTCTGATGACTGATGTGAAGAATGAGGTGATGGACAGGCGAGTGGGCGGAGCCACTGTGGTACAACTCATCAACATCCCATCAGTGAAGCACCAATAACAGAATTAGCTGTTTTGTTTTTATTGTATTTTTGTTTCCATATATGTTTTTTTTGTGTGTTTTTGTTTAGTATTCTTGTGTTTTGGCTGTGTTTGATGTTGGTCTTTCCCTCTTCTTGGTTATGACAAACAGTGAAATGTGAAATGTTTATATTAATATAATCGAAAATAAAAAATCAGAACATAGCTGCCTAAAAAGGTGTTTTAAAGTGTGGTTTAAAGTGTTATACAGTGTGGACTACAGTGACCAAACACGTCTGTATAGCTGGTCTACAGCCTCACAACGAGGTTATCTGAGTTAATAGTCTTTAAGATAAGATCTGAAAGTGTATGTAAATATATATAAGTATGTCAGTATAATGTAATCATATATGCATGAATATATTATGTATTATCTCCTTAAAAAGTATTTTCTATTTTTAAAATGTATGAGGGACATTAAAAAAAATCCACTTTTTAAAACTCTATTTATTATGAATTTCAAAAAAATCAATTTTCTAGCATTGTTTAAATTAACTTTTTAATGCCATCAGTAAAAAACTGGTTTTGGTTGAGCGTGTAGCCACTGATGCACCACTGCTTTCACATCATCACATGAAAACCTTCATTTAAAGCTTCTCTGAGCTGGAATCCCAGGACTGCTAGTGGCACCACTGACGTACCCTTGAGCAAGGCATCGTCCCCTCACCCTGCATTGGTGGAGGCCTCATGCTTCACTCGGTGAATAGGTTAAATGCAGAGAAAGAATTTCGCACTGTTCACACCGTGTGCTGTGGTGTGTTTACGCGTGACTATAAGGACCCACTTTATTATAAAGATATATTATAATTGTTGTTAGTTATTCTCTCTCTCTCTCAGCGATCAGAAGGTCATGGGTTCGAATCTCAGGACTGCTAGTGGCACCTTTGAGTAAGGAACCGTTCCCTCAGACTGCTCCCCGGACGCTGCCCACTGCTTCTCTTGGTAAATGGGTTAAATGCAGAGAAAGAATGTTACCCTCTGTGCTGTGCTGTGGTGTGTTCACTTTATTTTACTTTAAATTAGCTCACGTGGGCAGACGTTTAAGACGCTCTCCTCCCCCAGAGCCGCGTGATGGTCACGTGAGCGCGCGTGCGGCGATGGCGGAGCTGCGCGTGCTGGAGAACAGAATCGGTCACCTGTGGGACAGGTGTGCGGCCCTGCGCGCGGAGACACACGGTACGGAGAGGGGGTCCGAACCTTGCGGGGGTCCGGGCTCGGAGCCGGGGGGCGTCAAGCTCTCGGAACCGGGCAGGGGCGGGGCTCAGAGCATAGCAACGTAGCAGGGCTAGCCTAGCAACACAGCGCTGTGTTTACGGAATGGGCTAGGCTAGGCTAAGCTAGGCTAGGCTAGGCTAAAGTAGCAGTTGTGTGTGTGTGTGTGTGTGTGTGTGTGTGTGTGTGTGTGTGTGTGTGTGTGTGTGTGTGTGTGTGTGTGTGTGTGTTTACACGCAGTTAACTGCTCCCGCTCACACCTGTGATATTCAAATTAAAATCTGAGATTAGTAATTATGGAGTAAAATAATGCGCCCATCAGGGGAGTTAGCATCGAGCTAACCGCCTCAGCTTGGTGGAAATAAACATAAAGCCTCCAAATACTCTAAAACACTTTACTGTGGCGTGTCTGATCTCACTGTAGTTTACACAGGGTGAATTGTTTTCCGCTTAAGCCTTTGGGTTCGAGGTTAAATTTAGTTTTCTACTTGTTTTATAGTTTTCTGGTTTCCTGTTTTGTTTCTTTCTGTTCCATCTTAAACGGAAATTAAGCCAAACGTCAAGTTTGTACATTTATATATGTGTTTGTGAATAATTATAGGAACTGATTACTTATTCTTGTCATTTCCCAGTTTCCTATTCCACCTTAAATTCAAGTAGGTCTCCGGGATGGAACCGCTGGACCATTTAAGGTGGAACGGGAAATTGTAGTAGGAAGCCAGCTTCAACTAGGTGACCAGAATATAAGTGCTGTACTGTGTAAGGCTGGAACAGCAAAGTCCATTAAGAACTAAATTTCAGCTGGGTCAATAGGATATTATTGCCGGGCCATTTAAGGTGAAACGGGAAATTGCAAAAAGAAGCCAATCTGAACTAGGTCTCCAGTATGAAACTGCTACACTGTTTAAGTACGAATGGCAAATTTTTAGTAGAACTGAACTTGATATACTGTATGTTGCTAGAATGTAATTACTGTATAATTTGAGGTGGAACATGACATAACAATAAAAAACTTAAGCATGGGCCCTTATGCAAAATCTCTTGAGCACTTCAGACTGGGAGGTAGATCTGAATGTAAACTGGAGCAGTTTGAATCTGATGGTTCTGTAAAGTTAACAGAGGCAGCAGTGAAGAGACACTTAAAGCCTCCTTTACAGCAGCCTCTCTTCACTGTAACCGGCTGATCAAGAAGTCCTGGAACTGAACCAGGGGCAGGAAAACTGTTTACAGTGGGAGTAATGCAGACAACGCTGCGTTTAGGATTAGGATTAGCTCCCAGAACTGTGGGATTAATTCAGCCTGATCAATGCTGATCGTATTAGTCAAGTTAGTGTATTAAAGCTAGATCCACTCTGTTTTGGGCCAAGAATGAGTGCATGTTTTTATAATTTGGAGTCTGAACAATTATAATTGCTAAGGACAAATAATACAAATTCATACATAATTATGTAACTTTCAATAACTTCAGTAATTATATAATTGTCAATGTCATATCAATAAGTTATATAATTGATCTGTAAAAAATGGTTAAATTGCAGTTATATGACATATTGACACTGTGATGCCTTTTAGTATATTAAAGAGCCTATACAATCACCTTTCTAGAATTAAAAAGGCTTAAAGTCTGTAAATAGATGTTAAAGTTTCAAAATAAATGTTCAGACCGAACCACATCCATATAGATAATATATGGAAACTGCAGAACCAGCTTGTTTTTAAATCAGTTTTTGTGATGTCACAAGAGCAACACAATTGTCTACAGCAGTTTAGCCCCGCCCTGAAGTTCTAAGCAGTGTTTCAGCCTTTTGAATCAGTTGCGACCGAAGGTGGCAAATCATTTGCTTTTATCAGTCTTAAAGGTGCAGTAACAAACAGCTTAACAGAGGTTGAAGATGGTCATGTAAGAATGAATTATGATCAATAATAAATTATAGTTTTGGTTCCCAAACCCACACAGATGAAGAAATGAAAGAGAAGGAAAATGGTCTTTAACGGTTAAAAATAATTACAATTAGACTTTTGTTGGATTACATGAAGACCTCGATTTACCAGAACACCCAGTAACTCACCTGGAGCTGTCACCCGGTCAGAAACACTGTGATTGGTTAGATGCTCATTTGCATATGGCAGCCTTCTATGTTGTCAGCATTTCAGAGACCAATGTCGCTATGGCAACTAACAGGCTATGGCTGTGCAGCCCTGCATGTGCCTTCAGATTACATGGTTTTGCACTGGTTTGAAATTGATGGATAGATATAGTTAAATAAATTGACAGTTAAATAAATAAATCGATGGATGGATAGCTAAACTGAAGGATGAATAGATAAGACGTTAGTTAAATAAAATGTGTGGAAGCATAGATGGATGGGTGAATGGTAGATAGACAGATGGTATATAGGTGCACTGTGAGTCTGATGGTGACTAATTGACCCTCTCTCTTTCCTCCTAGATGACGACTATTTACAGAACGCGTCCTCCATCCTCAGCAAGCTGAGAAACTATAGCACACAGGCTGGAGAGAGCAGCAGCGTGGCCAAGCTGCTTCAGGATTACACTCAGGTACTGCAGGGTGTTAACAACTTCACACGCCCCCTATCTGTCCATACAGGGGCAAAGCAAACCCACTACTTCACAATCATTTTCTTTTCTGTTCATAAAAAGAGTAAATAAAGCCCCTCAAGTCGGTTTGTTTTTTTTCACATTATTTCAACATTATTGATAACTTTGGCACTGACAATTTTTTCCATTTACATTATTAGCACCACTAGAGTAAGTTCACGGTTTGCCCTGTAGGGGGCAGCAGTATACCAGCAGGGTGAGCAGGTGGGAAAACAAACAGCTGTGTCTGAAAGATGAAAGAAGTGAAGTCTGGGAGGGATAAAGTCAATTACACCACATCTTCAGGTGTGATGGAGCTTTAGCACTGCAGAAAAGGGATGATATGGGCACTTTAATATCTGAAAAGGAATCACAAAGACAAGATGTAGCTGTATAATCGCAGTGCTGCTATTGTGTCTATATCGTGCAGCTCTAATCACACCCCCAGCTCCAGTAAAGGAGCACCTTAGAGGAGGAACGTGAAGTGAGAACTTTCAGTGTGATCTGCAGCTGTGAAACTCCAAATGAACACTGAAGTTCCTCCCCTCTGCGTGACTAAACCTGTTCCTTCATTCCTCTTCATTTCTTCCCCGACATGTGGATCGCAATTTAGACAGGGGTGGGGCTGTTTTTGAGTTGGAACACTGTAAATCCTGTTCTCGCCGTTGTGACCATTGTTACCCATGAAAGCTTATTTTTAATGATTAATCTACAGACATACTGTAGCACTTCCTAATATGCACATTTATTATTATTATAGCACTTGTTCATCTAGAGATCTAGCATAATGGCAATTTTTAATCATATATTTATGCCACTTATTCATCTACACATCTATCATTATAGTACTTATTAGTCTATGGAACTATTGCAATAGCACTTAGTAATCTACAAATATATTAACATATTAATCTACACATTTATGATTACAGCTCTTTGTAATCTACACATTTATTATTACTGCACTTTCATTATTATTATAGTTTTTTTCTGTGATGGAGACTTTACTCTGTTGGTCATTAGTGCTCTGTGTGTGTGTGTGCGCAGGTCGTCCTGGACATCACGTTCTATGAGGAGAACAGGCTTGTTGATCAGGAGTTTCCAGAGGACACATCCCCCTTTAAAATCCAGCAGTTACTGCAGGACCTGACAGAACCCGAGGTTTTAGCAGGACGGCTGGCACCCGGCCAGGAGGTACACTACATTTCTGCAGGTTCTTTTTAATGCTGCAGTGATGAGTGGCAAAAAAGTCCCCTAAAGTGATCTATAATGCTCTGTAAGGCTCTATAACAGTTTAATGCCCTGTAGTACTCTATAAGGCTCTATAACAATCTGTAATGCTCAGTAGTGCTCTGTAGTGCTCATAGGGCTGTATAATGTTCATATGATCCACACAACCACTCTGGCAGACTGTAATACATTGTACTACATATTCTACATCTATAACAGTTATCCAGTAATTAACAATGAGTGTTTGTCTTAAGATGTCTGAAATATAATTCTGTAAACTAATCCAAGAGAAACGACCAGATAAGTTGTTTAGCTCCACACATTCCACATATAGCAGTTTAGTCCCAATGACTTATGTTTGTCTGTACTGTGTGTGTGTGTGTGTGTGATCGATCTAGGTGCAGTGTGTGCTGGGTTTGGAGCTGTTAGAGTGCCTGTACTGGAGGAGGGGGGCTCTGCTGTACATGTACTGTCACACCCTGCACCAGAGGAAACAGTGGATCAAACAGAATAAAGCCACCTTCCTGAAGGTATAAACACTTCTTCACTCTGTACAAGTGTGTTTCCGTGCCAGACTGATCTGTGTGTGTGTGTGTGTGTGCGCGCAGTGTGTTCAGGAGGGTGTGCGGTACCTGATGAAGATGCTGCAGGTGCGGAGCTCCGTGAAACTGAACGACGGGGTTGTTTTCCACGACTCCACCACCGCCAACTTCCTGTCAGAAGGTAAATCCCTGTTATGAAACGGAACAGAATATAAACAGTATTCATGAAATGTAGAAGATCAGTGACTGGGTTTTATAGCACATTCACAGCCCAGATTCCAGAGCCCCCTGTCATATACATTTTAGGGTTTTTCTTCTGTGAGTCCCACTTCAGCCCCAGAAAGGTATATTGATCAGTTGGACCAGGTGTCTTAGGAGCAAATAAAACACTAAAATGTAGATAGGAAAGGATTAGAAGCCTGGATTAGACCTGAAGGGCATCTGAAAGGGCCTTAAAAGAGCTTTAAAGGACACAAAATGGCCTTAAAATGGATTTAAAGGACATGAAGGGGGATTAAAATTTATGAAAGGGCCATAAAGGACTCGGATCAGGATCAGAGACATCAGAACTCAGACCTTTAATCTGGCCAGACTTACTCACCTCTGTTCATTTGCAATTGGCCATTGTAGATTATTGTCATTTAACAGAGCTGCTGAACACAAGCCTAAATAAATGGAAGATGTTTTGATTGGTTCTCTGTTATAGTACTCTCAATAAAAATGAAAAGAAAAATCTCTGTTTTTTTCTGCAACAGGTGTGTTTTCCGACACCCACTTGCTGACAATGATGTACATAGGAGAGATGTGTTTCTGGGCGGTGAAGTATGAGGACGGGGCGGAGGGGGCGGAGCCGAAGGAGGACAGACTTCAGTTCCGTGACATCGGAGCTCAGATCCTGAACAAATACGTGCTGGCGTGCGAGGGGCCGCTGCAGGGCCAGGGCTGGAACACCGAGAACGCTAAAGAGATCCTTAGCATCCTGCAGTAAACACACAGACACCCCCCCACCCCCTTCACACACACCCCGACATGGCTCGCAGTTCCAGTTATAGGAGCAAAACGGGGTCTAAAAGAAATAAAATGATTTACGAGCACTTATCTTCCACAGTCCAGCCCGTTATCTGGACACACATGTTCCGAGAACGTAGATTTACAACTATCCAATGTAAAATATTAAAAAAAAAGAACTATTTGTTTAAAAAACAATATTCCATTTTTTATTTATTTTAGTTGTATTTATTTATTTTTAACTGCGTCTGTATGTGTTAGGGCTGTACAGACGCGTTCTGAAGTGTTGGCCGGTTTCCGAGAGCAGACCGTTTTCTCTTTGATGCCATGTTTGTATAGCGCCCCCGTCTGCTCACGCACCGAACGAAACGTCCGCATCCCTCCGGCGAGCTCCAGTGTTCAGAAAGGAACTTTGATATTTTGATAGTACACTTTTTAAAAAAAAAAACAAAAAAAAGCTGAACGATTTGCTTGTATTGTTTACCAGTTGGGAGTTCTGTTTTGTTTATGTCTTCATTGAAAATAAATTTGGTTTAAATAAGACTGAAGTGTTGGGATGATAAGCTTGTGTGGCTAAATGCTCTTCCTGAACTCATTCCTGCACAAAAACACCATCAGTGTAACAGTTCATCCTGGGATCTGAGGAAGAGAAGCACACATTCACTCATAATGGGTTTATTTTTTCCCAAATAATATTTACTCAGTATACCATACTGTACAAGCCTGGAGGGCCTTCAGGGTCACAAAGCATTGGGGGTTCAGTCAAGGGTCGGTCTGATTTGTTGCTAAATGTCTTTTTGGGGTGTAGAGATGTTTATAGGGGAAGAGGTCATTTGTTTACATCAGAATGACACATGAACAGTTCCTTACTAAAACATCAGGGCTTAATGGACCCCCAATCAGTGACCACATGATAGTCATGGGACTGATTAAATGCAATTAAGGGAATGATGGTAATAAATAAAGGGGAGTTCATATCATAAGTTCACATCATCATCAAGGACGGCAAGGCCAGAATGGAGTAAATCACGCTGAAGTTGTAATGCTAATGTAATGCTAGAAGCATAATTATACGTAACTAAGTTGAATTGGCTTCATTGTTTTATTTTGAATTTGCAATTTGAGAGCTGCTGAATACTCAGTTTATGTCTCTGCACTGAAATCTACTAAAAATAAACAAATTATTCTGATAGGCAAAGCCATTGGATCAACAAACCTGCATCAGGAAGCTTTTAATGTTTTAAAATGTCTACTTATTTCTCCTGCATACTCAGCAAGAGAGCATAATTCTCACCAAAAACTTTACCAAATATTATTTGTTTATTATTTTTTACTAAATATTATTTCATTAAAAATGTAAACTGCACACCAATTCAGTTGAAGATATGCAAAGCTACTGTCACAACAAACGTGTTTCACCACAAGCTTTTACATTTTTTAAACGTTATTTATTTATTTAAAAATCTATACATATTTTGTAGACAAAAGAAAACTTGTATTCAACTTGCAATTTTCTTTAAGAGAATATAAGAATTCATTTTATAAAGCACGAAATAAAATGTTTACAAAACCACAGTCCTTTTGCCTGCATGCACAAAAACAGCATAATTTTCACCAAAACCTTATCACCTTATCAAATATATTTTATCTTAATGAAACCATATCAATTCAGTCGAACTTAAAAAATCTCAAGTTATCTGAAAAAACAGCCTAGCTGAAGACGAAGGGAGAAAAACTACATTACCCATAATGTCCCGCGGCCAGTGACACGCCCCCTCCGTGTGCACACGTGTAAGTTTTGACAGTTCCGGAAAAAAGGAATCTGAGCTGGTTCTAGGCTGAAGTCGATTCTTTAAGTCTCTTAATTCATTAAGACGGGGATTATTAAAAGTATGATTTAATTTTTAGTGAGTTAAGAGTTGTTCCGGCATGCAGAGCGTCCTACTGCGCAGCCTCAGGAGCGTCAGGGAGAAACTGCTTTCAGACCGAAGAACCCAGGAGAACCTAGGAGAACCCGGGAGATCCAAAGAGGAGGAGAATGGAGACACCAGCACGGCCTTTCTGGACCATCTACCGGTAAACCCAACCACACCCCCAAACCCCCCAGTCAAGTAAACTCATCTTGAATCTTCAGCTTTCAAAGTATTATACTGTCGTGTACAAAGTGAAATTTGTGTCTAAATGCTCCTCCACAGACTACAGACAATAAACAATAGACAATGCAGAGAAAGTCAGTATGTCTAGTATATCCTGAGTTCATTTTGACAAAATGACATAATTCAATCTGTGTATGAATATTTTTACTTGTAAGTTTAGCAGTAAAATGATCTGATTAGAAACTTCTTAAACACTTGACTGTACTGAAACGAGACCAAAGATCATTTTATCCCTCTGTGCATTCATCCATTAATTCTCCGAGCCGTTTATCCTAGGCAGGGTGCGTGTGCTTTAATTAAGGGGAAACATTTAAATGTGCTGGAGTGTCAAAGTCCAGACCTCAGTCCAATTAAGAATCTGTGGCCAGATTTGAAGATCGCTGTTCACCAGCGAAAAAAGACTTGCAGCTGTAATTGCCACAAAGGGTGGCTCTGAGTTTTCTGTTATTTTGTCCTATTTGTTGTTTGCTTCACAATAAAAACATTACATCTTCAAAGTTGTAGGCATGTTCTGTAAATGAAACAGTGCAAACTCTCAAACAATCCATTTTAATTCCCAGTTTTGAGGCAACAAAACATGAAAAATGCCGGTGGGGGGGGGGGGGGGGGGG
>JBBPCY010000018.1:57638-74902 GCA_037974405.1 Brachyalestes nurse
TGTGTGTGTGTGTGTGTGTGTATGTGTGTATGTATGTGAGTGTGTATGTGTGTGTGTGGTCCTGACCTGATGGCCATCATGGCGCCGGCGGCTGCTCTGCGGATGTTGACTGAGGGGTGTGTGAGTTGTTCTTTCAGTACAGAAACTCCATTGCAGCTCAGAGCGGACAGAGCCTCCACTCGCACGCAGCAGCTCAGAGTGCACAGAACCAGCTCACTAATCTCCTCCGTCTCCACGGCAACCTTCATCACCAACCGGGACACCAGACCCAGAGACACCATACACTCAACACCTACAGAGACAGAGAGAAAGAGAGAGAGAGAGAAAGAGAGACAGAGAGACAGAGACAGAGAGACAGAGAGAGAGACAGAGAGAGAGACAGAGAGAGAGTAGAGTTCTTGCATAATTGTTTAAGATGTAACCAAAAAAGGGTCTTTCATGAAACTTATTGTGTGAGAATCGTTCACAGTGGAGGTGAATTGAAGACGTCCGCCTCTAAAATCTCCTTCTCAGAAAGTTATTCCAGTCGTGCCTATAGTTGTGCCTGAGACATTGTTCTACTAGAGTTTTGAGAAACTTTTGGTCCTAAAACTAAACCCATTCATGGTGAAGGGATACATGCAGGGTATTGTGAGGCAAAATAGTCCCCAAAGAAAACTGATTTAATTCAGATTCTCAACTATTTTACCATCAGAGAAGTGGAGCTTCACTGGGGGTTGATAGTTGAGTGAAACAGCTGCATTTGTGTTGGAGACACCTGGTTCCATTCACCTCCACTGTAAAGAAATCAGTGTCTCTATAATGAAATTAATCACACACATGTTGTGCTGTAACAGTGTTTACAGCAAAACGTTTTTGCACTGTTCATGTGTAGTAATGGTCAAAGCCATCAAAAATATGACCTAATATGCTGAGGGGACAAAATACAAAATGCTGCAGCAAGAACAATGATAGGCATCTCAGGTGTTTCACTCATGAAAGTCGCTGGCTGGATAAGTGGGCGGACGAAGCAAGTCTGCCCCTAATATAATGGTTCTGGTGCCCATACAAGGCATTTCAAGCCACAATTAATGGAATTACTCCCCTTCACACTATTTCTCCAAAACTAAGCAACAGAGTGAGTTAGTTAGTGGGAGGGAGTTAGTTAGTGGGTCCCAGGTAGAAGTGCTCAGTTTGGGTCTGAGTGTTTGGGTCTGAGTGTCTGGTCTGGAGTGGCGGGCCACTGGTGCTGGGATCAGGCTGTTCTGGCTCAGGTTCGCTCCTAAATACCTGATGTAGTCCGACATGGGTGCTGGACCCATATATATATACATGGGTGCTGGACCCCCCCCCAAACCCACACACACACACTTTTTTAAAAAATCATTACGCTATGGGTATCACCAACCTTCCGTTTCAGTCCCCCCCAACCGTATGTCCCATGTCCCCCCACTTTAAAAATGCTTCAGACGCACTGTCTCTGGTGATACAAAAATTCCTTATTGCATGAATTTCAGATAACAATATTCCTATCAGCCAACCTAAATTAATGTGACACCCCTAATATGTGTGTGTGTGTGTGTGTGTGTTTATATATATACACATATGTGTGTGTGTGTGTGTGTAAGTGTATAGTTTGTTACAGAAAGTTTAATACGTAGATCATATATGTTACAGAGGTTCTAAAAACACTGCACTGCTGTAAGATTTATGATTGGTCAAGACGCTCACCTGCAGGAAATTCAGCCATCATTTTCAGAGCTTGATGGGTGTTTTTCCGACAGGCGTCCACCGGCTCGTCCAGCAGCTCTGCAAGAGCGCTGATCATACCCAGTCTCAGAAAAGCCTCCCTGTAGACCCAAACACACAACACACTGGCCTAGGAGTTTCTAATAAAGTGACCAGGGAGTGGAAGCACAAGGTGTTTCTAATAAAGTGGCAGATGAAAATAAGGAAAGGAGAAGATCTGAATGTCACAAAGGCACTATAGACTCACCTGCCCACACTGTGTGTAGTGAACAGATAAAGCACCTCAGTGGTTGTTGTCCTAACTGAGTCATCCTCATCTTTAAGCAGAACCTTCAGTCTCTCTAGACACCCTAAACGCCATAAACACCATGAATCAGTATACTGGTGGTGCTGAATGGTTGGAACAGCTTCTAGGCAGCTTCTGGAACAGCTTTTATCTTAAGACACTTTGCAGCCTGTCACAGTAAAACATTTATTCACACATAGTGTGAGTAAAACTGGCAAACTGTTCTTCGATGTTTTGGTGCTATATTGTGTATAATATAATATAATGTAATATAATATAATATAATGTTACGTTATATAATGATAATGATGCTCCACACCATGGTGAACAGCCTCATAAACTCGTTCAGGATCATGAATCAGGTCTCGCAGCGCCCCCAGCGCCCCCTGCCGGACACTCCGGTCTCCCTCCTGCAGTTCCTCCACCAGCCGCGGGATGGCGCGCCTGCCGAACGCCACCGGAGCCTGAGCCGGGTTAACCAGCGGGGGCAGCTGCTCCGAAATCCGCGTCCCGGCCATTAAAGCAAAAATAACACGATTCACCTCCGCTGGGGTATAAACAGAGGATTAACAAATGAATATATATATGAGGAAAAACCAAACCAACTGTAGTCACCTACTCTGGCTGTGCTTACAGTCCCGTTCGGTGTTGGTACTGCTGGCGCAGCCTCTTTCGTATTGCCGTGCTGTTGCTAGGCAACCACACGTTATCGGCATCGTGTTGCCTGGCAATAACGTACATTCCGTAAGTCCCTGCGTACTGTGAGTACAGACGGGCCGCGTCTCAAATCAACCACTAGTGACCTAACACAGGGCAACACAGTGTAAAAAGTGTAAGAGATTCAAAACACAAGAGTTACTAATACAGTGTCAGAGGACAGAGACAACAAGACTGAGGGTGAAAATATGTATGTAAGTATGTATGTGTGTGTGCGAATGTCTTGAGCACCCCTTATTTCTTCATACTTCATACTTGCGTTGAATCATCTTGTTAGTGCAATAATATTTTACATCTGTCAAACTGTCAAAATGGGAACAAAGTGCCTAAAGATAGAAGGTGTCTAGATAACCACTCAGCACTCAGCACCTCCAGTATACTGATCACCACCTGATCGTCTGGAATCATCTGCTCCTGTTTCTTCACTGGTTCAGGACTTAGGTTAGATGAGCTTTTTTCTCCTTGAATGATTCATACGTAGGTCACTGTGTGGCTTAGCAAAGAAAAAACATTCCTCTGAAACTGGTCTGGTTTAAGGTCTGGACTGAAAATGAGAGTCTTCGAAAGTCCTTCAGGAAGCGTGGAGAACTGTTCCTCGAGACTACATTTTAAATACAAGAAAGTCTAGATCTTTGGAAGCAAAATATGAAGAAATGAGGGGATCAGGGTGAGGTTTGTGATAAGGACCAGGCTTGAAGCTCCTCCTCCTTCCAGTCTAACTATTACTAAATTTTTAGCTCAAGGTTACACTGTGAAAACGTTTTCACACCCCACCACTTCCCAGTCCCTCAACCCCTCATCTGATCAGTGGGAGTCCGGTCTTCAAGCATAAAGCAGCTCAGAAAATCTGCTTAAGGTCTCAGTGGTTTCTCTCAAGTTCTCCTTATTCTACGTCCACATAAGACCAAGGCCAAGACCAAGACCAAGACCAATCTGATCAGTGTTCTCTCGGAGCACAAAACACTTGCAGCAGGAGCACCACTATGTCACACACATGTCTGAATTTCAAACACAGGAACGTTCTAGATGGAGTAAAGATGTAAAATCAGATTTATTAGATGTGAATTCTACATTTCAGGGACTTTTTTATTGGATAAAAAATACAAAAAGTACAAACAAGTACTGGTCATTTCTACTCGTTCCAGTCCAGTCAAACATCATAGTCCATCCAGTGCCCAGCAATTATCATTCCACATCAGTGTATTTCACATTAGTGGTCAAACATACTAAAAATCATTTGGAGTGGCTTGCTGAACTTCACTGGTGTACTTTGGAGGCCGTGTTGAAGGTCTTCAGGTTCTGTAGCCGTACAGTTTGATATGAAGATCGATGAGTTGTCTGAGGAAGCCTCGGTTTGGGATGACTCCTCGCCCCTCTTTGACTGTGTTTATCGCCTCCACCAGGGTCATGTTGTGTTTCAGCATCAGGTAGGCCAGGACTAGGGTGGCCGAGCGGCTCACGCCCACATGACAGTGCACCAAAATCTTACCTACGGTGAGATAAAGATCACTTTAAAGGATCTCGTTTGTGCAGATGAGCTACACACTTTTCCTGATCCCACATGCAAGCTATGTAGGCCAAGAGCTTAGCATCTCTTATGTAGCATTGTGCTAACTGCACGCCTGAGGGCCTTTTATACACTTTAGATTTTAATACACTTTAATAGACTTTAAAGGCACTTTTCCATAGGCATACAGGAACTGTGCTGTACCTAAACTGTACTGCGATGCTGTAGAACTTGCAGCATGTTTTGATTTTCCAGTGCATCTCATCCTGGTTAGGGTGTTTCTGACACAATTATCTCCCCACAGTTTATGGCGGGTCATCCCAAAACCCTGACCATGGAGTCGAACCAGCAGAAAGTTTTTCTGTCAGAGCTGCTTTTGTTATTGAAGGTTTTTTTTATCATTCATAATTTTATTTTTCTCTGCATTGTGTGATAAAAACCGAACCCAGCAAACCAAAACTTGTGATTGATTTTCTGGTACAACATTTCTCACAGAAAATTTTGTTAGCGTCATAGAAAACTCCCACTGAAATTTATAATCAGCCCAAACAGATAGTGGTGTTTGTTCTTTGTCAACTGTTAGTTTATATCTCCTTTATTGCTTTTTTGTGCAGACAATAAAAAACTACGACCTCTTTCCAGACTGTGTTAACATTTCTGCCAAACAGAAAGCAGTGATGCAGTCAGCTCAACTTCAGCCCACTTTTGGCCCTGCCGTCGAGCAGCTCAGGGTCACTTTATCAGCAAGGGAAAAAACATTTGTTCGTGGTAACGTTACAGTTCCTTGTGCCAGTGAAAAAACTTTGATATTAACAAAAAAAGTTTCTTTAGTTTTAGTGTTTTAGCTATAAGGTTGATATAGCACCTCACAAACTAGCAAGCAAACTGCTAAATCATTGCACAATCACTCCAGAGTATGTGCAGGTCTTCAGTACTAAAGTAACTGTTATCTATAAACACGTACAAAAGGGCCTTCAGTTATTCTAATGTACCATATTTATAAATAACAGGTGTCGTACAGTGTCAGAAACCACATATGTGTATCCATTAGAGATGAATTAACCTCTCCAGGGATTTAGCAGTTAGCATTCTATTTAGTGAGGGTAAGCTATTACTTATTAGCTGTATTAGCCCTTTGGTACCTCCTCCTCTGAGCGCGCTGTGGATGAACTCTGCTCCAGTGTTGAAATTGACGCTCATGTCGTAGGCGGGCGAGTCATGGGCATCGATGCCCAGGTAGGTGATGCCCATGCCATCATAAAACTCGCCACCTCTCCTGGAGCTGTGGGCGCAGTTTAGGATGTGCGTGAAGTTACCTCTGCGCAGCTCAGAGCGGTTCTCAGCGAAATCCCTGTGAAGGAGAACACACACACACACAGAACAAGTGAAATAATCTGAACTCATCTTGTGTTTAAGGGTTTAATATGAAGGAGGGATGGTGAAGATTTAACAATGTGACACTGAAAAGTCCATAGATGAGCTATCAGAAATTACTGCAGCAGTGATGATCACTTGTCTAAATGGGCAAAAAAAACTTTTTCCGCTGGCTTGTTTGTCTTCCAGAGTAGCAGGGCGTCATTATGCACATTTTAGGGGGGTTATAACCTGCATATTTGTGCATTATTAATTTAACCCATCAGTAGTTTTTCTAATTATTCTCTTCCTTGTTCAGCTGTGTTAAGTCTTTTCTGCAAAAAAAAGTGTTATTCAAAAAACACAAAAACATGGTCCTAGTATTCATGAACTTCTGTTATTGCTAGGCCTGTTTTAGAGGGCTATAGCCTAGGGCTGCACAATTAATCGAATTTTAATCGTGATCGCAATTTTGATAAAAATAATATTTAAAAAAATATTGCTAAAAATAATCATGATTATTATTTTGGCCATAATCGTGCAGCCCTACTATAGCCCCCACAAATGTTGCCCAGCCTCCTAAATATATATGCATTATTAATTAAAATCATCAGTAGTTTTCTCGTTTTTCCTTTGTTCAGTCACGTTCAATCCCTCCTGAAAATACCACCCCGCCCCCAGTGACAAAAAATAGCGCCCCCATTAATAGATCACTGGTGACGCCCTGGGTAAGAATAACTAAAAACATTTCTTTTGTATCTTTTTCAGTAGATGTATTTGTTTATTTCTTTTCATCAACAGTAATATTTATCTATGACTTTTGATTTCAGAAATCAGAAATGAGGCTTCTTGCTTTTAATATCTTGGGTGGTCTTGGGTGGTTGCTGAATGAATAAAGGAAGATGCTAAAGGGGATGGGAAATATATATGTTCAGTACTGTGACAAAGTATTGAGCCCCTCATTTCTATATGTAGCTTCCAGAGATCCAGATTTTCTTGTATTTTTAATGTAGTCTTGAGGAACAGTTCTCCAGGCTTCCTGAAGGACTTTCAAAGACTCTCATTTTCAGTCCAGTCCCTGAACTTTACCAGTTTCAGAAGAATGTTTTTGTTTGTTACGCCACACAGTGACATACATATGAATCACTCAAGCAGAAGAAGACACATCTAAGTCCTGAACCAGTGAAGAAACAGGTGCAGATGATTCCAGATGATCAGGTGGTGATCAGTATACTGCTGGTGCTGAATGCTGAGTAGTTGAAACTGTGGTTGGAACTCTTGGCTCCTTGTATCTTTAGGCACTGACACAGTAAAACATTTTTTCATGTAATCCACTGAATATGCCAAAGAAAAGACAGTTTGACAGGCAGAAAATAAAATTTTTGTTTAAAGCAAAATTTAAAGAAATGAGGTGTTGCTCAAGACTTTTGATATTTAATATCAATTAATATTTCGCCTGATGGAGCTCCAAAACTGGTGGAAATCGCATTTTTTTTGCCATGATGGAATAGAATTAAAGGGTCAGCAGTAGCCTAGCAACAATACAAATCAGTCCTGTCAGCATGAATTTTTTATCTGTTGTCTCTCTATCTCTCTCTCGCTCTCTCGTTTACTGCTGTGTAAGATTATAAAACAGAAAAAGACTAAAAAAATTTTTACTCAGTAATTTAGCTGATCAGTGTTTCCCAGTCTTGCTCTCTGCAGGTTCAGGGATGAGGTTTGTGTGGAGGACCAGGCCTGAAGCTCCTCCTCTTTCCACTATCACTAAATCTGCTTTACGCTAAGAGAAAGTTTTCACAACCTTATGACCTCCCTGTCTCTCAGCCCCTCCTCTGATCATTAGTGGGGGTCCAGCCTTCTAGTGTAGAGCTGTTTAGGACTTCAGCCCAAGTTCTCAGAGCTTCCTCCCATGGTTTCCCCTCATTCTAGGAGCACATGAGACCAAGGCATGGTCTGATCTGTGTTCTATCAGAGCAGAAAACACTTTCACAGGTTACTCACATGTTTCCTATGTAAAGTCTGGGCCAGACTTCATTAGCGGGGCTGTTGATGGCTCTGCCGGCGAAGAAGAGCCGCTCCACCTCCATCACTGCAATACCAGGCGAAGTGAAATCGATCTCCGCTACGGTGGAACGTGAGTCGCTCCTCCACTCTGAGATTTTCGTCCTGGAAGACATTTGCCGGGCCGTTTAGGGGAAGAAGACGTTGAGATTTTGTTATGAAACTTGAACAGACGGCCTTGAGAAGTTTGAAGTTTTCAAAGCTGGCAATTCATAGCATTCCCAGCTCGAGTTCAGGGGGCTGCGTCACGCCGGCCAGCTAACTGGGCTATTTTCAGACTCATGGACTTGGCCACATATCAGCAATGCCCAGGCTGCACATTCACACACACATACACACACACACACACACACAGTGTACTGTAATTACACACAAGTAATAAATCTCCAGTATTTGGAATTATTCCCTTACGTACCATTAAACACACTTCAGACATTTGTGTAAAGCTCAGATTTTAACTCAAACCCACCAAACACAGTCAGTTAGCCTATACATGTTTCTCCATTATCTATTAAGACGGTCGATAATGGGGAACTGTGTCAGAAACCACATAAGTGAGAAGGACACAAAGACTCTTAAAGAGACATTCTGGACGTAAACTAATTTTACACATTACTTCTCATGTCCCTCTACCATGAATGGGTTTAGTTTTAGGACCAAAAGCTTCTCAACACTGTGACAGAACAGAATATCAGGAGGCCATAACTATCTCATGGAATAACTTCCTGTGAGGAAGATTTTAGAGGCAGACATCTGGTTCAATTCACCTCCACTGTGAACAGTTCTGACTCGGTGAGATTCCCTAGAACGGAGTGTTTCACACCAAATCCACTCTGAACCTGTTTTTGTTTTAAAATCGTAATTATGCAGGAATTCTGGAAAATGGGTGGTCTGTGCACACTCCCTGGCCACTTTATTGGAATCGCCTCTCCTGTAGATTCGCCCTGGTGTACAGTGAGACTGTAGCTTATTTGTTGATGCACACTGTGTTTGAACTCCTCCAGGTCTTTATCAGGGGTCACTCTCTGATCACAGAGCTGCTCTCGGGTTGAATATTTCTGGAAGGTGGACCATTAGCAAAGACAATAAGCAATGACGAATAAAAAACCCTGCAAGGTCACAGTCTCTGGGTGGTGTTTCTGGTATAATGGCCTGTGGGTTTAGGAACAAAGTACTTTAACTGTGCAC
This sequence comes from Brachyalestes nurse, assembly GCA_037974405.1. Taxonomy (NCBI): domain Eukaryota; kingdom Metazoa; phylum Chordata; class Actinopteri; order Characiformes; family Alestidae; genus Brachyalestes; species Brachyalestes nurse. The sequence goes on from JBBPCY010000018.1 coordinate 66,479, forward strand.
TGACTTTAAACATTAAAGGGCCTATATCATGAAACCAAATTTCCCTTGCAATTTTAAAGAAAATAGTATGAACTATGTGAACTATGTGAGTCCATTCGGTCCATTTACAGAAACTAGGCTGCAAAAGCTTGTTTTTTTTGCCTGGTTTAAAATAATTTTTTGTCATGTTACAAAAAGCAATGCATTTACAGTAGCATGCAAAAGTCTGAGAAAAATGCACAGATGCACACATGTAGAGCCTGTTTAGCTCAGAAGTATGTTTTTAAAAGCTAATATTAGAATGTATACAAGTAATATTAATACAGTAAATAGTGACTTTATGTATGTCTGTGTTTGCTTTGTCATTCCCAAACCTCCAATCATGGAAGCTCAGTGTTACATTGTAGTTCTCATAAAACAGCTCAAATACCTTCAGCTCAGTCAATACTTCATGAAGTTTAAATCAGGAGCAGCTGATGGAGTTTCACAAATCAATGCAGAGGCTGGAGGTGAAATCTGGAACCGAACCTGTGTTCTTCTAAGCAGCCCACAAAACCTCAAGCACTTTTTATTTTTACAAACAAAACAAATCTTGATACTATTTACTGCTTTACATTTATTCTAATGTTAACCTATGTATTTGCTGAAAAAGTCCCTCAGATAAATGGCTTTAAACAGGAGCCTAATACTTTCGAGTCTACAGCAATATAGCCTTAATCATAACATGGACGGTTTTTTGAAGGAGGCACAATATAAGGCAGCCAATAGGAACAGAGGTAATTTACATATATTAGGTACAACTACAGCATCAACAGTCTGTTTCATTCTAAAGCTGAAAAAAGGTAATGCAAAAATTAATTACATACATAAAACCACACAGATGTTAGAAGTGGACAACAGGGGTTTAATTAAAATACAACAAAAATAGAGCATATAGGCTCTTTAAGTGCTCATCATTTTTGAAGATAAATCTTGATTTGAAAAACGTCAAGCTGGTTTATACTGAAAACAAAGTCAACGCCAGTTATTTCAACTTCATTTTTTATTATTTTTTTGTGAGCAGCCTATTTGTCATTAGATTAGGGGAAAACCGCCCCCTCGTGTTCAAAAACATGCATTACATCGGAAACCTCAGCAAGCAGGTTTTGGTCCTATTCTGGATTTCTTGTGTTCTTTATTTACAAGTTATACAAATATACTCTCCTTTTTTTTGTAAAGCTTCGTCTAATATACAATTTCAGGTTTATATAATGAGATTGTACAGAATTACAGAGAGAGAGAGAAAGAGGGGGACAGGGGAGAGGACACAGAAACAAACAAATTAGACTTAATTCCATGCAGAGAACAATAGTTTTGAAACCCTTCAGTTTGTTGTTACTTCAGTACATTATATTTGATCATCGTATATGAAAAGCACCTGCCGATAACATGGCACGATTTATTTTTCCCCTTTAAAAAAAAAAAACACATCCTTTCGTGACTGGAGGAAGACCTGATGAATGGTCCAGGGTGAAAGTGACTTTGGTGCAAAGTATTAAATATAGTGGTGTTGTTTTTTTTTTTTCTTTCTCCCCCACCTTTATTTATTTGTCTTTACAAGGAAAAGCGACCGGCCTTCCTTGTCCACCCTCCCGTTATCTAAATACAAATTTTTACATCTTGTTAAAAAAGGCCTCTCTCGCACGTTTTGTAAACACCGTTTCGAGGCCAGTTGATCAGACAGGACATTGACTTTGTTGATTGCATGAGAAAAACAAAAACAAACAAACCCAAAAAAACAGAAATTAAACATCCAAGGCTGTGTAAACCCCTATTAAAGGCCCGTTTGTATTGCTTCTGGTGCGCTGAGTGTAAGCGTGTGTGTGCGTGTGGTGTTTTGGAAGCATAACTCCAACTTAGTTCACATGGCTGTTATTATAAAAGGCTAATTGTTACTACCATATTATTACTATAATGACCAGCTCAGGGCTGCACAACATGCCGTCAATGATTATCACGATATTGGCTCATTTCTAAAGATGCATATGAGCTCCCTAACCAATCCCTGTCGGCTGTGAGTGTTCTGACCAATCACAGCTCTAGATGACTTCTCAAGATTTTAGGAGTTGCACCACCATCGATTTGTTAGTAGATTATTTAATTTTTTTTTATTTGAGTAATCATATTAAAGCAGCATATAACAGTGAGCATTTGATTACATTTGTAAATTTGCAAGGGTTCCTGCTGGTGTGGGTTTCCTCCCTTTCAGTGGTACTGAGTGCTACTGGCTCCCCCTTGTGGAGATTCTACTAATCACAGCTTTACAATAACCTACGGATTCCCTGTTAATAAAATTATAAATGCATCACCGTACCAAGAACGTCATTAACAGAAGTGTAAACTAAGTAATTAATTGTAACTGAGTAATCAGGACAGCCCCGCCCAATATAACAGTAATCTTTAACCACGTGACATTATTTACTTACCAGTTTTGCTGCACAATCTGCTATTTGTTGCAATATTGAGATCACTAAAGGCTGCAGTGCAAATGAGCTTTTAACGAATCACAGTGTTTCTGATTAATCTAGGTCTTCATGTAATCCAAAAACATTCTCATTATTTTAATATTTAACTGTAAAGGTGCTGGCGAATCAGTCCATGAATGCGCAGTTTTTGTAGCTTATTTTCCGTAAATCGACTGTATGCATGGGGGGGCGTAAATGTACAAGTTGAAAAAAAATATTTACAGACTTTAAGCCTTTTCAATTCCAGAAATGTGATTATTTTGGCCCTTTAATATCCTGAAAGGCATTGCAATCGCAGTACGTAGCAGTAAAATCGCAGTATAGACATTTTGTACGTATTGTGCAGCCCTACTCAAGTGTTTTAATTTAGTATGTAGCACTATAGTCACGATGCTCATACACTGTCCATATTGTGCAGCCCTAGGCATGATAATATTGAACTAAGACTTCTCAACAACTAGGGAAAGGATGAAAGATGAAAGAAAACCAGCTGGTTTGAGATTGAGGACAAAGTGTGCACAACGTTTAGCAAACACACAGGAGTTACTGGCTAATGTAGGACTCTGGCTAAAGGTTGGAGGACTGCGTGATTTTCATAAAGCGGAATAATTTAAATGTCATCACTGCCACCTCAAAGGCCTGCTTCTTCAGTTTTAGCCGAGGAGCTACAAGAAGTTAATGTAACCCCCAAAAATAGACGAGTTAGCTACATTAACCTTGTAGCTCCAACGCTAAAACCTAAGACACTAAACACGTCTTGGTTGATCCACTACTTTGAGGGGTTGGGGAGGGGCGGGGATGTAAATATCTGTGAACCGGTCCTTTAAGTTAAAACTGTCCAACAGGAGAAAAGATGAGGCTCATTTCTGCTGGAGTGTCCTTCACTTTTAGTTCCGCAGCTTCACCAATAATTCCCTTGAAAAAGTGCAGAGGTGGGAGTGACTGGATGGGAGTGTGTTTGCCAGTTTTGCAGCTAAAATGGACAGAATTGAAGGGTAGAGGATGACACGTAGAACTGAGCTGGGGCTGGATGTCACAGTGCTGATATTTATCACTTCCATGTCCAGTGTAGATATTTTATTGGGTTCTTTAAGCGATGCCATCGAGCAGTGAGGTTCTGTGGGGGTTGAGGGGTTCTCTCTACCAATTGTACCAGAACAACTGTAAAAGGGGTCCTCCTAGAATTGTTACACTTTCTTTAAACAGTGGAGGTTTGTGAGACTGTGAAAAACATTGTTTAAAGAAAGTAATTGTTCTAGGAGGATCCCTTCAATTGTTAAGAAAAGTTGGGTTTTTAAACTTTCTTCACATTCTCATAGGCCTCATGGTTCCCTAAAGAATCACTGATTAAAACATTCTATAAGGGAAATAGAAGTGGCCGATGGTAATGAGAACGACATACTAACTCATTCTCTGCTTTCTGAGGAAGGAGCTGGTGGTAATTAATTAGCAGACTGGTGGTGCGGGTGGAGTTTCCACAGGCTCAACCTGATCTCCATGGATACAAGATGTTGTAAAGTCAGATTAAACTTCTGACATTTTTCAACATGTCTCATCCAAACACCTGTACTGAGCGGAACCGTATTTTTAACTGGCTTTATAAAGTGATGCATGCCAAATATTGTTGGTAACTGACCATACACTGCAGGTGCACCATAATGAGGTTGGGCTGAAAATCGCTACTCCTTTATGTGTGCCTATTCACAACTACAGGGCACTAACCTGTCAATTTATGAAGGACATTGATTTGGTCCGTGTAGTTTCCATTGCAAAATATAGTCTATGGACTGAGGACAATATTAAGACCACTTAATAAACTGTGTGACTATTTACCTGGGTAACTGTTTTACAACTATGCAAGTTAAACATACAGTAAAATGACAGACGAATTCCAGCTGGCACCGAATAAACAGAAGACAGATGTGACGTTTACACTAACCTGCTGTGAACTGAGCTGTTTATGGCACAGAGAGCAAAAGTCCCAGTGCCAGACTGAGCCTAAACCAAAACCATAATCCAATAAAGTGGTATTAAAAATATTCCCTGTCTGATGAGTTTACAAAAAAAGCAGGATTTCTCAAGAGCATCATTTAAGTCAGAGTTGAGATTTGTCCAGTAGGAATTCCCCTTTAGCTCTTCTTCTACTGTGCATGTCTGATTCTCAATCTCAGCTTTATCTGTGCCAATTAATAATGATAATAGTAATAATAAAAATAATTTCCCTAAAAATAACTACACTGTACTCAGAACAAAAAACTTGACCTGAAAGACACTTCTAACAGAAGCCAGGAGGCAAGTTTCCTGTTCTTTTATTGTGTGCTATTGAAGGTGACTTTATCTATTTTATTCATTCATCTATTCTAGTTATGTGGATAAATATTAGAAATCCTGCTTTCTGAAAACCTATATTTGAATTACTGGCAGCACTAGGAAAAAAATAACCTACACCCAATCTCAAAAGACAAAGTAAACCAACGAAAACCAAACCAGAACAACAAAAAAAAGACATGAAGATATGACCAAACTATGTGCCAATCAAATCCACTACCTCTGCCCCTTTCCTGGCACTGGCACTAGAAGGCCTTCTTCTCCAGACGGTCGAGGATGGCCTGGATCCTCTGCACAGCATCTTTCCGAGCGTACCGGACGCTGTCCTGACCGTTGGTTTCCACAGAGTCCAGCTCCAGCAGCTCTTTGGTCAGCAGCTCCTCCAGGCAGCGGTAGCTTTTGTCCGTCTTTTTGCCCACGAACTCGTCCACGTCCTCCTGGAGCAGCTGGACTCTGGCCAGGACCTGCTGGACTCGAGCCAGGCTGGGGTTGTCGCAGGGTGGTGCCGCAGTGGGGGTGGGGCCTGACGGGCACGGGTCGCTCTGAGCTGGCCTGGGTTCAGCACCGCCCTTCACTCCGCCACCACCAGAGGACGCTCTGTTGTAGATCTGAGGAGGGGCGCTGAACTCGGTGGGTTTGGATGGACCCGGGGGCGGGTTTGAGGTGTTCGGGGTGTTGGGCCGGGGTTTGGGACCCGCTGGCTGGTTTCGGGGATGCAGCTGAGGTGGACCAGGATATGGAGGTTCCTAAGTAAAGAGAAAAGGTAGCGAGGATCATGTTAGTAGTTAATAATGAACTAATTTAAATAGGGCTGTGCAATATGGGATAAAATTCATATTGCGATATAAACTGAAGCATAGACGCTAGACGGTATATACTGCAGTATATAATTTGATCTGTAAATTTAAATGTAACTTTTTGAAAGGGTAACATGTCCATAGCAAAGGCATTGCTGAACTTACCTTAATATTTCTTTTATTCCTGAACAAATACAGTCTACACAACCAAATCACAACAATTTAGGATCAGGGATATGGGAATGGGATCGTGGATATGGGAAAGACTGCTTATCAATATGCTCTGTGTGTGTGGTGTGTTTTCTCTCTCCCTGGCACGTTAATGGCCCTACGTCCCAATACTTTTGGCCATTCTAGATTCACAGTGTTGGGACGTAATGCCGTTCAAAACCACATTTAGTCTCGTTCTTATTCGTCAACAATATTACATTATATATTGCCAGCATTTACGTTGCGTCTCGTCTCGTTTTTGTCACGTGATAAATGTTCATTGACTTTTTAACAAGCTGCTCCTCGCTGCTCCTCCGTGCTCTCTGCTCTCGACCATTTTCCAAAACTAATGCCTCGTCCTGCAAGCAGGCGTGGTTCCGCGCAGGTTACGCAACTTTGTCGTTTTTGCGAGGAGCGGATATTTCTGCAGTAGGCCGGTGTAATCAAAATCTCTCCCGTTGGCCAAATTTATATCGCATACCGTTTATACTACACAATACTCAATTTAAAGATGGATTGCATTTCCTCGAGAAAATGTGTCGTGTGATTTCGTGGTTGGTATGATACCAGTGTTTGGCTTTATGGCCAAAAAAGGTTTGTGTTCTGCTCACATCGAGATCTCGAACTGGCACCTGTTGTCACTCTTTTCATCCAGCATGTGTGTTTTACTGCTGAACCACGGGGGGTCTTACCTCACTGTCTATTACCAAACCATTTATTGTTAAGGACTAAAATGGGTGGAGCAAACTGCTCTCTGAAAAAAACGGATGGGAAAAGCGTGTGTAGCTGGGTTCTTAGGCTTATTACACAGGTCAACAGGTCAAAATCATCAGAAATACGTTTATGTGGGTTTTGTAGTGTTTCTCGTGCTGATTTCAAATCAGTGTTTAGTTTTTGTGATGATAGTTATATATTGCATGATAGTTGGTATAATTAGCATATAATAATCATATACTAAATGTTTTTGAAGAAACAGTGGTAGCTGACTGACACAAATCACTACATCTATGCCACGGTGTGCGCCTATATAATAATATAATAATATATAATAATTAATATTATTTGGAGTAGTAAATAAATAATTAAACATTCCCTTAAAAGTTTTTTCAGGAACCATGAGTTGTATGAGAAGGTTTTTTGTAAAATACTATTCACTGGAATATTTGTAAACTACTATAATGTGGAATTATTTAAAGTTTAAACTGCTCCTATATATTATTGTGTCACTTAAGTTGTTAAATGTTTTTCTCCTACTCCAATGAGTACTTATAAACTAAACAGTGCAGTAGTCTAACCATACTGTGTATGTGAATGGACGACAATAAAAGCCAACTTGACTTGACAAATGAACAGTCGACTGAAACCACATAATTCTGTTTAAATGCCTGAACTGTAGGGCGAGAGTTGAGTGTCCTCTTTAAGTAAACATTAAAGGTCCCACAGTGTAAGACCTAAGAATGGAGGAGCTGAGCTCTGTTACATAACCAGCTTTAGGACGTCAGCTTTAGAGGGTCATGCGGGGTCAGCTGGAATGTGCCTGCTTCCCTTAAGTTACACCACTGTGTGCGACTTGAGTGTGTGCGTGTGCGACTAAGTGTGTGCGTGTGTGTGTGTGTGTGTGAGGGAAGGAGGGAGAAAGGGATAAAAGACTGGAATGAACTTGAGAACAGCACTCTGTTTGACCCAGGATATCTTTAGTCTGTCCACACACTCTTGAGAGCTGAAGCAGAAGATTCAGAACCTTCAGCTCTAATCAACAAACAGCAACCAGAACAAACTCATAGGTGGATCGATAGGAACTGACTTATGAGAGAAAAACTGATTCCCGTCTGTGATATTTATGACCTATGCAGCATCGTAGTCCAGCAGAAGTGCTGCAGTAGTCATGCTTTTGCTCTTTTTTTATTTTTCGTAGTAGTATAAAGGGTTGTAAATTGAAGGAAAATGGTAATTTTGCTCTTCATTATTTTTTTTTGTATAAAGGATTGTGAATTTGCTCTTTATTATCATTATTTGTATAAATGTTAAATGAAGCAAGCATTCTTTATAACTGGCCGTTTGCTCTTTCTTAGTACTCTTCTGCTCTTTCTTTGATTATTGTTATTTGCCTAAAGGGTTGTAAAATGAAGCACCGATCCTTTATAAAGTGTTACAGCAATGTTAAAGGTTAAGCAAATGCTGCTACAATGATTAATGATCAACATCAATGACCAGTGTTTTTTTTTTTTTTAAATACCGAAGATTTTTTTGGACCCGTCGTCAACTGTAATGCACTGTTTACCTACTATTGAAAATGTATTTTTTTAAATCATTATTTTCTTCTTTCTTGGCCTTAATGTAACCTCTCACACACAGTATCGTGCAAAAGTATTGAGCCACCCATCATTTCTTTACATTTTGCTTTGGCTCATCTTGTTGGTGCTAAAATACTACATTCTGTCTGTCAAACTGCCTTATCTTTGGCCTATTGAGTAGATTAAGTGGAAGAAATGTGAACAAATGTTTCACTGCGACAGACTTTAAAGTGCTTAGATAAAGGAGTTCCAACCACTCAGTATTCAGCACCACCAGTATACTGATCACCGCCTGATCATCTGGAATCATCT
>JBBPCY010000018.1:80832-92323 GCA_037974405.1 Brachyalestes nurse
AGAAATCGGTCAGTGTGAGGGTCATGAAAGAATATTAAACAGGATGTGGGTCCAGATTTTCATCCACCGCTTCTCAGAGATACCACAACTACCCTGCTGCCTAAAACATGGTTGCCAAATATTAAAATATTAAGGAATATTCCCATGAGTGTACCTTGGAAAACAAATGTAAAGTTAGTCATTCTTACATAATTATTAATTATATGTTTAAAAAAACATATATTTATCAACAATCGTGGAAGTTGCTAATTAACAAATGTGAGATGAAAACACGCCAACTCACTTCATAATGGGAGCCAATGGGTAGTTGTAGATTTTTTTATGTGTATGATGAGAAACCTCTTACTAAATTTGTTCTTATAATATTTACAGAGAAAGACAATAAAAGAAATCTTTTCCTAAGATTTTCTGGTATACATGGCAATGGGGCGGAGCCTGAGAACGCCCCACCCACACTGAGCCATTGCAACGTTATTTCCTCTGGAAATGTTTGGCATCGGAGCTGAATTACGAACGAAGAATTTATAAATTCATGAAATCTTCCTAAAATATATGTTCCGAGCAAACGTCGAAGCAGCCATCCCCGTTAACCTCTGTTAGCTGGTTCTCTACAAATGCTGCCGATGGAAATTAGGCTGAAAAACAGGGCTGTTCATTGTTCCATGGGGTCGGTCCTAACAAGAACGCTTTCCTTCCAGCGCGAACGCCGAATCTTGCCCAAATATCAGGTCTCAGACTGCTTACTAGGCCCTGAACTGAGACTGTTTACACACAACAGCGCGGTAAACCAGGTTCACCTTAACCAGCATACCTCAGCACCTGCTCTCACTTGTCCACCTTCTCTCGGACTTCTCCCCAAAGGAAGATTCTGCTGCTCACTACATACTTTTCTTTGTCTCATCAGAAATAAAATATCTTATTTGGAGATTATTGAAGTCTGACTTGTTTCTCCTAAACCCCCCTTTCGGAGAAATAAGGAGCAAAAGAAAAAAATCAACTGAAGACATACATTCTTTTGCTGTTCTCATCAGCTTCAGTTTTCTTCTCTTAAACAACCGTATGGATCTCAAAACTGACTTTGTCTGATCACTAAGACAAATTTCAGACTCATTAATAAGACATCCAGGTTTTCTTTTGGATCTTATGGTTTATCTGATGATCTGAGACAAATAAACATCACAGCGAAAGAAAAGAAAGAGCATTTCAAGATCTTAAACTGGGATCGGGATTAGAGGAAGGCTCCTTCCCAGGAGCTGAATTTAAGAAGTGGGGGCAAAAGGTCAAAATCTCATATTAATGTTAAACTGAGCACAGTTTTGTCTAGGAGAAACAGGCTGGACAGAGATGAGTCTTATTCTGAATTTTCCTTTCTTCTGGGTCATGTCATGGCTGCTGACGTGTCCGCTCACAAGTTATTGTCAAAATGAGGATTTAGACTGAAACTTAGCTTGAAAGGCCTTAACTGAAAAAACAGAGAGGAAGGGGAACCACAATGTAAAAGCCCCACTGTCAATTAATTGTGTGAAGTGGGGGAGGAGTAAAGGAAAAATGTTTAAATACCCTTTAAAGAGTGGGTCATTTGTTAGCTTTTACTGAAAAGACTGCTGATGCTAAGCTATGTGGTGTTTTTGCCAGAATGCTAATGTCCGTCTCGAGCTAACAGACCACCTTTTTTTTCTTTGGAGTTCAAAAGCCTGTATTATGCCTTCACACACCTAAAAAATTAAGCTTTTCACATAAATCAGGCTTTGTGGACATATTTCTTGTTTTTTCCTTCTTTTTTTAAGTGCCATAAATGTTCTTGATTAGTGCGCTAAAGGTTTACCTAAAAATCAGTGTATCATTTTGTGCCATTAACCCCAACATTTGTAATCAATATTAACTGAATAATGATCTTCCCCAACAAGAATACATGCGTTTGTCACAGGAGGGAGAACTTTCAGGGTCCAACTTTTGGTATTTGAACAATGTTAGCCGATGCTAAATGGCACCGCTAGCTGTTTGGTGAGCTAATGGCATGTTTATTGTGTACTGAAAGTGCGGCCTGGTGGAGAATTTGAACACTGGACGTACTCCTAAAGTGTACAAGAAGATCATGGAGTGTGTGGTAGCTGTGTGTGTGTGTGTGTGTGTGTGTGTGTGTGTGTGTGTGTGTGTGTACAGGATTGTCACGTAGCTGTTAGCCTGTTAGCAGTGGTGAGAGTCTGTGTTGTGCCACAAAATGGGGTTGTAATGTGTGATGGTAGACTTTTAAGTGATTTATTATTTTTTTAAAAGAATTTATTAATCTTTTTTCCCCTCTCCTCAACTTTTTCTCCCCTAGTTGTGAGTATTCGGAAGTTTTTAAAGGGGATTTCACAATGTTACAGCCATTACTGCCTTGTGTTGTGTAGGCCGAATAGATTCGAGAACGACTTTGACACTTGTAGATCCAGTTCCATAAATTGTGATTTTAAAAAATTATATATATATATTAAAAAAGACCAATTAGGCTGTTGTGTTAGCTGTTGCTGTTTTCATAGAGGCTTTAGCAGATGTTCCCCCACTCAGAGTTGTGTTACATCCAGATGCATTGATGATGTTACTGACCGCTGTCATGGCGAGTGCCTGACGACATCAAAAATCATTACTATTATTATTTTATTTCCTTTAATACAAAACAAAAATGCCATTCCCCTTTATGTCCTTATTTGGAGCATGAAGACTTGGAGCAGCTTCAATGCATTACGCGTGCACACTCTACGTATGTTTTCCATTATGCGATATGACAAATGATTTTTTTTTTTTGTGATGACATGGCTATTATGCTGCATTAAAAAGGGACATTGCCTTTCAAACAATGACCAAACTAAAAGGGAATTGGAGCGGTGATTTGTCCTTGTCGTCTCACTGCGAGAGCCGATTGGTTTCCCATCCAGAAGACGAGCCTTCATTTGGAATCACTTTTTTATTATTATTTTTTAATTTTCTTTTTTTGCCATGACAAGAGTTTCTAGCTACATTCTGAAAATGAAGTGCCTCCTTTTTAGCAGTGTAGTCCAGGTAGTGCCCATGTTACGGTTTTGCACTTTGTGTGTCACCTCTGTCATCGTCTGTGTCCGTGACACACACACACATACACACACACACACACACACACACACACACACACACACACACGCGCGATCTTAAGAGAGAGGTGTTGTACTACGCTGATTGCATGTGAAGCCAAACCTGTCAAAGTCCTTCTGAATTAAAAACCTGTGCTGGCCTGAACTTTTGTTGTGACTTTTTTGTGGGGATGGGGGGTGTGTGTGTGTGTGTGTGTGTGTGTGTGTGTGTATGGTGGTGGTGGGATGAATTGGGCTGGGTACATAATTACTGGCACACTTAGTGAGAAGATGTGACACTTACCTGTGATTAAAGTACATTTGGTTTAAGAAAACATCCCAAGAAATTCTGAACTTCAGCATGTCTCTGTTCATTTCTGTATTATTTCATCCTTGACTTCATCCTTGACTTGTCTTCACTAAGGCAAGGCAAGTTTATTATCACACGAAGAGGTCATTCGGTGTACTTTACAAAGTTATGATAAACATTCAATGAAAAGTGAGCACTGTTACAGTATTAGTTTTGTGGACTGTTTCGGAGAGACGGGTACATGTCTACTGCTATAATATTTGGCTAAGATGCATCTCAGATCACCTCCTGAGGATTCAAATCCATTTTGAATTCAGCTGCACCTGTAGTTTGATGTAGATCAGCCCACTCTAGATGTAATCCTAATACTCAAGGTGTAAAAACTGGCCTAAATAGCTGGAGGCGGAATGATTTCATGGCTTTGGCAGGTGAAACCAAGAAACATTTTGAACAACATCTAATGCCTGATTTGAGTGACACTGGGTAAAAAGCTTCTATATATTATTAATGAGTAACAAAATTGCATTAAGTTTGCACACAGGGCTGACCTGGCTGCTGAATTTTGATAGGCTATTGGTGGCTGTTTTGTTGAGCGAACCATTTGAAAGTGTAGGACATGAGAGTAAATGTAGCCATTTGTAAACAAAAGTTTTGCTTCAGCTGTTCTTGAGAAATTGAAAGATGTCAGTTACAGTGCCCCCTATGGATGAGACTCAATTAAATTTGGTGTGCATCGAAAGAATGTGGTAGTGATGCAGGGGGTCAGATTTTGTGATGTTTGAATGTTTACATCACGAGGTACTGGCCAGTGAAGCTCTAGATTTTTTGTATTGATATTAATTATATGGTGGAACTGCCCCACAAGTGAGTCATAATGAGGGTCATAATAATTCTAAAGCTTTTTTGACAAATGGTTGAAAAGCTATTGCCCAAAAAATATTTTATCTCTACCCACTTTAGGGCATGTTATCGTTTCAACCATGTAGGGCTACAAGCACACCAAAGGTTATTTTCCATAGGCATACACGAACCATGACCTACTAGAGTAGCTCAGCTCAGTAACAGTGTCTACGATGCCCACAGTTTATGGCCGGTTGTCTTCCATGGAGTCAAACCAGCAGAAAGTTTTTTTGTTTATTCTGGTAGAACCACTTTTGCTTTTGAGGTCTTATTTTATTTATAGTCTTGTATCAATTAGATTTTTTTTCAGCCTTCTTTAGCCATGTAATGAAAACCTAACCCAACTAATTTATTCACAGAATGGCACAGTTCCAGGTGTCACTGGAAAAACGCCACAAGCTTCATGTGGATTGTGATATAGTCCACCAAAAATTTGTAAAAAAAAAAAAATCAAAATGACCAGCGGTGCTTGCAATGAGACAAAAGTTTGTAGAACCAGCTCAGTTTGGTTTCTCCTAAAACTCTTACTAACTGATAATGAACAGGTGAGGTGAAACAGGTGTTCGAACAGGAAAATCACTAAACAGTGCCGGACATCGACCCTCCAGGACCACATATGGGCACCCTTGATTTGAGCCAATCACAGAGAACCTATTAACACCAACAACCAGTGTAACTGTATAAACTGCATAGTAACAGTTATCTGATTGGACGGTAGCCAGCTGTGACATCATCTTAATTTATTCATTGATTTTTTTTTCCACTTGAATGATTTTTCCTTCCAATTAGTCTAATGCAACAAATCAAATGTTTTTGCCCACCATAGGTTTTTGCCACTAATCCATTTATTTTAGAAACTGCAGATTTTTATTGTTACGCATTGGAAAGTGACAAGCTATAAATGATATCTGGTTTCCTTTATATTATGGAAAGAATCTGTAAAAGTGCATGTCTGATATCCTATTAACTGATTGTAAGGTGATGCAGAGTCAAATTCTAGACTGTCCTTTAACTTTAAATGCACTTCTTAACTGTTTCATCACTTAATAGTTCATTAAATATCTCACACTTGTCTGGTGCTCCACATTATAATTGAGATTATCATTACAGTAGGTGGCTTTGTATAAGTCAGTAGTGATGAGTAATAAAGATGACATTTTCAGGCTAATAAAGGAGCTCAATGAAAATGTATTTGTTCATGAGGAATATTGTATGTAGTTTTAGTAAATATCAAGTGAATGGCACGTAAATGTAGAAATGTTCAGTATGTGCAAACACTTTTGAGTTATAGTATACGTTGTTACCATTTTATTCGTTTTATTTGGTCCAGCTTCAGAAGAAAAACTAAATTTCATAATAAAATGTGTATTTTACAATTTGTATTAGTGTGATGTTAGTACAAATATCCACCTGTAATACTCCTGTTTTCCAGAATTACCCAGAGGACAGGAAAATTCGGAAGCTGACTCTTCTCTGTCCAGCCTGTTTCTCCTAGACATAACTGAGCTCAGTTTAACATAAATATGAGATTCTGAAAATTTTTTTCCACTTCTTAAATTCAGCTCCTGAGAAAGTGCCCTCCTCTAATCATCCTAAACCAAGATTAAGATCTTAAAATGCTCTTTCTTTTCTCGCACTGCTCTGACCTTTATTTGTCTCATATTATCAGATCTTCAGGTAAGCCAGAAGATCCAAAAGAAAAATGAGGTTGCTTATAAATTAGCCTCTGAAATGTGTCTTCAAATTCAAGTCTCAAAACTACCAGAGTGAGACAGAAGAAGCAGAAGAAGTTCCATCTTAAACTGATTTTCTTCTGTTGCTCCTTATTACTCCTAATGGGGAGTTTAGGTGAAACATGTTAGACTTCAATAATCTCCAAATAAGAAGATGATTTTTGTAAAGAAAAGACTGTAGTGAGCAGCAACATTGTCCTTTGGGCCATTTTTCTCTGTGTCGTGAGGTTCAGAGGGAGAAGGTCAGAGGCATAAATTATGTTTGAAGTTTGAAGGACACAGAGTTGGAGGTTACCGTAACTGTACTCGAAAGCCTTGCTCATTTTTCAGACTCCGTGTCGCAGCAGATTCCAAGTCATTAAGCTAATATTTTCCCAAGATCTGCCAAAGCTGAAACCAAGGCCGTCCGCTCTTCCGCTTACGCAAAAAGGTTTTGGTGGGATGTGTGTGTGTGTCCTGTGGCTAATTGGCCGTTTATTGGTGTAAGAAATCGTGTGATAGTCTGGGAACATTCTAGATGGTTTAGAACTAGAGCTTCACTATATGGACTTTTACTGCTACATATTGCAAAGATATTAAAGAGCCCATATCATCAGTTTTCTCAATTAGGTTTATGCAGACTCAAATAGTAATGGTAGTTTCATTTACTCCCTCCAGCCATACAGTTTACACATGGAAAATAATTGTTTTTGTGATGTCACAAAATTACATTTAAATATATTTCCTTATTCTGCCTGCAGCAGTTTAGCCCCGCCTACTCACCGATTCCCTAATTTGAACAAAAGTTACTTCTGTTAGAGAAAATTTAAAACTTATTCATCAGAACGCCTATTAACTCACCTGGAGCTGTGATCGGTCACCCTGTCAGAAACACTGTGATTGGTTAGAGGCTCTTTTGCATATGGCAGCCTTCTGTGACATCAGTATCGCTGATGTAGCGTAGTGTTTTCATACAAATTGCTGGAGCCTCCCCTAATATAATGGCTGAGACGGCCAGGCATACAAGGCATCTCAAGCCACTATTAGAACCTAGGAATAACAATGGAATAACACCCCTTCACACTGTTTCGTCAATTCTGTAAGTGACAAACTCAGCAACATTTTGTCAGGAAGTTAGTTAATGGGTCACAGGTAGACTTGCTCAGTTTGGGTCTGAGTGCCTGGTCCAGTGTGACGGGCCGCCGGCGCTGGTATCGGGCTATTCTGACTCGGACCGCCAGGTTGGGTCCTAAATCAGAACCTAAATCAGCGTTGAGGTGATATTTTAGACCTTATGTACTTGGGCACCGGACATCACCCACCCCCAAACACACACACACACACTTAAAAATCACTATGCTATGGGTATCACCCCCCCTTCTGTTCGAGTCCTCCCCAACAGTATGTCCCATGACCCCCCAGTATAAAAATGCTTCTGATGCTCCTGACTCCGATAATCCAAAAATTCCTTATTGGGGTAAAGAGTCACCACGGCATGCCATTAATCAGCGTAAATTTTTTAGCTCGTTATTATTCTGAGATTAATTGATCAAAATGAATGTGTTCATTCGACACCCCTAATATATATATATCTCTCTCATCTGTGCCGCCTCTGCCACGCCCCCAGTGGTCTAGCTCACCGGAGCTCTGAACTGGGGATGCATGGTATGCCCCGGCATGTGAGGTACGTGCCTCCTGTCCGCCCTCATGTTCTCCCCACTGATTACCCGCTTTAGTTCCCAGGTGTTTCCACGTGTCTTATTTTGTTTCTTAAAGTGATTATTGTTTGTGTTGTGTGGTTGGTTCTTGTGTTCATGTTCTTGCTTTAAAAGCCAAGCCGATCCAGTAGTCGGTGTGCGGTCCCTGGCATGCTCGCCCTCATCTCCTGGTCATAGTCGACAAGAACTGTGGTCTCTTGTAAAAGGTTAGACTCATCTAAGACAGGCCAGTGGACTTTTGACTTTGCTTTTTTGTGTATTTCATGTTCACTAGTGTGGACCGCCAAGGCTGGATATTCCTCATGGCTCCCGCTAAAGTAGTAAATGTAGATTGTCACATAATTTGCTTGATACATAATAATAATTAAATCATTCCAATATCTGACTACTGCTTCTACTACTTGGCTCCCTGTCGATTTTTTAATTCTTTTGAAGCCTCTGATTTTTAAGCCTTTGTTTAACCAGCCACCTTCTGCACACAATTTCAAACATTACACTAACTAATAAATAACTCAATAAAACATGCTCTCGGTTACAGTTTTCTGTAACAGGGTGTAGTTTTTTTAGTTCATGTTTTTTAAATAAGCTTTTTCATTATTTTTATATTGTTATATCGAGCATTTATCATCTGTAGGTCTAAAATTAATGCGGCCCTGCTCTAGTGACGTCAAAGCATGACCTTTTGACCACAAAACGAATGGAAAAAACTGTTTAAAGGACAAGTCTAGTGTCTCTGTTTCACATCTGCATTGAACAATAATGTATCTGCATTTTGAAAAAATGGATGTCGAATTAAACCTCATTTATAATGGGAGCCAGTGGGGAGGCGCGTCATCCTCGGTCTGTTCTGTTCTAAGTGGGTTTGAAATGAACTGAAATTCATGCGTATAACTAACAGCAGTGTTCGGACAGAGCCGTGTTCTCAGTGCTGTTCGGGTACTGCCCGTTATCTGAAACAGCGTGTTTATGCTTGGCTCGTCGTGTTCGTGGCGCATCCTTGATTCACAAGGCCGCCGCGCCCACGGTGATGGTGTTGTTTTATCTGCGAGGTGACCAGACCGTGGCCTTGCCTCGGACAGGACTATAAAAGGCCCGAGGGCCGCCAGATTCCTCAGAAATCCTCTTTTAGCTCAATCCACATCAGTTACCAGATTCATTCACTCTACCTGAAAGATGCTTCCTGCCACTTTTAAACTGTGCGCCGGCATTTCCTACAGGCACGCGAGGAACATGACAGGTAACCGGACTTTTCTCAAGCTCAGGGTTTGTACAGTAGTGTGCAATTTAGAAAATTATATTTAAAACCTGTTTAGCTGCTTTTACAACGTATGCAAATAATGTTAATACACTAAATGTAAATTTAGCAGATAGTCTGCATACGCATTGCTCATCTAGACATACAGTCTCGTGCAAAAGTCTTAGACACTTGAGAAATTGTATTTAAATTCTGATTTTATGTCTGTGTGTTTACTTCATGATTCCCAGACCTCTGATCATTAAAGCCTAGTATAACATTGTAGTTATCATCAAATACCTTCAGCTCAATCAGGAGCTGCTGATGAAGTTTCACCAGTTTATGCAAAGACTGGAGGTGGAATCTGGAACCGAACCTCTCACAGGACTTTGTAGAAACATAAAGTTTGCTTTCTTGTTAGTTTGCATTTATTCTAATGTTAACTAGTCCTGATAAATGGGTTTAAATAGTTAACTAAGACTTTTACACAGTACTGTATTTTCTTACAAAATGGTTGATAAAGATTTGGTTTTTGGAAGATAAAGGAGTTTATTATAAACAGTAAGAGATGTATTTGCATTTCTTGTTCTGGTCCACATGTATGAAATGAAATTAAAGTTCAATGAAATTAAACTGAAGAAAATGATGCTGTTTCTTCGCAGGCCTGAGGAGAAATGCTATGATGGCCATCCACCACGAGCTCAGCAAGCTGTCCGGACCCGGGCCCAGCATGTGGGTCAGACACGTCCGCCGCAGGAGCTCACTGCTCTGTAAGCACATCAGTCAGTCAGAGAGGCGGGGCTGGACTCTGCAGCTATCTATCTAATGAGTTCTCTCTCCTGAATATTCAGTATAATGTTATCTTGAATATTTGAATTTTACATAAGAGGAAAACATAATATTCAAATCATTCAAATCATTCAAACGGAAATCTTGAAAATTTAAATAGTACATAAGTTGAAGCAAATTAATTGAATATTATCAATTATTATAAGAAGAGGAAAACCTCAAGATAATATTCATTAAAATATTAAATTATCTTGAATATTTGAGTATTATGTAAGAAGTGGAACCTCAAGATATGCTTTAACTCCCCCCTAAGATTCGCTTTACTTGGAAAAATTATTCATTCTTCTTTGTTGTCGTCTTCTTCCTCTTCTTCTTCTTCTTCTTCTTCTTCTTCTTCTTATTATTATTATTATTATTATTATTATTATTATTATTCTCCTTTTGTATTACAGCAAATAGTTATTTTTATTGAAATGGGAGGATTCATCCTTAGGGTCAGGTGTTGATATTGTAACATTGCTGTGAGGATTTGATTGTAGGAGAGCATTAATGAGGTGAGATACTGATGTTTGAACATTGCTGTGAAGATTTGACTGCAGCCTTAAGAGCATTTGTGAGTTCAGGCGCTGATGCTGGAACATTGCTGTGAGGATTTGATAGTAGGAGAGCGTTAATGAGGTTAGGTACTAATGCTGAAACATTGCTATGAGGATTTTATTGCACACGCGAGAGCTGTAATGAGTTCAGGTGCTTGTGTGGGACGCTGCTCCAGAAGTTCTCCTTTTGATTGGTTGGTGCTTTTCTATGGAGTTTATACAGTGAGACCCATCTTATAGTACCTTAGCCATTAGAAGAACTATGTGGACATAAAACGCACATCAAATTTATGTGTGTGCACAGTTCTGTGTGTATTTTCAGCACAAAACATGCTTTGTTTGTCCATATTTTTGTGTACTGGTGTTTAACTATTGCTGAGGTATTCATTTGTTTATGCATGACTGGATGAGTAATGAATTTTAACAGGATTCTGGCCTTTTGTGTCACTGTGTACCTTTATCTATGTGTGTATGGGGGGTATTTCTCCACAGGCAGCAGGATTGAGGAGGAAACGCTGAGTGAATCTGAGCAGTGTTATGTCCAGCAGGGTCAGCAGGCTCTACAGAAGTCCATCGGCATCCTGAGTGACCAGGACGGCTGGCAGACTGAGATAGAAACAGTGAGTGTAACCTCACCACGGACCATTTGGTTTGTTATAACCTATGGGCAATAAAACACATGCAGCCAAAAATCATAGTGTGTTATTAGTTTGCAGACTAAAAAAAAGCTTGTTTTCATTTTTATAATGATCTGTTAAATGGATGAAAAAATGCAATGCATATTCTGGCCAGTAGGGGGGGTGTCATGCATCCTAAACTCCACCTCTGGTTAGGCTTCTCCTCCAAGCGTGTTGTGCCGACTCAGTTACAATTCTTTAGTTAATTATAAGTCTAATCTAAAATACAGTGCTGGCTTTTAATACTTACTTTTAATACTTTAATCATTTACTTTTAACAGTGAGTGCATACATTATTGGGGTGGTAGTAAAATACTTGTGTGTGAACCCAATGACCACAAAGGGTCGCAGTTAAAACTCCCACTTTCTACTATTGTGTCTTTGAGCAAGAAACTCTTAACCCTCATTCGCTCAGGATAAGGGTGTCAGGCAAATGTCCCCTTAACCTTAAAGATTATCATAATCA
>JBBPCY010000018.1:92423-120612 GCA_037974405.1 Brachyalestes nurse
AGATAGAAACAGTGAGTGTAACCTCACCACGGACCATTTGGTTTGTTATAACCTATGGGCAATACAACACATGCAGCCAAAAATCATAGTGTGTTATTAGTTTGCAGACTAAAAAAAAGCTTGTTTTCATTTTTAATGATCTGTTAAATGGATGAAAAAATGCAATGCATGTTCTGGCCAGTAGGGGGGGTGTCATGCATCCTAAACTCCACCTCTGGATAGGCTTCTCCTCCAAGTGTGTTGTGCCGACTCAGTTACGATTCTTTAGTTAATTATTAATCTAATCTAAAATACAGTGCTGGCGTTTAATACTTACTTTTAATACTTTAATCATTTACTGTTAACAGTGAGTGCATACATTATTGTGGTGGTAAAATACTTGTGTGTGAACCCAATGACCACAAAGGGTCTCAGGTTTAAACTCCCACTTTCTACTATTGTGTCTTTGAGCAAGAAACTCTTAACCCTCAGTCGCTCAGGATAAGGGTGTCAGCCAAATGTCCCCTTAACCTTAAATATTATCATAATCAATTATTAGCAAGTCTAACATTCCAAAATCCATAGACTCTGATTCTCTATCCTCAGATCCCCCAAACTACTGCCTGTCTATATTGTTCATTAGTTGTGGGATCTTCAGTCTTCCCAGATTGAAGTCAATTCAAGCTAATATCTCTTCTCTGTCCAGCCTGTTTCTCCTTCACATAACTGAGTTCAGTTTAACATCAATATGAGATTCTGACCATTTTCTCCCATTTAAATTCAGCTCCTGTAAAGGAATCTTCCTCTAATCCCAGTTTAAGATCTGAAAATGCAGTTTAAAAAATGGTCAAACTTCAATAATCTCCAAATAAGAAGATGATTTATTTCTGATCAGTCAAAGAAAAGGCTGTTTTGAGCAAAGAAATCTCTGGTTATTATACACTAAGTAAGAACCTGAAGTCCGACAGGTGAGCTTTTATGGGTTTGTATGTGGGGGTTATATTCGGGTTTGTAATCGGGGTTATATTCGGGTTTGTATTTGGGGTTATATTTGATGCTGAGGTTGTGGTCTGTTCTGCAGTCCACAGGGGATAAAGTGCTGAGTAAGGTATTACCAGACATCGGGAAGGTGTTTAAGCTGGAGGTCACTCTGAACCAGCAGCCTGAAGACCTGTATGAGGAGCTGGTGGAGAACATGGAGCAGATGGGGGAGTGGAACCCCAGCGTCAAACAAGTGAAGGTGGGAGAAAGTGAAAGCAGTTTGTTTAATACTCCATTATAGATTGTAATTGAAGGTTTAACATTGTAAGCTGCAGGCTTATTAATTTAGTATTTGTTCTTTGGACTTATCAAGTTACTTGTGTGAATTATTCAAAATCTACTATTAATTATTCAGTACTTACCATGAATTACTCAGTATCTACAATACATTATTCAGTGTCTATGATGAATCATTCAGTAAAAACAAATAACTTTCAGTACCCATTATGAAATATTCTGCATTTACATTGAATTATTCAGTGTCTACTGTGAATTATTCAGTAACTAATATGAATTATTCAGTATCTGCTATGAATCATCCAGTATCTGTTTAATTGTAATTTGACTATTACTACTGCATTCTGTTGATTACTACCTTTTTTTTAACCCTTTAGGGTCAACACAAAAAGTGTCTATTTAATCTACTTTTCTCTGTTAATAATGTATTTTTCAGTCGCAATCACTTTTATACATAAATAAGGTGCTCTAGCAAAAACAAGCATGCTTTTGTTTGGTTCTGTGTGTTTTTTTTTGTCCTTTTTAAACCCATGAATAGGGATATGTTTCACACTTTAGCTGATGTTTATTGATTCATCAGCCTAATTAATAATAAGAGTTCCCATTATAAGATGAATTGCTTCACAAACATCTTCAGTGACAGAAAACACAAGCACCCTGATTACTGGCGAGATGTTAGGTTTGATTTGTTTAACAGCTGAATAATAGTGTAGTAATTTCAGTCATTTAATAATCAATAATAATACTGTTTATTTATATAACACCTTTCTCAAACTCAGGCTTGCCTTACAGATAGTTGAGACATAAAACAAGAAACAACATTTAACGGACAGAAGTAGACAAAACCAATGAACAAATTACAGTTAGAGGACACAACAAATAGAACAGAATCAAGAGTTAGAAGAAGAAGGACCTGGGTTTTAAAGTAAGCAAGAGAGGAATCTTTGCAAATATTCAGAGGGAGGGTGTTCCTGTTTGGGGACCACAACACTAAACGATCTACCACTCATTGGAAAGAGTTGAAATTTGGGGACTTTAAGCGAACCAGTTAATGTTAAACCTTCTGACTCTTCATTAAGGACCGGTCCTCCAGTTTATCTGTCCACTGTGCTTGACCAAGAAGTATCTTCAGGTGCTGGGAGTCTGTACAGCTTTCAGTGTCAGAAATTCATGAAATGAGTGTCTGTGCCTCAGATCCTGCAGAAGATCGGTCAGGACACCATGGTAACTCATGAGATGGCGTCAGAGACTCCAGGCAACGTGGTGGGGCCGCGGGACTTTGTGAATGTTCGCTGCACCAAACGCAGAGGCTCCACCTGCTTCCTGGCTGGGATGTCCACCCAGCACCCCAGCATGCCCGAACAGAAGGGCTTTGTGAGGTGGGTCAAAGACTTATGCACACTTTGGACAAATGTGTAGATCATCAGGATCCATTAACACCCTCGTTTAACCTGATAATTGATTATTAAGGCATGATTGGGTGTGTTATGGTAGGAAAAACACAACTATGTGGATCTTCAAGACTGGAATTAGGACAGATTCATAAGTGGGTTTTAAGGATTAGAGGTCTGGGAAAGACTAAGCAAACAAATTATGTGATTATATGCTAAAATCTTTGAAACAATGAACATGCAATCATGTGCCAAAGTTTAAGCACCCTGTGTAAAGTGTAAATAAGTGTAAATAAGTAAACATCATGTATAAAGACACACTTCTGGACATTTTAATACACTATTACTGTTTATTTGCCAAAAAAAAAAAGTTTAAAATGCAGTCTGTGCACATGTTGTGGCACCTTTTGTGTGGTTCACGTATGTTAGACTCAGCAAATTAACAGAACTTGTGTGCTAATTTGTATTTGCATATGAGTAACATTTCTTGTGTTCTCTGTAGAGATTGCAAGTGTGTTTTAACTTAGAAAAGGCACAAAACAAACTTTTCCAACAAATCCCAAAAAAGACTGTAATTTATTGATTAGTTTGACAGTTTTTACTGAATTAAGACCTAAGATTATTAATTTAAATCAGTACAGGATTCAAGAGAATAATATTCATTGTGTGTGTGTGTGTGTGTGTGTGTGTGTGTGTGTGTGTGTGTGTGTATGTGTTTGTGTTTTCTATCTCAGGGCGGAGAACGGGCCCACCTGTATTGTGCTTAAACCAAGCACAGACGATCCGAACAAGACACAATTCACCTGGTTACTCAGTTTAGACCTAAAGGTGAGTTTGTGCGGTCCTGTGTGTGTGTGTGCATGTGTGTTTGTATTGTGTGTTTATTTGTGAATAATGAGGGTCTCCTTTATGCAGGGTTGGATCCCAAAGACAGTCATCAACAGAGTGCTCTCCCAGACACAACTGGACTTCGCCAATCATCTTCGACACAGAATGGCCTCCAGCAGCGGCGTGGAGGCGGTGATGGCCTATTAACAACAAACACCAACGTTCAGAGTCCAACATTCACCCCACGGCCTCCTATCAGGAACACAAACACCACCCAATTACTACTGTCACTTTATTTCTCATCATAAACATAATAGCTAACTGATCTCACGGCCTCTGTGCTGCTCTCCTACCTAAACCCACTAGGGCTGTTCAATGTAGGCAATATAGCCTTAAAAATTGCACAATATGGACAAAATATCATTATTGCGATTATTTTATGCTAGATATGGCAATTGCAATGCATTTCAAGATGTACTCACTTAACACCATTAAATATATCTTCTTATTCTGACTAAGGCGGTTTAGCTCCACCCCATTACTGCACCATTTATGCTAACACTTTTATTGTTTAAAAAAGAAACATTTTTGATTACACAGAGACCTCAATTCATCAGAACATCCAGTAACTGTATCTGGTCACTCTGTCAGAATCCATGTGATTGGTTCGAAGCATATTTGCATATTGCAGCCTTATCAATATCAGTATTATATTGCAGTGACATTGCAATAATCATTTGCAAATGACATATATGTATATAAATAATATGAGCATGAAATATATTCTTTCATATAATCACAGCATTTAAAATGCAAATCATATTCTTTCATATAATCATATATTTAAAATGCAAATCAGCACTATTTGACTATTGTTAAAGATGTTATTTTGGAACAAAGCTATTTTAACACCCTCAGAAACCCCCTGATTGTCCATGATGCTCACATGGTGAGAGATTTGCATTTTCAATTTCATCGTGCAGCCCTAGAGCACAGGTAGCCTGAGGGAGTCATAACAGAACAGCACCGCTCCTCTATATACAACCTGAATCCTGAATATCTGTACATTTGTCATATTAACACCTCCATCTGCTGTAAAACACGTTATACCTTTATTTAAACCTGTTTGTTAAAAGAAAAGCTATTTATTTCGATTGTATGTCACTGTATTGCCCTCAGTAATGATGTCTGTTCAATTAATAAACAATAAAACAGCTCCAATTTACGTATTTTTAACATCATACACCCATCCATCATTATATTATAGCCACCTCCCTAATATTGTGAAGGTCTCCACAAGATCTCTGAAGGTGCTGTGAGGTGGGCTTCCATGTATCAGAATAGTTTGTCCAGCACGTCCCACAGAAGCTTGATCAGACTGAGATTTGAGGAATTTAGAGGCACCTTGATCTCTTTGGGATGTTCCTCAAAACTATTCCTGAACAGTGTTTGCTCTTTTGTGGGCATCATTCTGCTCAAAGAAGACAATGCTACTAGGGAGCAGTGTCTCAAGGGGTGAATCTGATCTGCATTGATGTTTAGGTGTCAAAGTAACATCCACATTAATTCAGGACCCACAGTGTTCTGACCCCTTTCTATCAAAGCAGTATGAATTTCTTCAGCAGTTTGTTCTATGACAGATCTCTTGTGGAACCAGACACTCCAACCTTCTCGCCCCGTGTCCAACAATGAGCCTTGGGTGCCCATGCCCCTTTCATCGGTTCTCTGGTTCTCCTTCTTTGCAGCACTTTTGGTAGGTTCTGACCACTGAACACCAGGAATACCCCACAAGGCCTGCTGTGCTGGAGATATTTAGGCATCACAGTTTCGTTTTTGACGCAGTGCCTAATATAATACACGCCTCCCTTACATACACACACACACACACACACACACATTTACAGGTGCCACTGTAACCAGATCATCAGTGTTCTCCATTTCACCAGTTAGTGGTTTTAAGATTGTGGCTGAAGGGTGTATAACTGTATGGCCTTCAGAGGGAGCGAGAAGTATGTTGTTTTGGCTGGAGTCTCGCTTTGATAGTTGTAATAAGGAAATAGAGGCGATTATCTTCACTGACAAACTTTGGCCCAACACCAGGCGCCTGGGCCGTTATATAATGGCATCCGGTGGTGGCATTGAGGCAGCCACATAAAACATTACACAGCATTTTGTGGGAGCTGTCCTGCACCACGTGAACGTTCATGTAAACGAACGGAGCCTGGCTGGGAAGGCGACTCCATTTCGAGTCAGGAATTATCCATAAAAACATCTCCTCGTCTGGAGTGGATTAGCGCTTGTTTGCCAGAGCAAGCAGGTGTTTGGCTATTGGCATGTGCGCAAGGAAGTTCTCAGCTCTTTGAAGGCCTGCTTGGGCCAACATTTCGCATACCAGGAAATGAAGTAAACACTGATGTTCTGGCCAAGCGAAGGACAGCCCACACTAATGGCTTTCACATTTTCCAGTAGGACAGGCTAGGATTGCTCTGAGGAATATTGAAAGCGACTGATTATTCTGTTCTGCCTCAAAGTTTTAGAAGAGCATTACTTCTTTTTATTAGATACTTTGAAGTCTTGGCAATACAAGCTTGGACCTGAGACATGAAGGCATAAAAATCGCAGCCAGTGTGAACAGGGCTGTTTGTCACAAATTGTCAGCTGTTAAAACAAAGTGTGCATTTAGTTATGTGTGGACGTTTTTGATCCTATTCATTATGTATTGTGAAATAGGCACTTTATACTATCTTGCACCTTTCTATTGGACATAAGCCAGAAGAAATAGCCTGATGTGCACAAAGGCCTGGTTTAGAACATCTAGCTTTAAAAAGATTTCAAAAAGTGTTTAGAGATACAGGTGTGAAAAATGATTTTCGGTATTATTTGCAATGTTTAACAGTTTCAAAAAAACATTTAAATGTGCAATTATTTGAGAAGAGAAACACGCCCCAAAACACAAGCCACACGGCTAATTTGCTTAGCGGAAGTAGGGTTTTTTGCATAGCAGAAAGACTACATTTCCCATGAGGCCTCATCAGCTGCTCTCGCTGTGGAAGGGGGAAGGGGAGCCGAGATTGGAGGGAGACGAGAGAGAGAAAGAGAGAGGTAAAAATAATACGATTTTAATCCTTCTTTAGTGTAGAGAAAAGTCACTTTTGCGTAAACAAGCAGTTTCATTCTGCCTTTGCGCATATTTACACGCAGGAAACGTCGCGGACTTGCAAGATAGATGCGTTAAAATTGAGCAGATAGCGTTAGCCAGTTAGCCCAGATTGGTTACCAGCCAGCAAATTTCATACACAGACCAGGAGAATGCCATTAAAACCTGCATGAATTATCGCTTTAAAGCTTTATTTTTTTATCTTTTACACATCGAATGCATTGCCAGCCATCCTGAAAACTTGCATGCCAGAGGTTTAAACAGTTTTATAGCTAAATATGCAGTTATTCACTGTAGAATTAGTGTACCTGCAGACTGGCAGTGCATTCATTAGATACAGCACTTGTATTCTAGTGCAGTGAGAGAACAGCTTTCTAAAGCCATTGCCAGTTGGATATTACTGCTGCCATGGAGTGCATAATAAAGGACATCTATGTTGAAAATGTTCTGTAGCTGCTGCAGATGAGATTTGAGTTTGCATACCTGACAATGAGGTAATTATTGTGCACCTGTGAATAAAAAGGTGCTGGAGATCTGGTTCTGGTTCATGTTTTTAGTGTTGTGTTATTGATATGGGGTTTAATAATGAGCCCAGAGTTGCGTTCTATTGATTTTATTGTAGTGTTGAGGTTGGCAGCAGGTGACGTCACCTCTTATCCCCCCCACCACCACCACCACCAAAGTGCAATAAGAAAGAATCAGTGGAATGAAAAAAAAAGGAGGGGGGGGGGTTAACATCCTCCTCATTTCAAAGATGATGGAGAGCAAAACAGGATCAGCATCCTTTCAGGGCTGATGTGAGATTGATCTGGTCCATTTTCTGATCCAAGAGACTGAGGGATGCAGCCTTTAGGTGGATGACGTCATCTCCAAGATGCCTCTGCATGCAAAGGCAGCTCACAGTTTATGGATCTTGCAGGGCGTAATGCTAACCTTTTATGCAGCACTTGGGGGGGTCAGAGCATGTCTCGGGCTGGATTAGAGCTTTTAAAGATGCTGTTTTGACCGTTTCGTGTTTTTAGAGTGGACTGTTTCAACAGTTTCGATGTCAGGCGTCATCATAAAAGGCAGTAGGGGTTGCCTGTGCGTTGTGTCCCAGTCACAAAAGACCGTTTGCAAATGTCTGTAATAGGCTTTCACGATTATTAATGTATTCTTCTGCTGGTCTGTTTGCAGATTCTTCTGCTCGTCGACTGCCGTCTTTGTTCCTGCGGTGAAAAAGTGAGACTGTGAGGAACTCCCATCCTGCTCAAGTCTCCAGTTTGGATCTCTGGTGCCAAGAATGACTTGGCACTGGTTGGCGCTGGCGAACCATTTCGATTCTCTTGTGCCAAATATCTGCCCTCTGTGATTTCTGGTGCAGGGGCAGCAATGCGATTGTACCTGCTGCCGTCTGATTGGCTCATTTGGCCTCTGATGGCACAGTGAAGGAACCCAGGTCCCTCATCCATCAACTAGTTGACGGGCACCTCTACATCACTGCCACTGGTAAGGCATAGCAAGGCAAGGCAGGGTGTTGCGAAAAGGACTGATCTCCGACCTGTCCTGCAAGACTCAGATCCAGGTAACTATGTCCATGCCTGCTTGTTTACAAATCTGGTGAATTTGAACAGTGCTTGTTCAGTGACGCCCTCCTGCCCTTTAGGGTCTCCTGAGAGTGAATTGAGTCAGTGCTGGATGAAGATATGAAGATACTCAGTGGCAGCACCATGCGTGTTAAATGGGCAGTGGTTACTAGTGGCTCAGGCCGCAGCATGTCTGCACAGTAGCAGGACCCTGGTACACTCGTCAGGACTCGGGCCATGGAAGGGGACGTCGCAGTCGCAGTCTACACTGAGGTTTGTACATTTTTGTTTCTTCTTAAATTCTATTTTTATTATTATATATTTTTTAAATAGCATGGAATTTGACACTGCTTCTCGTCCAAGCCTGTATTGAATTTTGGCAAATTAATTTAATATTCAATGTATTTCACGTGTATGCAGACTTTTTTTCGATTGATTGGGCACTGCGTATTAATTGTTGAAAAATGTGATTTTGTGGAGTGTACAGTGGAGAAAGAGTCTGTGACCTCATGCTTATGGCAGCCAAAAATGCGGAACAACAAATCGGTTATATAAATGTCTTTGTAATAGACAGCAAGTTAACACCCCCCTCTTTTTTTTTGGTGGTAAAATGCAACTCACTGAATGAAGACAGTCAAAAGAGGCGCCGGTTCAATAACGCGCCGTGAGCATATTTTTAATTTATATATATATTTTTAGTACATACTGTTTACTGTAATGCTCTACAGTGATCTGTAATGATGATCTGACAAACTGTAATACACTACAGGAAGCATAGGGGGCATGATGGCTTCTGTTGTTAAAAAGCTTGTTTTGTGGTCAGAGCCGACGAAGGCTGTTTAGATTAGTCAGTTAGTCAAACAGTGCTTGAAGGGTTAATTAATTCAAATAATTCGTTGCAGGCCTAAGTTTAATTATTTATTCATTAGACATTCCTAAACTTCTTCTCTACTTCAGTTTATAACTACAGAATTTGTACAGTAGCTTTATACTAATTACTGAATAATTCGTAGTAGAAAACGAATGTAATGTAGATACTGAATAATTAATAGTAGATCCTGAATACTGAGTAATTAATAGATGCTGAATAATGAATAGTGCATACTGAATAATTCATATATACAAAATGATTTATAGTAGTTGCTAAATAATTCATTGCAGAAAATGAATGCTTCATAGTGGAAGTTGAATAATTTATAGTACATATGGAATAATTCATAGTGGATACAGAATACGTTATAGTATAACTACTAGTGAATACTGAATAATTCTTTGTAGTTATGGAATAATTCTTAATATTGAAAAAAATCATAGTACACACTGAATTATGTATAATAGATAATAAATAATGTATAATAGATACTGAATCACTCCTAGTGAATAATTAATTATACACACACATATATGTATGTGTGTGTATAATTCATAGTGGTTACTGAATGATGTAGAGTAGTTACAGAATATTAAGTTACTGAATCATTCATAGTGAATACTAAATAATTCATACTAGATACTGAGTCATTGATAATGGATACTGGATCATTCTTACCTGGTACTAAAAAATCAGAGCAGTCTTAAGGAGTAAGAAGCTAATAATGATAATGATGATAATAATAATAATAATAATAATGATTATAATAGTAATAATACTTGGGCTGAAGGGTGTTTTGGAGTAAAGTTGGTGTTGCTGGTGAAAAATGGCTCTGCAGTCACAGATGAGTTACAGTACAGGATTACACACCACCACCTTGTGCAAACACACACACTCCTCTCAGGCTTTCCTTTATGAACCATTATCTACTCCACACACACACACACACACACACCGGACTGGAGTGGACGAGGCTGCAGCCGTAATGAACCCCAACCTGGGCAGAGCCTCAGCCAGGGCGGGACCAAGTCTCAGGTGGGCGAATGTTTTTACGCTGTTGGGGGAGACAGCTCACATGAACTCAGCTGTGGGGAGTTAGTGCCCATTGTTAGAGTAACTTATCCTTTTAAAATAACACGATTTAGGCTCACCCAGTAACACCCTTACATTAGCTTCCAGCTTTAAATACAATACTATTCAAAAATCGTAAGACACCTAAGACAATTCTATTAAATTATATGAAATTAAACAGACATCTTTAGAAGTAAATGTTTTTAGAGTAAACATTACAGCATATACAAGTAATATTAATACAGTAGATGTTGATTTTACGTTTGTCTTTGTGTTTACATAATTATTCCCAGTCCTGTAATCATGAAAGCCCAGTATTACGTTGTAGTTCTCATCAAATACCTCGGTTCCCTACACCTCAATCGATACTTCATTAAATTAAATCAGGAGCTCCTGATGGAGTTTCACAAATCCAAGCGACGGCTGGAGGTGAAATCTGGAACCACACCTGTGTTCTTCAGTACATTTTACAAACAAAAACAAATCTTCATATTATTTAATGCTTTCCTGTTTGTTAGATTTTATTCTAATGTTAACTTGTGTATTTGCTGGCAGAAAGTCCCTCTCTGCTCAGATAAATGGCTTTAAACAGTTTGTACAAGAGTTTAAGATTGTTGCACAGTAATGTAATTGTCATTCACAAGTCCTCCCTGAAACAGTGGCACTAACAAAGTTAATGTGAATATCGCCAAGCCCTTCTGTTTCTGGTTTTGCTGTTATGGAGTAATATTACTGTAATAGTTCAGAGATTAACTCTGACTGTATCAGAGCGTATGAGTAAAAGCTGATTTCACTAAATAAAAACTGTGTAAAACAGTCTAAAATCGGTCTTTGAATCGCTGCTCAGCCGCTCTCCAGGCTCCTTCCCTCGGTGGATTTTTTAAATTATTTTTTTAATTTATTTTTTTACATACTATATTGATTCCGGAGGAAATGACTTCCTATGTCTTTAACCCATTCTCCTGAGTGAAACAGTGGGCTGCCGACAGTGGTGTCCGGGGAGCAGCATGTAGGGACTGTACCTTTCTCAAGGGTGCCTCAGTGGTGCCACTAGCAGTACTGGGATATGAACCCACAACCTTCTGATCACAGGGTAAACTCACCATGTTGCCAGCTGCCCAAGGCATAATGACCATAATTTTAAAAAAAAAAAATGTATTTTTTTATAAATATGTACCTGCTCTGAGTTGGATTTAAACCCACAACCTTGCCTCTTGCAGCATGGTGCGTTAACCAGTGGGCCACCCACTTGAGGGCGGAGACTTTTCTGAAAGTTCTCCCGGATTCTAAAATGTTTCTCCGTTTGTTACCAGGACCTAAAGGAAAATAAATTTCTTTATGGGCATTTGCAAGTGACACCATTTTAAAACCACAATAGCGATTATTATTACGTTTTTATTATGTTTATTATTATGTTTATTATTATGTTTTTAAATTACAATGACTTTGGTTCGGTATCACATGGGAGCACCGAGCAAATCTCAGCATGACATCTGACACCTTGAGCATCAACACAAACCAGGGGAAGTTGGAGCTGTTTTGCCGTATGATGAAAATTTACACTTTGTACCGTTTTGTTACTCTTCTGGTACGGATCCGTGCTGCTCGCGTTGTAAGGGTTAAGTCCGTATCAGTAAATATAATTAAAACATCTTTTGTTTGTTTGTTTTGTTTTTTTTTTCAGGGCTCGAATGGTTTTCAGCAAGAATGTCAGCAAACAGACGAAATTACCAACATTCACTCCAAACACACACCTGTAAGAAAAACACCTGAATAGTAGGAAAGTTATATTAAATGATGGGGGAGAGGCAGGACCACCCTACTCACCCAGAGAGAGAGAGAGGACAGTTATACTGAGTGATGGGGGAGAGGGAGGACCACCCTACTCACCCAGAGAGAGAGAGAGGACAGTTATACTGAGTGATGGGGAGAGGGAGGACCACCCTACCCACCCAGAGAGAGAGGTCAATTATATTGAATGATGGGGAGAGGGAGGACCTCCCAGAGAGAGAGAGGACTGTTATACTGAGTGTTGGAGTAGAAGGAGGACCACTCAAAAAGAGAGGACAGCTATACTGAGAGATGAGGGAGAGGGAGGACCGATCTATCCACTGAGAGAGAGAGAGAGAGAGAGAGAGAGAGAGAGAGAGAGAGAGAAGGCAGTTATACTAAATGATGGTGGAGAGGGACGGCAGTTATACTGAGTGGGGGTGGTTGGGGGGGTGCTATTGTGATACATTATATTTGAATTGCATTGAAGTGTGGTCTCATTGCTTTTTTCCTCCCAACACTGGTCCCTTTCTCTGTGTAATTTACCCTCATCGTGTGATACAGTGTGATTTGTGACAGAAGCTGTATTCTGGTTTTCCACAGGTGCTGAACGGACTGCCTCCAGGTAACGGCATCAAGGAGAATGGCAGTGTCAACGGAAACTCTTATCTGAAGTCGGTCCCGGTGAGTAAGTGAGCCGTTAGATGGTTGAGTTAAAGCCTTAGACTGAGGCGTTCCTCCTCTCATGTCGCTGAACGTGTTGCAGATTTCGGCTCTGAAGCAGAACGGCCTTCTGCAGTCTCTGGCAGCAGGTGGAGATCAGAGTAAAGCAGAAGGTAGGGCCCTGTTTCTGCAGCACATCTTAAATATCACTGTATTTTACCTTCATTAATCACTTTTTTAAAAGAATTCGAATTGATTTATGTATATATTTACTTCATTTATTTATAAATACACATTTTAAAAAGGGAACAGTAGTTTTTGTTACAATTTTTATAGTATTTATTACAAGCCATTTGAATTAAAATAGAAGAATGTAAATAAATTAATGCATAAAATAAATGTAAATTGTATAGACATATGTATGTATACATACATTTTTGTAATTACATATGTAGCATATGTAATTTTTTAATTACCCTGTAGCTAATGAGTTAGAGTGTGAGATTGAATGTTTTTATGTCTTTAATGTGTGTCAGACATACAATTAAAAAAAAAAAAAATTTTATGGTTACACTTTAAAACAACATTTACATTTTTTTTTTTTTAATTTTACTTACAGCTCAACTTCAGACGACAACAAACGTACACAAATGTATAAAGCCTTATTGTGCTAAACATAAACCGTTAACACTTTACACTCCCGTGTGTGTGTGTGTGTGTGTGTGTGTGTGTGTGTGTGTGTGTGTAGAGGTGAGCTCTGAGCTGGAGCGTGCGCAGCAGGAATGGGACGCCCTGGAGAGCATCCAACCAGGTGAGACCACTTACCTCACCCCGTCTCCATGGCAACAGCATCCCGTGGGCCGGATACAGGCGGCATTACATCAGCGTGACTCGGCACGCGCCTCCGCCCCCGGGAGAGCATTACCTCATCACAGCAAGCGGATACTGGGGGAAACGCGTGTGGCTAATTCTGCTTTCCAGCCTCACGTTCGTCTTCTCACCCTCAAATTTCTCCCCAGAAGGAAAAGGACGGGCCTTCTTTTGTTTTACCTGTTGCACAGAAACGGCTCTCTTAGTATGAGCCAAAATTTTAGTCCCACTATCTGCAGGCTCTTGTTGCCATAGAAACAGCCAGGACTGTATGTATATTTTGGCAAATGTCGGCCCTTGGGCTGTATCTGTTTAGAGACCTGAATCAGCTGTCAGTCAGTGGGTGATGGTGAATTTGGCAGTTGCTGATTGGTTCTGGAAGGTTCCAGAACACCTGATTTACTCTTGAAACCCCCCAAAGTCCTCAAAGTGGTCCCCCATTGAATATGTGTGTGTGTGTGTGTGTGTGTGTTTGTGTGTGTGTGTGTCAGTCAATCAGTCTGTTCAGAGCGTTCAGAAAGTAAACACACCATTCATAAATATATATAAGGGCTGGGAATGCTAACGCATTAATGCATTATTTACTTAACGGCAACAATTATTTTATCGCGCGTTAATGCAGATTTTTTTTATCCCTCAACTTTGAAAGTTGCTTTTTGTGTTTTTGTGCTCGTGGCTGCACGGAGCACGCAGATACATCCATCCATCCTTAATACAGAGTTGCTCCCCCTTTGCAGTGGAAAATAGTTTTGGTTTGATTTTTCATTTGATTACATTAATGTTTAGGTTGAGATTTACAGAAATATTTGAACTGCAGCTGTGTAACTGTTTAAAGGGAACACTGCTGTTAAAACGCTCCTTATTTATTTAAAGTGTTTGCAAACCAAATGTCATTGTACTTTTGTTCATACACCAGTACTTTAAAAATAAAAGTGCACCATACACTACCTTGGAATTATTTAAGTAAATAATATTTTGTGTTTCCTCTACAGTTCTGGTGGAAGATCTCACTCCCTCAGCTCTGATCTCCTTCAACGAGGCCCTGCAGCACTTTCAGACCACAGACCTGGGGGACCTCCTGGTAAGTGTGTGTTTGCGTGCATGTGTGTGTATGTGCGTGTTACAGCTTCACAGTATCTTTGTGATGTTGGCATTATATTACTGAGTAAGGCTGTGATATGCAAATGTGTTCACTAACCAGTCACAGAACTTTCTGTGCTGTGAGCATCCTGACCAATCACAGGTGTGTGTGTTTGTGTGTGTGTGTGTAAGTAAAGAATATAGTATGCATTTTTCCAGTGAGCCATGTACCTGCAGAGTGGACTGTGTGTGTGTATAAGTAAGAATATGTGGTATTTTTCCAGTGTTCTATGTGCACACAGCGAGGAGTGTGTGTGTGTATTTTACGATGTGAGTGATCTCTCCAACAGAAGAACATTCAGCCAACCATTCGCAGAACGGGATTGGCTGCCATCACTCACTTCCTGTTTGGCCCGCCACGGCTGCATAAGGAGCTGGTGGAAGAAAGGGACCTGGTGTTTGCCATATCTCAGTGTGAGTAACTCAGCGTCCCCTTGAAATGCACTTATCTTCACTGCTAGGCCTGCTAGGTCAGAGAGTCAACAAACATTCCTTAGTTGGTAAAATCATATGCTTATATGCTAAAAATGATCAAGAAAAGCTCTGACGGATTGTAATACTCTAAAGGAAGTGTAGGGGGTGCTATGGCTTCTGTTGCTTCATTTCAAAAGTTTTTATAGTTTAACAGTTAATGTTCATATTATCTGCTTGGTAATACACTACAGAAGATCATGTCAGTTTACACAGAAGATGCCAGATCACATTGGGGTGGTTGTTTGTAGGAAAAATATAGAAATGTTTTAAATTACGCTTAAGGAGTTTGTAGTTAAACAGTGCTCTCAATTTTGCGTAGGTCCTTTGGATAACAGTCAGCCGGTGCACATGCGTGTGCTCCAGACCATCTACAGGAAACTCACCTGCACCCGAGCAGACTGCCCCCGCTACGGCCCGCACTGGGAGAACGTTGGCTTCCAAGGTATTAGGGGAGGGTGGAACTACTTAAAATTGCTACTACTAATATTAATAATATTAATTGGTGGTTATTGTTTTACATTTTTGGTAAACAGATTTACAGATTGTATAATCACATTAGTATTGTGTTATGTGCACTCTGCATACTATTTGTCTACAGTGTTTTTGTTTATTTATTTATTTTTTTTATAATCGTTGTTTTGGTTGTGCACATGCAGGTACGGATCCTGCTACTGATCTGAGAGGGACAGGGTTTTTGGGTCTGATGCACACACTCTATCTGGTCATGGATCCAGAAACACTACCACTGGCCAGAGACATCTACAGACTCTCTCAACATCCAGTGCAGGTAGCATACACACACATATACATACACATACACACATATACACACACACCACTCAGCATTCAGCACCACCAGTATACTGATCACCACCTGATCATCTGAAATCTTCTACATGTTTCTTCACTGGTTCAGGCCTTAAGTTAGATATACTTTGTTCTGCTTGAATTAGTCATACACAAAAAACATTAATGTATTAATTAATATATATAGAATGTGTGTATATGTATGTGTATATATATATATGTGTGTGTGTGTGTGTGTGTGTGTGTGTGTGTGTATGTGTATATGTATGTATATATATATGTGTGTGTGTGTGTATATATAGTGACATTAAATTTAATTCCTCATCAAATTCTCTTAATTTCCTGATTGTGCAGTAGCTCTATTTTCTAATGCAGTAAGTCTGTTTTCTGTCATTTTTACAGAATTTTCCGTTCAGTGTGATGTCCATCAACATGACCCGCATCGCCCTGCATGCACTCAGGGAGGAAGTGTTGTCAAAGTGAGTGCGCATCCTTCATAAGTTTTTCAGTATAAATAACTACACATCCTCGCTGTAGACACTTTTTACTGTTTATTAAATCTAACATATAATCGAAATGTTAGATCTAACATAATAAAAAGAAATGTTGCATATGTGTGTTTGTAAATAAAGTAGAATTCAGTTAATTGAACCCATGATTCTACTATAATAAAACTTTTTGGTGTTGCACAGGGAGTGTAACCGTCGGCAGCAGGTGGTGGGGGTCCTGAATGATTTTTACGTAGCAACGTTCCTGCATCTGTACCAGCTGTGGAAGAGCCAGAAGAAAACTATCTCAGACTCTGGATACGTGCTCAAAGGTGAAGTTCAGTAACGACTTGTGTGGCTCAGTTTTTGTAATTCTACACCTGTAGAGTGGAGATATAATTTAGAAGAAGCACCAAGAAGTACTAGGTACATGTTTCTAGTAAAATGGCCAGTGAGTGGAAGTACAAGGTGTTCCTAATAAAGTGGACTATGGTTCTGTCTCATGCAGAAGTGGAGCTCTACGCCAAAAAGAACCCCAAGCAGGTCCTGAGACGCCTCGAGACTTTCCTACAGGAACGCCGTGCAGGGATTGGCCACCGGACGTCACCTGACTCACTGTCGCATAGCAACCCGTCTCCGGGCGACAGAGAGTCCCGAGTGAGCAGCCAGGGAGGGAAGGAGGGGAAAGAGATGAACTTTACTGGGGTGTGTGAACTTCCTCCAGAGATGGAGGGTGAGGCCAGGCTTATCTGAGAGAGAGAGAGAGAGAGAGACTAAAAGTGGTTTTGGTGTTTTCCCCTCTGTTACACAGCTGATTCAACGGAAAAGTTTATTAAAGTGATAGTTTAGCAAAAGATTTGATTTATCAAGTTTTCCCTCACGGTCTAGATGTTTTGCTGAAATTTGATCTCTGTTTGCTCAAGTTAAAAGGCTAGTGTATCTAACTAGCAGTGGGCATGCTTAAATAATTTGCGTGATAGGGTTTCAGAAACCGCATACACAGGTTTATTGGAGTCTGTAAATCTATTATTTAAATGCTAGTGAGTGGTGAATCAGCCCTCAGTAGCACAATGCTAATCGGTGGGCCATTAGATTCTATAGCTTATTAGCTACATTAGCCTCATTGCTCCAGTGCTAAAACTAAAGAAGCAAACTTCAGACACCAAACATGCCCAGTATGATCCACTACATTTAGGGTGGAGCTTGTGTAAATTGAGTTTTGTTCAAACTATCACTTTAATAAGCCTTTCTTGAGTTTAAAAGGATCCATTAGACCTGGATAAACACTAAGATGTACAATTCGGGCCCAAAGTTTTCGCCCACCCTCAGATCTTCAAAAAAAGAAACGATACGATGCTTTTTCAAATATTTATTATTAAAAAACTACTTAAATGTAACTGATTGGTTTTCAATATTTTACAGTATTACACATTATTTAGCCACAAAAGCTCAAGCTGTTGATTTGAAGAGACATATCATGTCTATCTTTAGTGACTGATTCACTTTGTGCCGATCATGAAAAAGAAAAGTATCACTGAGTTCTTCAACATCACACAATTCCTTCAGGTTTACAGATCATTGGACAAAAATTCATTCTTCAACAGGGTTCTTCAAAATTGTGCCAAAATTATGTCCAGTCCAATTATGTCCAGAAAAGCAACAAGTTCTTTATAGAACTTTATAGTTCCTTACAATATTGTCTTGTCCACCCCAGTCTCCAGATCTTTCTCCTATTGAGCTGCAAGGTCGAGCTGGATCCATATGTTCCAAATAACTGTTCAGGAAATGGAAGCACCATTTGCAGGCTTATAAAGGTGCTGGGAGGGCTTGGACACAAGTTATTTCGGAAAATGAAGGCAAGGGGTTATTTTGATGAAATTCATACGTAAAGTTTCACATCAAACTGCACTTGCAGTACATATTTTTACACTTCAAAACCAGTTACTTTTGCTTAAATTATTATTAATGTTTTCTTCTAATACAATTTTGAAAGAGCATCTTATCATTACTTTTTTTTATTTCAAAGGTGGGCCCTCTGGGCCTGTAATGTAGTTCAGGATTCCACAGAATGACATCAAAAGTGGTGGAAAGATTTCTCTCTCTCTTCATTCATTCGTTCCCCAGGCGAGAAGCTCCAGCTGTAGTGTTAGGAAACCTGCCTCTGGTTGCTGTTTACTGAGGTATCTAATGGCTTCTCTATGCTCCGTTTGAAAAAGGCCAGTCTTTGTAGTTGCCAAACGTTTGCGTTTGATTCGTGATCTGAGATTGTAACAACTGTCACTTTATATTAGTGGGATGAGTCGCGTGAAGATTTTGGAGGTTGTATGATGGACAGAACCATGGATTTGTAGTTTTGGTGTTCAGCACTTTGCCCTTGATGACTGGAATGATGACGAGGATGACAAAGGAATGTTTGCATTTCGCGGTGAAAGCATTTGAAGGCACAACTTAACCTTTTCATGTCCATGTCTTAAACATTCCTCGCCCAAACAATGATCATATCATATTTTATTGCAGAGCACTGGTTTATTACTGGCATATTAAACTTAATCCTAGACTAAAAAGGCTAAATCACCATTGACTCTTACATTTAGGCTTAACCTGTTCCCTGGAAATCGGGTCTATATCATGAGAAACCCAAAACTGACATGTTTTATACGTGTTTACTGTTTACTTTGTTAAAACATTACAAATATTTTCAGACAATTTCATAACATACTGTTCACTCTCCGGTCCTTACTGTCCATGAGTACAAACTAATCTCCCAAAACAGTTTCAGATATTTTTTGAGAGTTCATGAGAACCAGAATAGTGTTTAACAGTTTGGCCACGCCCACTTCAGGTCAAAGTTATAAGGAGTGTTTCAGCCTGGGCTGCTTTTTAAATGAGCCACAGTACAGTGCAGCCAGTCAGAACAAACACTGATTTTATGTATAGCACGAATATTACATTTAACCCTTACAATTCGAGCAGCACAAATCAAGCAAACACCGGTTGTGGACTATTTTACACCGTTTTTATTTGTTGAAATCAGATTTTACGCTGAGTTCTAAAGGATAAATAACAATTCCAATGGGTACTTTTACACTTCACCCAAAATACGGCTATTAATATAACTAGACTAATCAGAACAAGTTCTGTGATGTTGGTCCTCATTATAAAATGGACATGAAGGGGTTAATTTGAATGGCCTGGAGTCTGAATGAGTGTGTATGCAAATACAGGCTGTGTAAACGTCTGTAGTGTTTGAGTGTCTCGTTGGGTGACGGTGTGGACTGAGAGCTTTGTGCTGCTGGAGGTGGACGTCGGTTTGGACTTTGATTGTTGGTGCTTTGCTTTCCTCAACACTGTTTAGATAAGCTACAGGAGTCCAAAACAGGAAGTCATTTTCCTCATCCGGACTCATTTGTTCCTTTCCGTAGGGCAGCTGTGCCATGATAAGACAAAATAACTCGAAGGCATTTCGATTAGGGTTTTTTGTGCTTTTTGTTTTTTGCTCTTTTTTGTCTTGTCTTGTAGTTTACCAAAGAGTCTCATTACTTTAAAAGGAAAAGAGAACGTCCGTGGCCAGGGCCATCAGTTGAAGCACGTCTGATTGGACGGTTTTAGTCTTTACAGCTGGTGTTGTCTCCACTCATCCAAACCGGATAAAAGTTTGTGGCCAAATGAGCAAAACACCATAATGTCATTAGATTTAAATGATGTTTATTGGCTTCAATTTGGTACCAACAACTGACATCTCAGCTTCTTACTCTCTAAAAATCTTGTGAATTATGGAAGTTTGACCTAAATAGTGCACGCAATGGCCAGCAGAGGATTGCAGGAGCCTCTATTACTATAAGAGTTGCACTATTAGCACTTTTCCACTAGCACAAGGAACCGTGCGTACCAGGAACAAACGTTTTTCCATCTCAAGTAAAGCCACCTGTACTCAAGCTATTCGACGGCAGGCCTGCTTTCTGATTGGTCAAAATGTCAGCACAACATGCAAAGAGAAATGTATCTTTAACACTGTGAGAAACGTGAAGGTGTACCAGGACATCACGAACAAGTTAGCCGAGTTAGATTTTCCTCTAACCAAGCTAATTTGAATGCTGAGAAAAAATTAAAAAACTCAAGACTATAAGTAATAAATTAAAAACTTAAACAAGACTATAAATGATAACGGACCACAAAATCAAAAGCGGCTCTGACAGAAAAAACCTTCCTGCTGGTTCGACTCCATGGACGCGGTATTGGGACGGCTAGCTATAAACGCAGTACAGTTTAGGTTCAGCACGGTTCCTGTATACCTGTGGAAAAGTGCACTGTGTTGGGTGTAGGAAGCTGTTTAAATCTGAGCTGTATTGAACCAGAAATCTTATACAGGAAAGTCACTTAGCCAGCGTGTACATTACCCATTACGTACATGGAAAATGATTGACGGACTGAATTATATGGCAAAAAAATGCATATTTATGTTGAGCCCCCTTAGATTAACACAGATTAGCTGAGTGTCGTCCCTTGAATGTAGTCGGCCCCCTCCTCAGGGTCCCGTGAAGCTGGCCGGACCCCGTGCGTTTCAGAATTGTACGAAATTATTGAGCACATGCTGTAAATTTTAGGTTCCTTCGTTCCAATGTTGTCAGCATGTCAGGTAGCGCTGAAGATGTAGCACCCTATATATCCGTTACTATTTTTCATTTTAAAAAATAGAAAACGAAAAACAGTGTAATCTTGGTACAGTTGTGTCCGTTCGTCTGAGTTTTCTGAGTCTGGTGTTGTGTATGAGTTGAAAATGGAGATTTTCTGTTTTTTCTTTTTTTTGTTTTCGGAAATGGATGTAGA
This sequence comes from Brachyalestes nurse, assembly GCA_037974405.1. NCBI lineage: Eukaryota > Metazoa > Chordata > Actinopteri > Characiformes > Alestidae > Brachyalestes > Brachyalestes nurse. The sequence goes on from JBBPCY010000018.1 coordinate 113,603, forward strand.
AACTCAGTGGATGTGTATCAGGGGTCCCCGATAGATCATTTTTAGAGAACCAGAGTAGTATTTTCTAAACCTGAATGAAAGAGAGTGAGTGTGTTAAAGGTGGTCACGGCGCAGATCACCCTTTCTGTCGCTTTAAATCATTTTTTGTTTTTTTTTTTTGTTTTTTAATTCAAAAGCATGTCCAGTAGTCCCTATGTCATCGTCCAGAGGAGGGAATGTCCAGTAAATGTAAAGGTTTTAAACTACAAAAGTTATCTGCATCAGATGACTGGATCTACCTGCTGTTACTTTATATTCATACGAATCAAACACAGGATCCGCATTCATAACACTTAAAGGAACACTTTGGTCAGAAAAGCTAATGTTTTTGAAAAATAAAGGTAAAAAGCCACTCATTAGCATTATGGCGTCATTTTTAAAGCCAAATCTCCACCCGTCTTTTCAAAATCCCATAATTCAGTCTTGGTAAACAAACTTGTTGAGTGTTTATTGTGAAATGGTTCTTTCTAGAGACTCTTGATTTCTTTACAGTGGTGGTGAATATAACCAGACGTCTTCAACACAAATACAGCCGCTTTATTCACTACCGACCCCCAGAGAAGCTCAATGTGTCTCTGAGTGTTTATATGAATGGTAAAATAGTGAATATGAATTAACAGTTTTCTTTGCGGACTATTTTGCCTCAGCACGTATCCCTCCACCATGAGCTTAGTTTTAGGACCAAAAACCTCAGAACTTTCTAGAACAGGGTTGTCAGGTAGCACAACAATAACCATTTAATGGAATAACATTCTGTGAGGGAGCTTTTCGAGGCAGATGTCCGGTTCCATTCACCACCACTGTGGACAGCTCCTAGGACTTTTCACACCGAGCCCAACTTTGTTTACTGAAACTAATTTTATATAACTTGGAAAAATGAATGGAATTTGTGATTTAGCACCTTTTCTCCTTCCTTTAGGCATTTACACAGTCTGAATTTTATGTTTTTAAAGAGGAAAGGGTGCTCTGTGTGAATGAGTGAGGAATATAAGTGTGTAAATAAGAAAGAGACTATATTGTGATTGTAAACGACATGATGGCTGGGCATATTATGCATCACTCAAGCTGCAGACAAATCTCAGTTCTCGTAGGACGTGATACGGAGGAAAGCAGTGAGTAGCACAATAAAGGTCTGGTGTGTTTCCCGCAGTAATCTACCTAGCTTGAGAATGTATATGTATGTACACTAAAAAAAAGCACTGCAAAACATTCACATCTATATATTTCTATAGCCACCGTTAGTGAGGATTATATAGTCTTACACGCGCAAACAAACTTGCTGGATGACGTTTTTAACAATCCTTCTGGTTTTTTGGATGTTCAAATGAGTATATTATTGTGGCTTCTGGGTTTGGCTGTGCTACCGTGAAGTTCTTCTGTTTGTTTTTGTTTTTTTTCCCTTTAAATATCAAAAACTATTCACTCTTCTAAGGCACATCGGAAGATTTGTTTGGACCAACAGTACATATTTTGAGCTCTCGTCCCTTTTGCCTTCAGAAGGAGTCCATTCCAGATGTGTGCTAGGATTTGGTCCTTTGAAATCAGCCAAACTGTGTCAAAAAAAATCGAATTTAGTCTTGCACTTCATTTAAAAGATGTTAACAGATGTTTTATTTTTTGCCTGTATGGTCCCTCAGAGCATTTTATTGTTACCCTGATTGTAGAGGCCCTATTTTATAATGAGAATATATTTCAGAATATATGCGATTGTACAGTAATGTATTGTATGGAGAATAATAAATAAATGCAAATTGAAAAAAAATCTTAAGTCCTTCTTTTCTTCACTGAGGTTTTTTATTGGTTAATGTATTCAAGCTAAAATTGCAGTGTTATAACAGCTGTTTGATCAGGAAAGCTCATGTTTTTGAAAAATAAAAAAGGCACTTGTTCGCATTATGCAAATTACATCATGCTAATTAGCAGCTACTAGTTTGGTCAAACTATTACTTAAAGGCAAATTCCTCTAGTTTTCCAAATTCATTCATAATTTAGTGTGAGATAAACAGACTACTCCATAATGGGTTTGGTGTGAAACGGTTCATTATAGAGCATTTTCTTTACAATTATGGCAGTTAGCAGATGCTTTTATACAGAGCGACATACCTCAATGCCTTAAGTAGTCCACATTTGTTTGTCATACTTGTAAAGCTAGACTAAAACCAACATCTGCTATTAACCAAATTGCTGCCAGCTTAGTTACACACCTTTACAAATCCTGTCAAAAAGAAAAAAAAATCACAAGTAAGGAAAACATGGAGTTAAGAATGTAACTTAACTGCAAATTGTGAAAACCGTGAATTATATTTTATTTCATTTTAAACTCAGCTTAATACTTTACCCTTAAAATCAGCAGGAAGGAGAAATAAATAACGCTCTTGGATTGGCTACTTTCAAACCTCACCTGAGTACAGTGGTATTTCGCCATCCTAAGACACGCTTTCTTTGTGTTCTCTGGATAGTAGTTTTGCGCAGTCGGCTTTTTTTTAACACCCGCTCCAACCCGACCCCTCAGGAGATCCAAACCGGCCAGTCCAACCCGCAAAAATAAGCGTGGATAATGACCCTAACCGACCCGACCGGAGGAAAAAAATCTGGAAGCTGTTTATAACATCTATAACGAAATGTGTTTTGTAACTTTTTGACCCGCCCGCCCGCATCCATGATATTTAAAAAATGTCTGCCCTAAAAAGCGACCCACGCATTACTACTGGACAGTATCAAAACATTTATACAGTTACATCTTATATGGAAATGTAGCTAAATTTCTGTTAATGTTTGTTACAGAATTAGTAAATTATATTTTTCTTTATAATTTAGCATTAAAACAATATATATTGCCACAATAAAAGCAAAAAAAAGGCAGAGGATATTTACGTTTTTCAATTATTCGGTTCTAAGAAAAATCAGGGAGAGCAAGAGGTCAGCTTAGTCACCAAGATGCTCCTTGAAGAGGTGGGTTTTTAAACGACACTCTGCACATCTGATCGAAAGAGGGAGTTTGTTCCACTACTGTGGGCCATAACTGAGAAGAGTCTGGGCGCATGTCTTCTTCTTTTCAGCAAAGGAGGTTCCAGACGGGCAGTGCTTGAAGGCCTGAGGGGAAGAGAAGTGACACGCTGCTTTACCATCGTGGTGAATATAACAAGATGTCTCCAACACAAATACAGCCGTTTTATTCACTATTAACCCCCAGTGAATCTCCGCGTGTCCCTTGAGTGTTTATATGAATGTTGATGTTAAACTAGTGAACTAAATTTTTCTTTTTATTATTTGTCCTCATAATGCCCTGCATGTATCCCTCCACCATAAATGGGTTTAGTTTTAGGACCAAAAGCTTCTCAAACCTCTGGTAAAAACAACGTCTCAGGCGTCAGATGACCATGACCGTAACCATTTTTGGAAAACTTTCTGCGAGGGAGCTGGTTAAAGTGTGTAATGGTGCAGATTTACCAGTAGGGGGAGACAAATCTCCATTAGCTTTACATAAACCTTGTGTTTGGTATTTTCTTATAAAAGACATTTTCTTTACACTTGATTTTGCTCTTTTCTGTCTCGGCCTGAGAGGGAAGGCCTCTACATCAGTTTTTGGGATCGTCCTTCCTTTCTGTTTGAACAGAAGTCTCTCTTTCAGCAGCTGATCTAAAAACCTGACTGATTATATGTGACCCAGTGGATTGTCTGTCTGGTTCGGACTTCCTAAGGCGTTTTATGAGACAGTGAGCATTAAGCATGCCTGGCTTTTCTCATGAGGCTTTTAGGACCTGCCTGACCTCGTCAGTGGCTCTTTTGTGCTACAAACTTGGCCAGAAGGCGAGAATTCAAATTAGGCCTGTGATCTAAACATGGCTCAAACTGCAGCTTCTGTCACTTAACAGCTTCCCAGCCAATAAAGCAGCAGTAGTGTGGTCTGGAACTTCTCCAGCTCCACATATGCAAAGTCATAAACTGGTAACAATAGTGATTTACTTTGGCAGTTGAACATTAGGTTCCTAGTGAGAAACCCATCACTCATTACTAGTGTTGGTAGTAGCAGGCTACGCCTAATCTGTGTAAACAGATAATAAAAGAAAGTATTTATAATCAGTACAATACCTTTAAAACCGTAAATAAATTACAGTTACATTTAAATCATGGTGATTGGCAGCAACTAGGGTTCATTTGCTGTTATCCTATGCATGTCTGGTTAAGTTTTTTTTTCTAAAATTGCTTAATTTAGTGTTTGGGATGTGTAGGTTTAATATGAAACTGTTCTTTGTAGAGACTCAGATTTCTTTACAGTGCTGGTGAATGGAACCAGACGTCTCCAACAAAAATACACTTTATTCACTATTGACCCCCAGTGAAGCTCCACGTGTCTATTTGGATGTTTATTTGGATGATGGTAAAATAGTTCTGAGAATCTAAGCTAAATCAGTTTTCTTTGGGGACTATTTTGCCTCACGACACCCTGAATGTATCCCTCCACCATGAATGGGTTTGGTTTTAGAAGCTTTTGGTTTCTCAGAACTCTGGTAGAACGTCTCAGGTGTCAGGTGGTGCAATCACAGCCATTTCATGGTATATCTTTCTGCTTTTAGAGGCTTATGTCTGATTCCATTCACCTCCACTGTGAACAGTTTCTGTAGTCTAGCAGATAAACTAAAAAAAAAATAAGCAGAATGAAACAACAGAGAAAAAAAGGGCAAATAGAGCAACGTGAAAATGAAATCAGCATGGAGAAAAAAGTAAAGTCTGGTTTTGGGAGCGAGAAGAGAGGAGGAATGAAGGAAGGGGGGCGGGATATTAAGGCTGTATTTTCAGATGGTTTGAACAGGACTGGTTTGCCAGAACGAAACCAAACACAGCAGATCGGAAAAAGTCCAGAAGACTTGCTGTTTACATTTTTGGTCTTGTTTTTTGTTTTCCACCAGTAATCAATTCAGCACTTCACCGCCTCAGTACAAAATCACACTCAACAACAGATTCTGTCTCAAGTTTTTAATGGTGCACAACATCTACACACAAGGCAAAGGCTCATTTAGGTCTTCACAGTCTTCTAATGTGGTCTTAATGTGTGGTGTGTCAACTATACTGTTATGGACTGTCTATGAAATGACCCCTTTACTGTTATTCAGCTTAAATCAGTAAGGTGGAGGTGAGATGAGATTTCTACTTTTTTTTCAGATTTTCTCCCCACTTTATTCACCTCCTTTTCCACCCACTAGCCAGGCGTCCTACAATCACACGCTGCACCAACACTGGGAGAGTGAACGTGAACCCATGCATCACTACATCATCTCTGGAGAGGGAACTGTAAATTATTTCTCAAAGCGGCTGATGTGTTCAGATGAGTTTGGTAGCGGTTAATTAGAGATAAACTTTTTTTTAAAAAACCTGTGAAATATTTGACCGTAATATGTCTTTTTTATTAGAACAAAGTAGAAACTCATAATTCTGCAGACTTCTATGAGAAGTCACGTAATGTTATATAAATGTTAAATTAATTTGGTACATTTTATTTATACAGCAACGTTGGACACAAAAGTCATTCAGTGTGCTTTACAGGAATAGAATAAAATAATAGAAGAAATAAAACTGCATAGAAAATTAACGAAATAAGTTATATAATCAATATTTAATATGTTGTGGTGTTCTTCGATATCCTGTAGTGCAGCGTCATTGGTTTGATAGAATTCACAGTTTTATACCATTTTCATTTTGAAATAATTTCTACTGGGAATCCCACTCTGCTAGCTTAGCCACTGAGCTATAGTCTGATAAATAAAACCAAGCATTCGTGTAACTCCTCCCTCATCCATCAAACAAAGTAAATCTGTGTTCTGAAGACAATACTTCTAGCAAATTGCAAATCCCCTTTCAAAAAACACAAAACACCACATCAGAAAGGAGGTTTTCCCTCTTTAAACCAGGGACCCTCACTCCAGATGCTCCTGCAGGTCTTGTAAAGTATGTGAGTATACGCAGCTCAGGAAAAAAATAAGAGGCCACGGCAATGTATTTTTAAATCAACATCTCTATGAGTATGACAACCATTCCATTTTAGTGTCTGATAAATTCCTACACAAGCACCTCATTCTGCTTTATAAGGGACTGATTAGTGATCACCTGAATTAAATCTTGTTTAATGAGGAAAAGTATAAAAACATTGTTGTAATCAACACTCTCCTCTTGCAGTGTGACCATTTGGATGATAAAACACCCACTAGAAGTTCGTCAAAGGTAATTATTGCCATTTCTGAGTGAACAAGAGATTTGTTTTCTGTAAACACTGTAAACACTTATTTCTCTTATATAGATGATTTGTCATTTTGTTTAAAATGATGCTTTAAAGAGCAATATTTTTCTTTGGAAATAAGGAGAAATATTGTCAGCAGTTCTTAAAAATCGAAGGCAAAACTGTTCAGTTCAATACTTGCACCTATAAAAGATAAAACCTGAGAAATTGACCATTTTTGCAGTGGTCTCTTATTTTTTCCAGAGCAGTATGGCTATAACAGGTGCGGTGATTGTTAAAGATTCTTATTCTGTCCCTTTAAATAAGCAGATGGAACAGGATGAGGCCAGTTTACGCCCCCTGTTTTCGGCGGGGGGATGACTGGTGCCTGTTAACTGAACTGTATGATATAAGATTTAATTAAAGTCCTACAAATTTCCACAGTCCAACAATTTTAACCTGGAATATTCTTCTGTTTTTTCCCCCTTCGGCTCTGTGCAGGAACACTGCTCTGTTTTCCTGAGTAGCTTGAGCTCCTTTGGCTCGCGCTGCCTTGGCTCATTCATTTCAGTCTCAAATGCAAACCTGCTGCTTTGGCATACACACATACACATGCACACACACATATATACACACACACTCTCACACACACACACACATATATACACACACGCACACACACACACACACACACACTCACACACACACACACATACACACACACACACACACACACACACACACACACATGCAAGCT
>JBBPCY010000018.1:120712-132934 GCA_037974405.1 Brachyalestes nurse
TGTCTCCAGTCCTATTCAAAGCTATATTTATGAAGCTTACCAAGTCTTTTAAAACTGGTAACTTTGATTTGGTTGTTTTTGTTCAAAGGACTTTACGTTTCATATCTTAAGTTTGTATTTTTATACATTTTTTTCATCAGAACTTTAATATATTTTGATGTTCCGCTGTTCTGTTGTGATAATAAAAGAAACAAGATTTTTTTATAATGCATTATCATATTATATTAAATAACTACAAATAACTAATGTTAGGGAAATCTGTTAAAGTTTTGTTGCGCGTTTCTGAAATTAAAAAAATAATAATAATAATGATATCTGTATCGGCCGATATATCGAAATATCGGATTTTAAAACCAACAAGTATTTGTATCGGTATCGGCCTTCAAAATCCTTTATCGGTCGGGCTCTACCTCTTACTGTGCTCCTAAGACTGATATGTAAATGAGCTCTGTTGTAATTGGCTGCCTTTTATCTAGCCATATAAAAAAGCAATGCAGACTGAAACACCCCTTATGACTAAACAAATACAATGAACATGTAAACTAATACATTTATTTAAGTATATGCCACAACTAAGTGTGTATGTACATTTGTAAAACTTTCACAAAAAAAAATAAATACAAAAATTAAAAACACAAAAAAACAAAAAAACTTGAACATATCTTACCAGTTACAAACTTTGACATTTCAATTTTGCCTTCGAGTTTGATCCTCTGCAGCTCGTCCTCCAGAATGAGCTCGTCTGATTGGCTGATGTATTTGGTGCGAGGTGGCTGGGGCAGCAGGTTGTGCTGAGACAAATGATAAAGAAAGGAATGAGAACAATGCATAAAAAAGGAAATACCATTAAGTCCCATAATCTTGTGTAACATTACAGTAAAAATAGAAATAATAAACTCCTAATGTACACCGAAGTTAAGAACTGCCCTATAAATATCTTTCATTTCAGAGAAACTGCTGGACAAGCAGGTGTAAAACATATAGTCTGCATTAATGTAATTTAGGTCCATCGATTATAAATGATTCACACATCCACAAATTTGATGGACCAATAAAAATAGACCAAAATAACCTGCACTACTTTAATCGACCTTACATGGTTTATCATGAATTAATGAAAACACCTCACACATCCACACATTTGTGTCTTTTGACAATGTCTATTGTGTGAATTACCTCCTCGCTGATCTCCTTAAGGATGGATGGTTGGAGCTCCATGTGTTTGAATAATGTGCCCACGATCACACACTGTTCACCCATCTGCAGATCACACAGCTTCCTGATGGGCACGTCAGAGCCTGAAACACACATCCCCCACATTCTTAATAACAAACACTACAGCACTCAAGACCCTCTTCAGCACAGCCCACTGGTCAAACTGCAGGGTTTTTAAAGTTTATAAAGAAAGAAACTGTTTTCAAATACCCAAAACAGGCTGTTTTTGTTACTATGCCTTTAATACTGATATACTTAAGTGGTCTCTATTCTGATTGGTTCTCCTGGTTTGCAAACACTCCTTAGAACTTCAGCATGAAGTTCTATCTAATCACGTTTTATCTAATTTGTTATAGAAGTTCCTCTGAGTCCACAGCATGGGGGCGGAACCATTATAGCATCTGCAAAGGGAGACAAACTCCAAATGAAATGTGCAGTAGACCTTAATTCAGACAATCTTTCTCACCCCACTTCTGCTCGGCTCTCTGCTTCAGGATGCCCCGCATCTGCATCAGCCTGGCGGCGTACATGTGCGCGTACTGCCGCTGGAAGCTGCGCTCCCCCAGGCCGAACCGCTCACTACAGCCGAGGTACGAGCGCTCATCCCGGCCAAATACCGGCCTCTCAGGGCCCGGGGGAGCCAGCAGCGTGTCCTTCGACTCAGTTACATCCGAAAACATGACCGAAACCTGCGGGCAGTAAACAAAACCAATAAACAAGCAAATAAACACACAGACACAAGCTTCTCCTCCGCTACGATTCCCCGTTTACCTAGTTTCAAAACTTTTACGGCGTTTAAGGATATGTTTAATACTGTTGAGACTCCAGTAACAATGATTAAACTAATCAAACTTAAAAACCGCTTATAAACATACATACTTTAGGATCTCCCGCTAAATACTGCAGCCGGAACTCCCGGATATGACAAGGGTGGGCTTCAAAATAAAAGTCATGCTGAACGTTTCTACGCACAAAGTAAAAGAAAATAAACAAAAACGAATTTTATATATACACACACACACTTGTTTCACTACTCCTAGAGAAAATTCCTTCCGACTTACCCATCACTGTTCATAAAGTGACATTTTCTCCAAGCAGCTTGTAAAATGATTGACTCAGGTGAAATATATATGACTTTTTACGAAGATTAATCGTAAGGAACTTAAAATGTGCAACATATGCTGGGTGTCTAATTCTTGTTTAATGTGAAAATATACCATATTAGAAAAATGTACCATTCTGGCAAAACTACTAACAATTTACTTATCGTTCAGGTAAAAGCAAATGTCTCAATATATTTTTGGTCTATGCTTATTTACTTTATTTACATTTATGTTCATCAGTTTATTCTATTTTCCATCATTTTTTTAAAATAAAATCTCTTTCATGAATGTAGCATTTGGAGTCTTGGGTTTAAATGAAGCAGAACTAAAGGCAAATTAAATATGTAACCCTGAAAATAAAATAAGCCAATAAATGAAATCCACTTTTTCCACCCAAATTTATTTAATGTGCTTTAGTATACAATGAATATCATTTCATGATCTCACAAATCCGTGTTTCAGATCTGAACAGAAAAATCTAAGCCTAATCTCTGCAGAGCTGGAAAGCAGTGATAAACTACAACCTTCTCATAACATCTTATTAAAGGAGAAGAAACTCAACACTAAAATATGTTCAGCTACAAGTGACCAACAACACAAGGAACAGTAAAGCTGAGAGCGGTCACATTAACAAGAAATTGGACTTTATTTTTGATAACAGTATAAGCAATGAAGCATAACTGCTAATATTTGAACAAATGAAGCTGAGCAGTTTCATCAAACTACTTCTTCCTTCCTCCTCTCTCCTTCAGGGCGAGATGAATGACAGATCCGCTGTTCATGTTGTAGTAGGCCAGAGAGTTGGAGTCTTTGATGAAAATACCCTGTAAGATACAAGATGGAGCATTTTTTCTATATTGCTTATTTAGAAATTATATTTTTATGCTATAAAGTACATCTCAGTGTATTATGATCCATTACTTTATTTATATTTAAGATAATATTTGCCACACTTTACCTCATACTGAAGTTTCTGTTTGCCGGCCGGCATGCCAGTGGCTTCATGGATCTTAACCTTTATGACAGACACCTAGAAAACAAATTGACAAATTTAGTGTCTTTTAGTTAGTGAAATCAATAAATCAAATGACCATTTCACAAATACGGGTTGATAATCTATGAGTAAGAACTGGCTGGGTCAGAAATTTCCCATTTATGTCATCACAGGGTTTGTGAACATCCTTACCTGGTCTGTAAGGGGCAGGGTGAAGCTGAGTACCTGGCCACTCAGCTTCCATTCGGTCTTGTCCTGCATGTTGGGCACTTGCACTTTGACTGCAACAGGTCCCTGTTAGAGGGGAAACAGTAAAAAACATCACATTAAACTCTCTTTCCATACTGTTATAATGGCCAGCATGTCTATATACAGTAAATATATAAGGCACAGCACAAAAGGTCTTGGTCTTTTGCTTTGAATCGCCTTGTTGGTACAAAATGCTATTTCATGCCTGTTATACTCCTACATCTTTCATTTAACTTACCGAACAGGGCAAAGAAATGGGAACAAGAGTTTTACTGTGAAAGCCTGCGAAGTGTCTAAAGATACAAGGAGCCTAGATAAAGGAGTTCCAAACACTCAGCATTCAGCACCACCAGTGATCACCGCCTGATCATCTGGAATCATCTGCACCTGTTTCTTCACTGATTCAGGCCTTAAGTTAGATGTGCTTTGTTCTGCATGAATGATTCACATAAGGAAAAAAACTTTCCCATTAAACTGGTCAGGTTTGGGGACTGGACTGGAAATGAGAGTGTTTGAAAGTCCTTCAGGAAGTCTGGAGAACTGTTCCTCAAGACTACATTAAAAAGACAAAGTCTGGATCTTTGGAAGAAAAATATGAAGAAATGAGGGATGGCTCAAGATTCTCACACAGGGGTGTATATTATGCTCATATTCATCCCAGCTGTACCTTGTTCCTGCGCAGGAACTCTTCTTCGGGAATCAGGTTGTCCTCCGTCTTCATCTTCTTGCTGACCGGTTCGTCCTCGTGCGGAGGTGGAGGGTGGGCTGGGGGCATCGGGGCTGGAGCTGAGCTGGGCGGCTGTGGCACCGGAGGGGCTGGAACAAATGCTAAAGGAGACAACAAACAGGGCTTTAGGGTCCATTCTTTCCAACAGATTCAGTGAAACTACATCCAACCAAGCTACACAGAGTGGATAAGTAGTTTTACTTCAGGGTGTAGTAAGCCTAGTTCAATACAACAAAAGGACCTGCATCAGGTACCATGAAGACTTTATCTGTTACCCTAAAACAATCAGCCTGTGAACGCGGCATGCTTCCCCACCACCCCAAATGTTTTTGGGTAAGGGCGGTTTGCTAAACTCATTTTCAGCCCTCCTTAACTATAAACGTCCTGTAATAGGCAGCAAGTCAACACGCTGAACAAAGACAGTCATTAAAGTTAACATTAACTTTTTTTGGCCAAAAACACTGGTATTGCAGCAACCACACAATCGAACTTCACATTTTCTTGTGGAAATGCAATTCTAGCTTAAAAGGTTCTTGACCTGAATGAGGTGTGTTATGATTGTGTGTTGGATGGGAAACCTACAGGAAGATGGTTGCTGACCAGAGCTACACATTTGTCTCACCTGCTGGAACCACCATGGGTGGGGGTCTGGGGGCCATAATGTGGGGTGCAGCTGGGGGCATGGGCACCACGTTGATGCGAGGTGCGTGTACCATGGGTGGCATTGGGGTCAGCACCTGACCAGGTGCCAGACGCACCACAGGAGCCATAGGGGGCCGCGGAATTACAGGCACAGCAGACAGCAGGGTGGTCCGCACTGGAGGAGGAACCTGTAATGCAAAACACAGAGGGTTTAATGACTTTAACGATGACTCAATTTGAGAAGATACTGCTCAAAAAAGTGTGTACTGACAGCAGGTGGGGGTTTGGGCATGGTGCTGATGGGTGGGCTGGGTTTGGGCATGCTGGCCACTGTGGAGGGCAGTGGTGGCTGAGGCAGCTCGTTGGGCTTGCTGGGGCCGATCTTCTCCTTGTTGTCATCCTCCTGCACCAAACCCTTAGCTTTGTGGATGGCCTCGATCTGCTCTTGCAGGGTGATGTTGGCCTGGGCGGCCTGCTGAGTTCGAGCCATACTGCCAGAGTGACCATCCCACGTCACCTATTGAGTGAAATCAGAAAGGATTAAAATCCCTCCAAAAATATTACCCCCAGATTGTAAAACTATACACACTGCATATTCAAACTGGATTAAAATCTCTCCACAATTATTACCATCAGACTGTAAATGCTACACACTGCAGATTCATACCAGATAATTACTATAGCAACAGATTCATACTCATCACAACCATGAGTTTCACTGCAGTGAGGGCTTTAGTGTTGATGACTAACCTTCTCCTCTGGTTTCTGGATCTCCTCCTCTCCGATCTTCTTTCCGATGGCTGTTTCCTCCACACCAAAGATATCGGTACGCCTCTCAGCGAGCTGCTTCAGGCTGCTCTCGATGTCCAGGCCGGGGGCGTACACTTCCTCCTCGATCTGACGCTCGCGGATGCTCCGGTCCCTCTGCTCCAGCCAGCGTGGGTCCAGCAGGCCGATCCTCATGTGCTCCTGCATCTTACTGGCTGGAATCTTCTCGCCAGTGATGGGTGAAATGAGGTACTCATCCTGAGTCTGGGTAGTAGGCTGGGGCTTAGAGGCTGGGTAAAAAAAAATTGAGAATTTAAAACAGTCCAGGGTCCATTTCACAAAGATACACTTCAAAGTCATGCAGATAATCCAAGAACCGTGTTAGTCCAGTATGAGAAAAGGCAAGTTGGGCTTAAATTAGCCAAGAAAGCACCAAAATGGTTGCTGAATGAGTGATATGTGCCTCCTGACCAGAGGACTACACTCAAATATGGTAACATCTACTCCAAAGAGATGTAACAAATGAATGTGGGGTTTACACTGTTAATTTCCTGGTCACTAACAGGTCCTCTCAGTTTGATTATAAAGTCAGGGGTCTCACCCTTGGGGTCGTAGTCTTTGCGGATGATGACCTGATCCGGAGTAGGAGGTAGTGGTGGGGGCATGGGGTTATCAGGGGGAAGAGGAGCCTTCATCCCATCATCATCATCATCAGAGCCCTAGGAGAGATTACACAGTGCATTGTGCAAATGAATAAAACAGCAAATGTATTTTTAAACTAAACATTACATTCTATCTTACCCCTAAACCCCACCAACTTGGGACACCCAAAAACATCTCAATTACCATTAAGAGAAAGTGTGCAAATACGAGTGTAGCAAGTGTGTGCGTTTCTCTCACCTCATCCATATCTTGTAGCTGTGTGTCCTGGTCAGGCTGAGCTGCATGACTTTCATCTCTGTTTTCACGCTCATCCTCCTCATCCTCACTCTCCACCTCCATCTCCACTTCCTCACTCTCTCCGTACTTCTCATAGCGTTCCTGGATAAGGATACGAGCCCCCAGCTCCTCGGGGGTGGTGGGAGGGGGGAAGTTACCTGGGGGAGAGTTCATAACACATTTAAATGCAGCCCATCCTCCAGATTCTCCTTTTACACTAGATCACTCCACACCAGAAATAAGCACAAGTTAAAGCTGGAGCTGGACTACAGCAAAAATATGGCCTGACCAATTTCACAATTCAGTGGTTTATGGTAACAAAATATACACATTGTTGCACTGAACTGACTGTTGATCATCTAAGTTTACAAGGTAATCCTCTTTTGACCATTTTGACATGTCCATCATACACATGTAAATTTAAACACAACATATATTTAAATACATTTTTTGCATTTATATGTTCGCTAAATCTGCCTTTCTTGATCTCCTCTTGCTTACCTTGCTCATTGGGCTGAAAGTCAACTGTCTCCACAACAACAAAATCGTGCCAGTCAATCTGAGCATAGGCCACACGCTCTTTCTCCCTTTCTTCTTCCTCTTTCTTCCTCTCTCGCTCCTGGAATTTGGCCCACTCCACTCGATACCTCACCTGAAAAGAAGCAGGGCCATTAGTACCCATACAGTTACACTATTACTTTGACTGCATACTTTTCCTTACTTCAGCACACAAATACAAGAATACAAAAACGAATAAATAACTAATTAATTTATTATTAATTTATGTAAGTTAGTTTCTTTGTAGTACAAAATTGCTTTGGACATCCAAAAGTGGATCTCCCAACATAAGCCCTCAGAGGAGCATATCCATACTGGAGGCTAAACTCTGGACTATCCAGGTGACTGAGAAACCCTGCATTGTGAAATACTTTGCTGAAGTGATGTGTAATGACATGCCATTGTTGTACCATTTTCTCTGAAAGACATAAAGGTTGGAATCTTACCTGATCCAAAACCTCCCGTGGGTTCTCAGCCTCCCTCTTCAGTTTCTGTATGAGTCCTTTTGGAGGAATCAGAACCTTTGAAACACAAAAGCAGACAGACAGGAAAGCACAGGCACAATTAACAACTGTACGACTCTGTGTTCACATATTAAATAATAATGTAAATTTATCTTTGCAATATCTTAATGGTGTATTTTATACTTGTTTCTATGTATTTTTATTATCTTACTCTAGCCTTTCTAAACGAAATTTTAGTTAACTTAAATGATTTAATAATTGTATTGCTCCTGGGTCAACTCAAGAGCTCATTTCACTACATGCTGTACTTGCATAACTATGTTTGTGACAAAGAATCTTGAATCTTTCCTTGCGGTTTTGAATTTATTGTGAATTTTTATAGAGTGGAATAACTCCAGTGCAGTACCTTGGTGTACTGCTCCACCAGTTTGGTAAAGTAGTTGAAGAGGCTGTGCTGAGGCCGCAGGAAGTCGAACTGGTAGTTCCTCTGCTCCTTCTGCATCAGCTGGGTGAGAAACTGACGGCCGTTACGAGCCACAAACTGAGCAGTCAACTTCACCACATCCAGGTCGAAAGCAGAGATGGAGGGAGGATCGGCGATGAACTCAAATTCAGGAGGAGGCTCCTTCGGCACCACGGTCTCATGGATTACCTGCGCCTGGACCTGGAAACACCACGCAGAAAAAAAATACCTTTCATGTAACGAAGTCTACGCGTACAGTACTGAACTGTGACATGACTTAACTAGTTGTTGCTGGTTCAGTACAAAATGACAGAAACACTGTTCCACTTGTCAAAATAAAGACACCCACCTTCTGTGGAAGTTGCTGGGTCTGCTGCATGGACTGCTGCTGCATAACCTTGGGCACGGCTGCAGACGGCTCCTGCCCCTTCCCTTCTTTGAACTCATTAACTTTGTGGCGGTAGTAGGCATGGTAAGGGTCGTTAGGGTTGAGGAAATTAAATTTGGGGTTGTTGATCTCATTCTGTCGAATCCTCGCCTCAAATTCTGGTCCATTTCTGGAAAAGGGAGTGATACACACTAATCAACCACTGGTCACTATAAAAGTAATCTTAGGTGCGGCCATTCTTCAGATAATAAGATAATATAACCCTTTATTAGTGCAACAGGTGGGAAATTTGCATTGTTACAGCAGCAAAGTGAACTGAACAAGAGAAGAAAGTAGAAGCAGCAAAACCAATAGAATAAAAACTATACAATGTAACAATATAAAAACGGTATTCTATACATAATATTAAACACAAGTATGTATATATGCGCAACATATACACATACATAACAGTGTGTATGTGTACATATACATAATGTAAAGGTGTCAAACCTGGCTACGAAGCTTGCTGTCTTGTCAACAATGTTTCGGACTTCAGGAGGCGGGTAGATGATGCCCACGATTGGTTTAGTGGCCGGCGTCTCCTCCTTCTGCTCATCGGCCTGTTATTGCAAAAATAAGAAAAGTTGTTTTAACATTATTTAAGTATGAACTTACTTAAAGCATCATGTGTTCAAAGGCATACATTGGAATATCATCAAACTCTGCAATCCCTATTAGTTCCACATATTATGCTAAATAAACACTGAACATATATATTCGTGCTGCACGGTAAGGAGGACAAAAAAAAAGTATTGCAATTTTACAATTTATTCGAAAGTTACTACGAATGCGATGCCTTTCAAGATATTAAAGGACCAACATCGCGTTTCTGGAATTAAGAAGGTCCGTCTGTAAATATTGTTCCAAGTAGTACATTTACTCCCAACATCCATTCAGTCCATATATGGAAAATAAGCAATAAAACCAGCCTGTTCTCAAAACGAACACATTTAAATATATCTCCTTACACAGAAATAATGTGCTTGGTTAGAAGCTCATTTGAATAGTGGGACATCTTGTGTAATCAGTGTTTTGTGTTAAGCAAAAACTGCAAGAATAAATCACAACAGGTAACGTTAATTAACCTTAATTTCTATCAAAATACACGATTTATACCAATTCTCTTACATGTTTACGAGATGGAGACTAGAAATTATATAAAGACAGTTAGCTAACCAAGCATCTCTCCACAAGTTTTATTAATCAAAGACGGAGGAAAAAAGGATGGAATAGTGAATGATACTCTAATAAATACATTTCAAAAATAAACTCTTCACCTTGTTGGGCTCCGGCTGGCTGATCTGAACAGGCGGCATGGCACCAAACTCGGCTCGAATTAAAAGAAAAACACCTCACAAACAACCTCTGACGATCGATACCACTTCTCTGTGCGACGCCGAACCTTTTACTTTACCATTAAAGTAAAAGTGCCTGCTTTACAACAAGTAAAGTAAAGTAAAAAGTCCATAAACATGAACAATTTCCCCGTCGAGGCCGAGACGGGCGGTCTGCTGCTAACACACAATTACATCCGGGTAATGCCACGCACATCCTGAATGTTATGGGAAGTGTAGTTTTACCTGTTAAACTGACGTTGGGACTACAGGTTGCCGTGGTAACGAACGACAACAGAAAGAAAGGAGTAGCAGCGCAGATTTGAGAAAAGAAAAGGAAATTTTAGGAATTTGTGCGGAAGGATGACTCATCTGTTGGGTCGCCGGGACTGTGTGGAGAGTCTCAGGAGGGATGTTGTTGACGTGCAGGAGGCGGTTCTGGAAGTGTTTTCCCGAACTGGACCAGTCCAAGTGTCATCGTGGAAATTCCCAGATAAACTGTCCTGCGATGTGGATCTGGTGCAGCTGCTGCAGGAATACGACTACACTGAAGGAGAGACTGAGTTTAACCAGCACTCACACATCATCCTGCTGGAGCTGGTGATTGACAGGCAGGTTAACCAGGGTGGGCTGTGTTTCTGGTGCACATGATAAAATGCATGTTTGAAATCTCTCTTTCTCTGTCTTTCTATATATTTATATGTAGACACTATATGGACAAATGTATTGGGACACATTAAATACAGGTGGCCGCTTCCTTCCAGTGGATGGCAATCTTAATGCTTCAGCACACCAAGACATTTTGGACAACACCATGCTTCCAACTTTATGGACATCCAACTTTAGATAGGGAAGGCTCTTTTCTATTCCAGCATCACTGTGCCCCAATACACAAAGCAGCTCCATAACGACGTGGTTGGGTGAGTTCCGCGTGGAAGAACTGGACTGCTGGCCCGCACTGAGTCCTCACCTCAACCCCATCCAACACCTTTGGAATGAACTGGAATGCAGAATGCAACGTTTGTCTATATAGTGTATAGATAGATAGATAGATAGATAGATAGATAGAAATATATATATCTTGGTATATGTAGATAGAAATATGTCTTTCTGTCTATCTCTATCTCTGTATATACATTCATAGAGAGAGAGAGAGAAAGAGAGGGATAGACAGACAGATATATTTTTATCTATATATACCAAGATGAAGATTATGTGTGTGTGTTTTTCTGATACAGACTGATGCTCCTACTGCAGAGTTTTAGTGTCTACACAGAGGTCACAACAAGGCAGAGAGGGCAACGTTCAGGCGTTCAAACTGGACCATCTGTGTCTCTTGGCCTGGTTGTGAAGCGTTACTGGAACAACCTGGTCCAGCTCAGCAGCCAACAGCGACAAGGGGTACAAAATGCATGTATGTACATGTATGCATGAAGATGCTAAAGAGAATAAACAGACACATTTTCTTGTGTATATATATTTTTTGTTTAGAAAATGACGGGTGAGCGCAGTCAACGTTCTTCTTCTGCGTGCCAGGCGAAGACTAGCACAAACACATCCACTCCCAGAGCTGCTCAGAGCGCCTCAGTCTCCAGCCCCCACCACCGGACCCCAGCCTCCACAGTGCCCCCTACATGCCCCCCTCAGTCCTGCAGCGTGAGCAGTCAGACAGTGGAATCTGGGCCGTGTGCGGCATGTGCCCGTGTTCAGTCCAGTCTGAAGGAGAGTGCGGAGGCGTGTGTGTCCCTGTGCCGGACTCTGGGTCTGGACTCCTTCCTGCAGCACCTCCTGATGGTCGTGGAGGACACAGCTCAGCTCGGCCGCCTCACCACAAGTGACGTGGCTCAATGGGCTTGCGAGCAGCGCAGAGATATGGGACGCATTGGAAAACATGTAACTGAGGTGAAGCACTTTTAACTACAGTCCGTTTTACACCAACCAGGTGATTCAAAGCAATACAAAGAAATGAGGGGTGGCTCAAGATGATTGCACAGTACTATATACACTTATATTTTACAAAAATGCTATTTTCTGCCCGTCAAACTGTCTTATCTTTGGTATGTTGAGTATATTAAATGAAAGAAATGGGAACAAACATTTTACTGCGACAGGCTACAAAGTGCCTAAAAATATAAGGAGCCTAGATGTAGGAGTTCCAACCACTCAGCATTCAGCACCACCAGTATATCATCACCTGATCATCTGGAGTCATCTGCTCCTGTTTCTTCACTGATTCAGGCCTTAAGGTAGATATACTTGAATGATTCATATGTAGGTCACTGTGTGGCTTAACAAACAAAAAACATTCCTCTGAAACTGGTCAGGTTCAGGGACTG
>JBBPCY010000018.1:149427-161843 GCA_037974405.1 Brachyalestes nurse
GTGTGTGTGTGTGTGTGTGTGTGTGTGTGTATGAGGGTCTTTGTTGCTGTGCTTCTAAGTTCTGTGGCTAATTACTACAATTACAACCGTGTTTCACTGAGCCTGGGATCTTCTCCTTGTGGAAACATGCAAGTTCTCTGTGTCCGTCTGAGGAGAACCCAGGTGACAGTCATCTAGTCGTCTTGTGTGCCGTTCTCATCCAGAGCCGTCAAAAACGATAACACCTGCAGATTCTGATAAAGGCAAAGGGCTTTCCCTCTGGTTTCTATAGTTCTGAAGACTTTCTGAAGGCCACGTTGTGAGTTTACTCATCCGTAACACATTCTCAGGAACAGAAAACGTTTCCGCATTTCCAAAAAGACAATTTCTATTTGTGGTTTTATGATCAGCCAGTCCTTTAGATGCACTGACAAACTCCTTTTGGAAGAATAAAGTGCCTTACATTGTTCTGATTAGGGCCAGAAATTGTATTTTACTCAGCACTTCAGTCCATAAAAGCATCTCCAAAATAGCAGCTTTACAAGAGGAGGCAAAAATCTCTTTACTTCTAATGTAAGTGAAGGCTAAACTTTTCTATTGGCTCTTTCATCACAAAAATTATTAAGGACAATGCCTTAATAGAAATTATAGAAACAGTACTGTGCAAATGTCTTCAGCTATCCCTCACTTCGTCATATTGGGAAATGAGACAGTTGGTTGGTACAGTGATTACTGCAACATGTGCGAACATGAAAGTAAGTACAGTATAAACACAAAGAGAGTTTAATTCTGACCAGCTTCAAAGTCCGTATTTGTTCTGATCACCGTTCACAGCCTGAACTCTCTTAGATGAGCTTTCCTGTCATTTCTTTAAGTGTCTTCAAGAATAGCTCTCCAGGCTTCTTGAAGGACATTCCAAAGCTCTTCTTTGGACGTTGGCTGCCTTTTCTTGTCCAGATGATTCCAGACTGCTTCAATGATGTTGAGATCTGGGCTTTGGGCAGGCTGATCTATTACTGATAGTGTTTCATCATGTTTTTCTCTTTTGAAGCTCTTTGGCTGCATTGACTGGGTGTTTGGGATTTCTGTGATGCTGAAAAACAAAGCCATTGCCAATCAGACACTTTGAAGATGGTATTACACAGCACTGTACTTGTGTTTTTTCAGTAATTATATGATTTATAGTGGAATTATTAGTATAATAGTAAATGTCTGGACAAAATGAAACATTTAACCATCATTACAGCTGATGCTGTCATGGTTACTCACCTTGCACAGCAGTGCAGAGTGTGTCTAGAGCAAGATTTCCCAGTTTAGAGGCAAGAAAACAAGAAAACCCTTGCCCTACTGGTGATGCATTTTGAAGGTAGGAGGAAATGCCAGAGGGGAACATTTTAAATTGCAGCCATTTAACTGTAGCAATCATCTACGGTGGAGAGAATGCACTCAAATGACTAGTGAGGAGGTCAACAAGCTAAAAGCTAACATTAACAAGGTAGCTACCCTAGCTATCTAGACATCTTAGCCCAGTTTGACTCCTTTTCTGTTCGTGATTTAGTGTAGTTCACCATTACAAATTGTTTGAAGCCATTTGTATCAGCAGTGAGTTTCTCTCTGCTAGCAAAAACACAAGTGAACATTACATTAAATCCAAACAAACATGAGGAGAGGTTGGGAAATAGTTAAGCAAGTACATTGTTTTGTGTGTACAAAACCACTGTTTACGGTATTAATGTTGTTTGTATTTATTGTAATATTAGTGTTGTAATACTAACTCAACACTACTGCCCAGACATAAAAAAGTTTTTACGAATAATATTCACTAGTGGCTTCAACATTTGCACAGTATCGTTTTGTAAAAAAAATCTCATTCTGTTAACCATGTTCATCAAGTTCCGCCACCTAACGGCTACAATGCGAGTAATGGCTCCTTGGTGCGCAATGGTTTGGGCTGAATTATGGTCAAATTATGCTTTTTTATTGATTGTAATAAAAAAGTGTAAATAAACACACATCCTCTACAGTGGTGCATTTTCACGTACAGTTCATTTATTTGATTAATTCAGTGTATTGCAAAAACTGACCATATGTTCAATTCAATACTATTTTATTAATGTAGCGCTTTTAACAACCAAGTCACAAAGCAGCTTTACAGAGTCCAGGGGGGTATTCCGTGAAACATGATTAAGGGAAAGTCTGGCTTTCTTTCCATTACTTTTCATTGAAATAAGCCAGACTTTCCCTTAATCCAGTTTCGTGGAATACTCCCCAGGTCCGAGCCCCTAGTGAGTAAGACAGAGGCGAGAAAAAGTCCCTCAGCTGAAGAAAGAAACCTCGGGAAGAACAAAAACTCAAAAAGGGAAAACCATCCTCCTCAGGCCTCCCTGAAGAAAAAGAAAAGAGAGTCTTTATGGGGATAAAAAACAAGAGAAGTCCTTCATGAACAAGCTTATTGACAGGTAGGCCATCTACAGCAAACAGAGTTGGTACCAATAAGAGTCCACAGAGGTACATTTTGTTGGAAGAGTAGCTGAGAGTCTGTAGACCATAAACAACAGGAACAGGAACAGCAGTCTCCGCCGAAGCTTTAAACAGCAGTTGCCCTTGGATAGGGGAGGAGCATGTGCAGAGTCCTGAGCTGCCGAACCAGTCAAGGGCATTTTGGCAAGAAGCCCCAGGGATTGCAGGCCCGAGAAGGTGTTGACCTGGGGTCCCATGTTGTTCAGTCAGGCTGGACAAATATACAGCAGTTCCCCAAGGTCAAAAACAGAGAACAGAGTTAGTTCTGTTTAAATTTACAAAAAATTGGGTGAATTATACCCTATGTGAAGATTAAGCATTCATTTATTATGTGTGCTGTATCTCCATTGTTTGTAGTGTTAAACCAGTACTGATCAACAACCGAGTCCAGTTCACATCATATAACCCCCCATTCATCATTAAAATTTCATTCAAAGTATTTTTCATTCTAAGAGAATATTGAATTACTGTGTTGAATATTGTATTTAATCTTGAATATTGTATTTAATCTTGAATATTGTATTTAATCTTGGGCCTTGAATCATCAGTCCAATGTATGCATGTGGTTCATTCCTATATTAAAATTTTATTCTAGGCATTGTAAAACCTTTTAATTACTTGGTGAATGCATGGAACTGTGAGTCCTGAATCGTCTACTGAACTGAAACCCCTAGTGGCTCGGCTAGCGGTCTGGATTGGGCGGCGCCACAGGGATTCCTAATGGCGGTATGATGCATGCTGGGTCTTGTAGTGAACACTGATGAATGCAAAACCTAAGATGCTTCTTCAGGAGCATCTGGTGCAAGATTTGCACTTGTTTTCTTTAACTAATCAGATTAGATTACCATCCATAATCAAAGTAGTTATTGGTTTCAGGTCTCTTTGGAGCAGAGTGTCATGTTTACTGGAGTCGTTTTGGGTTAAAGCGTGTTTTTTTTTCACCGTTAGCAGAAAGGCAAAGTGGAGGATGTATGTCCGAGTTTGAGTGGTGTTTGCCCTCAGGCAAAGAGACAGGATGGTGTGTGTGTGTGTGTGTATGTGTGTGTGTGTGTGTTAGAGTGAATGTTTTTGGGAAAGGAGTTATTTAAGTCAAAGTCATCTTAAGAACGGCAAGGGTCAACCAGTCTCACTTTAAGTGTGTAGGCCAGTGTGAGTGTGTGTGTGTGTGTGTGTGTGTGTGTGTGTGTGTGTGTGTGTGTGTGTGTGTGTGTGTGTGTGTGTGTGTGTGTGTTGTCCTGAAAGGTCTTTTCAAAGTCGAGGTGGAGCTGTCACACACACTCTGAGTGGGGTCTGTCAGGCTGCATGGAATGGGACAGTGGAACATTGAAGTGACAGCAGCAGATTTGGCTCAGTGCAGAGAGCTGTAACTCCGCCCACAAACCTCCAGTCTGCTGCCAATCACCAACCATCTGTTACTCTGACTTAGAAACAAACTTTTATCCATGACTGGACTGCACAAATATCATTTGTCAATTGTTAGTAAAACATTTGTAACAATATGCAAATGAACTTCTAACCAGTCACTAGTTGTGCTAGTGTCATCACTGTGGTTCACTTGAGTGAGGTACTGTCCCCACACACTGCTCCCCGGGAGCCCCTCATTGGTGGCAGCCCCCTGCTTCACTTGGTCAGTGTGTTAAATGCAGAGAAAGAATGTCACATTGTGCATATTGTGTGCTGTGGTGTGTTCACGCATGACTATAAGGGCCACTTAACTTTAATGTGGTTCTGTGAGCCTCCTGACCAATCAGAGATGTTCTTTGGGTTTACAATGGGTTAGTCTGATAAGAAAAGAGGCAGGACAGTCTTCATTCTTCACTTTGCTGATGTCTTGTTGTATTATTAAGATGTGTTCCCCTCATATTGTGCTACATTTTTACGTAGTAAATACTGAATAATAGCAGGTACTGAATTATCCATAGCAAATGATCAGTAATTCAGAGTAGATACAGAAAATGCATAACATACTAACAATTCATATTCATAGAATAACGCATAGTGGATACGGACTAATTCATAGTTTTTAAATGATTAATGTAGATACTGAGTATTACTGAATAATTCATAGTAGATGCTGAAGAATTGATAGGAGATAACTTAATAATTCATAGTTCCCCCAACCATTTATCTATCCATCCATCTATCCATTCATTTACAGCATGTGCTGTCTCAGAAAAACATGCGCATCATGAAGGACCCCAGCCACCCTGCACTGCCACTTTTTACTTTCCTGCCAGTCGGAAAGAGACTCAGGACAGTTCACACACGCTCAGCACGATTCAGAAACACTTTTTATCCCAGCACTATCAGACTATTCATCACACAGTAACTGTTTTCCTCTCTCTGTGCAATAAATCTGTTCCTCATACTATGTGAAATACTGTAGCACACAACACTTTACATTTATGCAACTTGCGGCAAAAACGGTGTTTACTTTAGCCTGTGATTATTTATTGTTGCTGCACTGTCTTTTATGTCTTTACGTTCTGTCTGCGAAGAGGGTACTCAAGTAAGTGTGCTCTGTACACTGTACTTTGTGCATACGATAATAATAAATTTTAACTTTTCAACTTTACATTTCATCATTCATCCACCCATCATCATCTGGCTGCTGTTCACTTATGCATCTGGTTTTAATCCCTGGCTTTAAATTCCACTAATTCCACACAAATACACACATCTACTGTACGCAGTGTGTGTGTACTGTACGTCCGGTCCCATTGTGTGTGTGTGGCCCATCTGCTCCATGCCAGCGGAGAATCAGATCATACCTTCATTCTTTAAGTCTGTGTGTGTGAGCGGAGTGATATTTAGCTGTGATGTTTATCGATACTCATTCTCTTTTTCGTGGCCTGTGGCCTCGCTAAGCCTGCGAAGCCTTTATTGTGTTTTGAGTGTTTCCTGATCAGATATGTGAAAGCTTGAGACTTCAAAATACCCGCTAAGCTTCTTAGCCGGAGAGTTTAGCCCAGAGTTTTTTCCCTCTTTCGGCTGATGTTCTGCGAACACCCTGCATGTCACTCAGGCCACATGGACCGTCCACTTCCTCTGTGCTGCTCCTCTGACCCACGCGGGGCCTTTAAGCTGGAGAAAAGCTAGAAATCCCACAGTAAACATCTTATTAATCATAAGAGTATGGATAATGTTGGGGAACTGCATAGTCTGCGTTTTATCTACCCATTCTGAATGATTCAAAAGCAAGTAATTTGATAAAATTCCTAATTTCTAGTTTTTTTGGTAAATATTACACTATGTAG
Source organism: Brachyalestes nurse (assembly GCA_037974405.1). NCBI lineage: Eukaryota > Metazoa > Chordata > Actinopteri > Characiformes > Alestidae > Brachyalestes > Brachyalestes nurse. Next base: position 155,184 of record JBBPCY010000018.1, read on the forward strand.
CATATCAGTTTCTAGAACTCCCCCTCTGGATGTGCGCCGACAGCGCGGAGGCTCGTTAGAGTGAGTAGACGATGTTCGTTTTTGTGTTCGGGTGTATCTGGAGTGTTTGACACACTCGGCCTTGATCACGGGAAGAGAGATAAGCAGGGGACGAGCGAGGGGGGGGGGGGGGCGAGGCAGATCAAATGCGAGGCGGGTTTTAGTCACTGCAGAGATGAGAGCTGGTCTAGATAGCAGCGGGAATCTGCACTTCAAACCCGCCCCGGCTTTGAAGCTCCGTTTGCGGGACTTTATTTGGTTACGTTTAGCAAGTGGGAATAAAACTGAGCTCATATTACAGCTGCAGTGTTTACTGAGGGCTAGCAAGTCACCGCAGTGGCATTACTAGAAAAGAGACAGAGAGAGAGAGGGACAGAGAGAGATATAGAGAGAGAGGGGAGGAGGGAGAAAAAGAAAGAGAGAGATAGGGAGAAAGAGAGAGAGAGAGATATAGAGAGGAGGAAAAAGAGAAAAGGAGATAGCATGCTTGGCTCTGAGGCTAATTTAATTAACAAGTAATAGAACATTATGAATTGAATTGTTAGAATTGTTACAATTAGAATTGTATAATGGCTAAACTTACCGTCATGGCAACAAGTGACAGGTGTGTGCGTGTGTGTATATATATATATATTAGGGCATTAACGACTATAGATTTTTTCAGATCGACTTGTCCGTCAACAAAGTCGAAGTCGAGTCGAATAGTTGTTTGATGATGTTATCACACAGATGCAGCGGAGGAACACAGGCGTCCAACATCCAAGGCGTGCAGCTTTTATTAAAGTTCTCTGTAACATTAACAGTCAACATGACAATTAAACAAAACAAAACGTGTATGTGTGTGTGTGTGTGTGTGTGTGTGTGTGTGTATATATATATATATGTATATATATATGTGTGTGTGTGTGTGTGTGTGTGTGTGTGTGTGTTTGTTTTTGTTTTAGAACCTAGTCAGTTCACATCTTTTTCTTTAAGTAAAAAAGGTCAGTGCAGACTGCAACCCGAAATGCTAATTTGATTAATAATGCAGTAAATTGAACAGTATAGCAAAACAAGAGTCCCTTAAGGATTAGCAAGTGCTTAAACGTTGGAACGGGGATAAAGAGCATAAAGTGTCGGGTATAAATCCACTTTAATGCATTCATAAATAATAATATGCACAACAAATTTGACATAAACACAGCACCAGTGGCTTTGAGCACATGTACGTGTGTATGTGCGCATGTATATGTCTGTGTGTGTGTGTGTGTGTGTGTGTGGGCTGCCGAGGATTAGCACCATTCAAAACCAATAACCCATTAAAGAGAGCACAAGCCAGAGGGATCGCTCAAGAAAACACACACGCACACACGCACACATCTGTCCACTCCTGCTCTCCCACATTCTAAAATTCTTCTTGACCGTTCCATGATTCTGTTTCTTTTTAAGACGCCCAATTAATTTAAGCCACGCTTTTAAGTCCATTCTGAAGTGCCAAGAGCCTCCCAACATCCCTCGCCACAAGTCTGGCGAACCCGGCAAGGTTGCACCCCTATTGGAAATGCAGGGAGCGAGAGCGCCGCAGAGAAAAGCAGCCCTGTGTAAGTTAGCACGGCTCGCTATTGCATTAGCATAAATTTGCCAAGCTATATGTGATTACGGCGCTCGCCTGGAGATCAGCGTTTCAGTTCATTAGCCGCGCTTTAGTGCGTTCGCCGCCTGATTACCATGTACAATCAGGTTAGCGAGCAGCAAGTGGGGCATGGAAAGCTCTTTATCTCATAACTTATAAGCAATTATTCAGCGCACTGGCTTTGAAGAATTGATCGTTGATCAGTTTTTTTTCCCACCGCAGAGGAGCGGGAGGCCCTCCGTATTGGACATGATGTGAATCGCATTACGTTAAAGCTGACAGTTCAATCTCTCCCGGGCTTCACATGTAATTGGAACTTGGCCGTGATTTTACTGCAGTAGAGCCATGTGTCACTTTGGAAGTGGTAATTAAATATTAATACGCAACATAAAGCGAAGTGACTCATTGGTAATGCGATGTATCGTGGTGTTCATTCTCTTTCCAAGCTCTGAGGAGCAAAATGAACCTGAGAACATCAGAGAGTGGTCCATAGCACCCACCCCGCCTGTGAGCTGAAAGTCTAATTCTCAGCGTTTCTCCTCTTTAACCTGGATTACATTCAGCAAAGTGTGAAGTTGCTTCAGTAGTTTTAGCAGTAGTTTTATCAGGCTAATATAGCTAACAGGTAAAGGAAGATTACAGTCCACATATTAGCTTAACGCCCATCCATCCATGTAAACCACAACTTTAATTTCTAGGGTGGATAGGTGGATGGGTGGATGGAATGGATAGATGGGTAGAAGGAAGGATGGATGTACAAATGGTTGGATGGGTGGGTAGGTGGGTGGATGGCTGGATGGACAGATATATTGATGGGTGGATGGAGAAATGAATGGGTGGGAAGGTGGAGGGAAGGATGGATGGGAGGGTGGGTAGGTGGGTGGATGGATGGATGGATGGATGAGTGGATGGATGGATGAATGGGTGGGTAACTGAATGGACAGATGAATGCATGGACAGATGGAGAAATGAATGGGTTAGGTAGATGGATGGGATGGATGGGATGGATGGGTGGATGGATGGATGGGTGGATGAATGGATGGTGGATAGGTGGGTGGATGAATGGATGGTGGATAGATATGTAGGTGGATTGATGGCTGTACTGTTGGGTGGATGGATGATGGATAGGTGCATAAATGAACGGGTGGTTGGATGGATGGATGGGTGGGTGAGTAACTGGATGGACAGATGAATGCATGGACAGATGGAGAAATGGACATAATTCTGTTTTTCTGTAAAGCTAAGTGTAATAAACTGTCATGAAAGCTGATGTTGCCTTTCTCCTCCTCAGGTGTCGGACAGCTGTGACTTTGTCTATGTGAATGGTAAAGAGACGAAGGGCAGAGTGCGGATGTTGGTGAATTTCACCTACAGCTACCTAAGCGCTCAGCTGGAGATGAAAGTGTGGATCCCTCGTCTTCCTCTGGACATCGAGGTGTCCGATGCGGAGCTGAGTCAGATCAAGAACTGGAGGATACCCATCACCTCCAACAAGAGGTAACAACACCCGACAAGAGCTGCAGATAATTCGTACCAAACTGAATGCTGAGTATCTTTAGGCAGTTTGCAGCCTGTAGCAGTAAACATTTCCTTCATTATTCTGCTCCAAATGCCAAAGAGTAAAATAGTGTTTTTGTACCAACAAAGCGAGTCAAAGCAAAATCTGAAGAAGACTTTTTCACAAGACTGTATACACCCTCTTTCCCATCCAGACACTCTCATGTTCTCAGCAGCTCATATTGGGTCACTGTTCCCACTCGCAATCATTTGTAAGCAGGTCCATTTGCTTCTGATAAAGAATATTTTGCTCATCTCAAATGCTGTCTGTTTTTCGTCTGTCTGTCTGAGAAGCGCCCAAGAAAGCAGAATGACATTTTGATGACATTTTTGTATGTTGCAGCTCTAAAATCCGAGGCCTAGACCAGCATGACTCACATTGTTTCCCAAAAAGTGTTTGGGCTGAATAGATTCCAGTTTAAGCTTAGTGTGAAGATAAGATTTTCCAGGCACTAAAATAATTCACACACAGCAATAAATGAGATTGTTGGGCAGTCAGTGAATAGATTAACAGCATAACAGTATAAAAATCTCTTTTGGATAGAATGACTGTGGTGTAAGTGCGTATAATGAATGAGTGTAGCTGCACTCTGGTGCGCATATGTGTTCTGAATAACATTGTGTAAGATTGTGAAAATGCTCTTAGCGGTTTTAATGCCATTGCATAATGTGGGACTAACTCATCCATTCCCTCACATTTCGATCCAATCAAGGGAAGCAGTAATTATGTGTTTCAGGTGTTTGTATGTGTTCGTGTCCCAGATAGTAGATGGAATTAGATCATTTCATCATCATGATGGACGGCATGGATTTTGACTCAAGCATTTAATCCGGAGGGCTATGAAGGGCTAGATTAAGAGTGAGGCTAATTAGCTTCAACATTCCTCCCCTTTCTATCATCCTTAAGGGTTAATGGCAAATGTTGTTGTGTCAGGTACCAATAGCATGCTTGAAATAAAAGCTAGCTACAAAGATTAGCTGGAATCTGGCATTGAGCCAGCATTAGCTAACATTGTGCAACAACAATATTTTATCTTAACTAATTGAAATAATACGTCATTATCATTTCATCATTTGGTTGATGAGACTTAAGCCTTAAGCCACAAAAGACACTTTTCAATAGGACTACAGGAACAGTGCGGTACCCAAACTGTATTGCAGTGTCACAGAAGTTGCAACATGCTTTGATTTTCCAATATATTTCCGCCTGGTAGCAGAGTTTCTGATGTAACAGCAGTTCAGTGGTGATATAAAACCACAGTTTATGCCCTGTCTTATTTTTTATAATCTTGTTTGAGTTTTTTTTCATTATTTTCTCAGTATTGTTTAGCCATGTGATGAAAACCTAACCCAGCTAAATTGTTAGCGAAGTCTTGGTTAGCCTTTGTATTTGTCACAGTGCTGAAATCTCCCACTGAAATGTATCTTTAGACCAAACAGATAGTACTGCTTGTACTTTGTCGACTTCCCAGTTGTTAGTTTGTTTTAGCATGGGGGGGGGGGCGTATTTGCCTTTGTCCATTTTATAGTCCTTCACACTGGCTAGTGTGTGTGTGTGTGTGTGTGTGTCTGTTTGAGGGGTTGGACTGAAATCCCTCCCAACACCATTTCTTGGAAATCTGATGGCCGTGGCATCTCAGAACCCGCCCAAATGTTCTTTAAGTCATTCTTCATGGAGTATTGCAGCGGTTTGCAATACTTCTAGTTTCACCCCTCTGTATTCCAGCTTAATAACCCTATGATAACACTAAGATTCAGCACAAAGTTTATCCTAGCTCAGTTAGCTGTGGAAATAATGAAGAAAAAAGGAAAGTTCATGAGTAACTGAGGCTGCTTTCCTCTCTTAGACTCCTGACCATGGATGGCTGTGGCATCACCAGGAATTATAAAGATAAGATAACCCTTTGTTAGTCCCACAGCTGGGAAATTTGCATTGTTACAGCAGCAAAATGGACAGAACAAGACAAAGTAGAAGCAACATAACCAAAATCATTAAAATAATAGAATAAAATAAACATATATAATGCCGCTTAACTGTGGAAAAATGCAAGAAAATGCAAATAAGAAAACTGTACTAAACTGCCCAGTGAACACTACCATTGAAAGAACCCATCTGCTTCCATAAAGAACTATTTTTGATAAAGAGCCACATGCGTGTGAAAAACCTGTTAAAAGTTGAATGAATCTTCACATAATGTAAAGGTCACTTAATTTAAAGGTTTTGTGACATTGCACAAAGAACACTGCTTGGCACCATTATTTTGAAGAGTGTATCCCAAAATGTTTATTGGAGCTGGTGAAGATCGATAACAATGAAGGTCATGATAGAGATGCAATTGTTACGTTACTAGTGTTGCTCTTTGAGACAGAACTGAAGATTGGTGTCTTATTCCCTGTACAACATCTTTAGTTTGTTTGTGTGTCTCCGAGCAGCAGGCTGGGCTGGAGCAGCGAGGAGGAGAGGAAGGGCAGAGGCTGCATGCTGCAGTTCCAGCACTCTTTGGTTCGAGTCCTGACGCACTTCGTAGCCGAGCAGTCGGACCCCCGGGAACCTCAGGCCTATTTCCTGGGCTCTGATTGGCAGGTGGACGTCACCAAGCTGGTGCGATATTTCATGAAGGTGGAGGACCCCAACGTCGCCCGGCTGCAGGGCGGCAGGGTGCTGTCTGGACGAGATGTAGGAACCACCTCCATAAAGGTTCATTAAAATCATATATTCCTGTCTGTTTAAAGGCTATACACCATATTTTGCTGCTTTACTGTTTTATAGGAACCTAATAATTGCTGGGAACTGTCATTTTCAGTCTATTTGTATGCTCCCAGTTCTGGTTGAAAACAATAGGGTTACATTTCTGAAACCCCTAACAGAATTAAGTGAGGTCTCTGGGTCCTTCAGAAGCTAGACTGAAGTCATACCATGTCAGATTAATCACCAAAAAAATTGGAAAGAGGAATCAGGCAATAATGTTCTAGAGGTGTAATCTAGAAGGGCCAAAAAAGGTCCATGGCACAAAAACATACTAGAATCAAACATACTACAATACTTGAGGCACTAACAGGATCAAGTTTTTTTGTCCTCATTTGTGATCATGCTCATAGCCACATTTTGTCACTGGTATTTACATATAGGGAATAGTCTAAACGGTCTAAAAAATCAGTGCATGTCAAAATATTACACATTTTAGGACCATTTCTAATGGCCCACTGAACAAAAAGTGTTACCACAGTGAAAAGTGTGACTGTTTTTAAAATATACAAAGTTTTTAAAATATATAAAGTTCAGCTCACACTGATGAAGTCATGCCTCCTCCTCTGCTCCAGGTTCTGTCTCCCCTGTCAGACTCTGTCCTGGCTGAGAGGATGGTGCGGGTGCTGGATGCGCGAGTGAGCATCACTGAGCTCGGCCTGCAGCTGGTCAGCGGCCTCGCCCTCAGCCTGCAGCTCAGCACGGG
>JBBPCY010000018.1:174308-189437 GCA_037974405.1 Brachyalestes nurse
GGGGGGGCAGTGGCGTTCGGGCAGGTGTTGTGCTGCTGCCTTACATCCTGAGCGCTAAGCGCGGGGAGGGGTTACTTTTTTTTTTTGCTGAGGACTTCTGCGACATTAGGTGCGCCACCGACCGTTGAGGAGTGTGTACAATAGGAAAAAAAGAAAAAATAGATTTTGAGCGTGAGGAATTGGAGGTGTGGCGTGAGAGCGTGTGAAGACAGTCAGATGCATGTGTCTCACGCTCATTGCGTGAGAGTTGGCATCTACTTCTATGGTAACACCACATCCATTTCTATGAGTATGATACATCCATTTTCATGGTTACACTGCACACATGATTATTTCCATGAGTTTAGATACGAGAAGCATCTGATGTCTGGTTGAACTCTGGTTGTTGTGGGTAAGATAACAAAGCAAAACAAGATTGAAAACTATCAAAGCAACGAAAGAAAGGAGATGAAACCTAAAGTGCTCCCATGCCTGCATTTTATGTGATGAGTGTCATTTTTAGCATTTTAGGACATTAGCTCAGAGTTGGCCCTGCTCGGGGCTTTTTATTTAAATCTTCATTTGCACATTTCACTCAATGTGTCACAGTCTTCTTACCCGAAGACAGACATATGGCCTACAAGTCATGGGGGCAGTTTGTGTCCATCAAAGGGGAAAACCCTGCACAAAATGAGGCATTCTTCAGTCTGAGTGGGACTTCACTTCAAATGCCAGAATTCTTCCAATTCTACACCATAACGACATGACTCACTCCATCACTCCCAAAGACGCCATTGTGTTTCCTACAATAGCTTCCTACAGTGGACCGTCCACTGTGCGTGTGGGGGCCACCACAGCCATTCCTTTCCTGATTAGAAGTGTTCAGTCTTCCAGTTGCAGGCCTCATCCCGTTAACCTCGTCTGCACATCTTCCCAGCATGACTGATAGAAAAAGACCCTCAGTGCTGCCTGATTAACCACTAACAAATGCTGACCACTGACTATGGGCCTGGTTACACACTTGTCACATTTCTGAATGCTGTCCAGTTAAGATTTGCCCACATTTGTCCTCATTTTTACAGGCTCAAAGATATGCATCACCTGCCAAAGTTTACCACAAAAACATCTGGACCCCAAACATCCTGGAGACAGTCATAGAACGAAAACCAAGAATGAATTCACTTGACCTTTAGAACTGTATTAGTACAATCTGTAAATGTAGTTTTTCCCCACCTACTTGTGGGCGGAAGCTATCCTGAAAGTTCTCCAGGTTCAACGATTTTGTATTTTCGTTGGTTTCTAAGACCTAAAATAAAAGAAAGTTGGGTGTTTTTGTTCTTTACGGGTGTTTTGTGTGACGTCATTTTTACAACGTGGTTATTATTATTACTTGTTTTTCATATTACAATAACTTTGGTTCTACAAAACATTTGAACACCAAACAAAGCTCAGCGTGACATCTGACACCTCCAACATCAACACAAACTGGGAGAACTTTCCAATTAGGAGCTGCTTCGCCGTATGATGGCAATTGACCATTTTTGCACTTCTGGCATGGATCCGAGCTGCTCGCATTCGAGTTAAAAAATAATAAATAAATGAACACTATTTATTTATTATAACAATAAATGCTAAATATGGGCCTGGCTACACTTGTCATTTTATGGGTCTCATTTCCTGGTGTTGTCCAGATGGGATTTGTCTACATTTTTCCTTATTTTCACAGGTTCAAAGATATGCATCACTAAAGTAGTACTAAAGTTCACTACCAAAACAGTTGTGGCCAAACATACTGGACATCATGGACACTGCCATAGTAATACAAGGAATTAGTTCACTTGAAGAGTGAAGGAGACCATGTATTAAAAACACAGCTCAGAGAGCAGTGCTTAGCTGGCTAATAACATCTCACATGAAGATTTTTAGGGGGATCGTTGGTACAAGTTCTAGCCTGTGTGTCCACTTGTCTCAATTCATTTCAGTGGCAATGTTGAGTGGGGAATCCTCAGGGCCATCTAGACCCAATGATTTAGTCCATGTCTAGTCCAGTTTAGTCCATGTCATTTTTAGCTCAATTATGTTTTAATAGAATCATCAGTGGATAGCACTGTTGCCGCACACCTCCAGGGTTGGGGGTTCAAGTCCTGGTCCTGGCCTTGTGTGGGCAGTGTTTGCATGTTCTTTTCATGGTGGCGTGGGTTTCCTCCGGGATCTCCAGTTTCTCCCATAGTCCAAAGACATGCACGTCAGATTAATTGGGGATTCTAAATTGACTGTGTGTGTGTGTGTGTGTGTGTGTGTGTGTGTGTGTGTTTGTACCTGCAACCCTAGTAAGGATTAAGCAGTTACAGAAAATGAATGAATGGTTGTAAACAAAAACAGTGTTAAAATCCTGAAACAACCAACAGAAAAACTGTCGAATCAGAATATTAGTAAATTTTCTAAATTGAACCCAGCAAGATTCCCCATATATCAGGCTTTCATGAGCTGGACCAAAGGCCTTACATGTTTGATTAACTACACACATCGTTAGGAAGGGACTGTCATGCTTTGATTTACGGTGGGAGGGATCTATTTTGTAAGGAATAATGGAAATCAAGGCTCATATTCATTTCATGTTTGCAATTTATCCTTCCTTTCCATTTTTCTGCATCTCAATATTTACATTTACGCCATTTAGCTGACGCTCTTATCCAGAGAAACGTATATCAGTGCTCAAGTAGCACTGTTTCTTACACCTGTAAAGCTATACTTACATCAACGTCCACTATTCAACCAAGTTACTGCACGCAAGGTACAATTAAACAACACCTTTGAAAGTCAGAGATTAAGACTTAAAGGAAGGAAGGGGATAAGTGTTTTGTTTTGTTTTTTTTAGAAATAAGCGAGCAGAAAGGAGAGGCATAGTTAGTCATCAATGTGCTCCTTGAAGTGCTGGGTCTGTCCTAATGTGCACCAGTTTTAGCTTAGCCTAAACTGAAAGCCTCGTTCTAATAGTCATAGTCCACCATTGTTACAAATGACATCATGGCAAACAAGCTCCGCAGGAGGGATCACTATGGTCACAATCCACACTGTGATAGGGGCTGTTGTTGATGGGAGCTTTTAGTCTGTGATTAATTTTCACCAACAGTGGAGCTCTGTTTAATTCTGTGGGAGAATTAAAGATTGCATAAATGGCTTAATTTAACAGATCCTTGTCCCAGCTCTGTCTCGAAAACATTTTAAAGCACCTTCCAGTGTCTGGCCATTTATCTCTAGTGGGTCTTGGCCAAGATGCTGGAAGTAAATACTCTCTTCTGTCACCACCAAGAGTTGAGGCCCAATGAAGCTCATGTCAGCGAGATGTTAGCAGAGGAACGGCTCCAAACTCGCCATCTTCCAAGTCATGCACATTTTTCTGTGGTGATGTTTCAATTAGAAGTCTTCATTTCATCACTCATATCAGCTGTAAATCTGTCTGGAGAAGAGAAGCAGTAGATACTCAGTGTTGTAATTCTTGCAGCATGTATGAGATGGTGCGTCTGGATTGAGAAATCATCTCGTATTTGCTTTGCATCTTGCATAAGAGCAGGAATCTCGGCTTTTCGCTCTGTAATTATGCTCATAATGGCCTTGCGGCTGTATGTGGAGGCTCATGTTTGTGTTCTGTCCACTGCAATTTCAAGAAAAGCTCTCAGCGGCCACAGATTACAGCAGGAGACAATTCAGTCCCGCGAAGACAGTTCATGTCACTGCTGAGCTAGGCTGGAAATTCCCTGTAAGGATTGTTGTTGGACCTAACTGAGCACTGCTGTAGACAGCACAGTCAAAAGATCAAAGTTCAACTTTCTGTTGCCACATTAACCACAAATCTGTTAGGAATTTGCTATGGTGACCTTAAAAGACAACATACGGCAATTAAAACACGCACCCCTTTAACTAAACAATAAAAATGCAATGAAAAACAGTCTGATTGAAAATTTAGTGTAAGAAAAACAGGGTTTTCATTGAGATTTAGGAGGTGGGAAGGCCTTCTTCTTTCATGAGTGTTAAATAATGTGGGAACAAAAAGGAGGACTTAGCGCTCATCTCATGCAATGGAGTGAGGACCACCACGAGCCACCAGAAAAGCTTCACCACACCTGGAACTGTTCTGGAAGAATGGAACAGATAATAAGTGCTTTCCAACTGGCACAAGGAACCATGCCCTACTGCATAGAAATGTTTTTCCAATACAAACAAAGAACTGTACCCAAGCTGCTCGACAGTAGGGCTAAAACTGGGCTGATTGGTCAAAATGTTGTCAAAACAACAATGGAGACACAAACTAACAACTGGCAAGCTGACAAAGTGCAAGCACTATCTGTTTGGTCTGAAGATACATTTCAGGGGGAGTTTTCTATGACACTACCAAATTTATCTTTACGGTGTACCAGGACATCGCTAACAAGTTAACTTCAAGTAGTATACTTGAAGTTCATTTTATTAAGTATGCTTGAGTATAAGTATATAGCAAGTACACATACCATGTACTTGTAGTGTACTAGAAAGTATACGAATATAATACTTCTCCGGACTAAATTGGAACATTTTTAAGTTTATAAAAGTATACTGTAAGTATACTTTATACAGTCATTTTACGTTTACAAAAGTATACTTTATATACTTTCTTTATACTTATCAGTATAAGTCAAGAATACTTCACTATACTATTCTTAAGTATATAAAATAATGTATATAAAAAGTAAACTTCAAGTATACTGCTTCAGTTTTAGTATAAAATAAGTATACTCGTAGTACACTTGAATAAACTACTTTTTGCTAAGGGTGGGTTTTCATTATATGGTTTAAGCATGCTGAGAGAAATAAAAATGTCAATTAATACAACTAAGTAAATAAATAAAAAATAAATAAATAACATAACGCCATAACAAAAGACCACAATAACAAAAGCGGTTCTGATGGGAAATCTTTCCTCTGGTTCGACTCCGTGGATGTGGTTTTGGAACAACGACCAGCCATAAACTTTGGGGAGAGAACCACAGTTATCGGGCTGAGGAAGTTCCTTTATTTGGGGGTTCTGATGATGCTAGTGGACAGCACTGGTCCAAACGCTCCAATAGATGTCCAGGTTACTTGAGATCTGATAACTTTGAAGGTCATGGTATGTGATTTACATAATTTTCACCATCAAATCATTCTGTGACCTCTTATGCCCTGGCTCTGGGGACACTAGCATCCCAGAAGAGACCACTTTCATCAAGATAGAAATGTTCCCATGTGAGATGAAAGCGATGAGTAGTGATGTTTATAGAGAACTGGTACTAAACTGGTCCCGGTTCCTGACTGGTCAGAGCTGTAGCCAGGTCTCCTGGACAAATGGTGCAAATCAATGTTTCTGCAGTGTCAATACATTTTAACACAGCTGTGTTTTCAAACGGTTGATGCTGGATTGGGTCAGTGGAGCGACAGAGTAGCGCTCTGCACATGACCAACACCCATTTGTTAATCAGAACATTATATATACAGGGCTCAGGACACATTTTAAGTCCTTATTTCTCCAAAAGTCAAAATTAAATAACTGCAGAATCTTCTCACATCTTAACACCAAATTCTGGATCCCATCTTCATCCCAAGGAATCACTCTAAAGAACTTTTGATTTGTAGTCTTCATTCCTTTGGACCAAAAGTTGACCAAAATGCTCTTAGTGTAACACTGTAGGGCATTCAGGCCTGCACTGTTTTCTTAGTGGAGAATATTCTCCAACCATCCCACTTTCAACATCTCTGTGAAAACGAGGCTTGCTATCTATACCTTAGAATGCTGGAGAATTGCTTCTGATGTAATGCTATGGCAACAACAGCAAAATCATAGGCTTAATGCTATGAACTTTACACAACAAATGGGAAATCATAATCAAATGGCAAGAGAACTGCTCAAATGGAAGTTCCCCAGTTTGTGTTGATGTTCGAGGTGTCAGATGTCATGCTGAGCTTTTTTGGTATGCTTATGTCACTTAGATCCAAAGTTATTATAATTAATAAATAAGTCAAATTAATATAATTAATAAATAAATAAATAAAAAACATAAAAATAACTGCTACCAGATAGTCTCACATGCAAATATCCATAAAGAACAAAAATGCCAATTTTTTTCTTTTAAGTCTTAGAAAAAAACACAATATCTTGGAGCCTGGGAGAACTTTCAGGACAGTCTCTGCTCAAAAGTGGGTTGGGAAAACCTGCAGAGGGAGGATGGCCGAGAGTGAAAGAGCAGGAAATGGCGAGTGTGTAGGAGAACAAGCTCAATTTTTAGACTGATTTACACCACTTTTATACACTCTGAGTTCTAAGGGTTAACTGGGCATTCCTCCGAGCCTTTTCCACCACAGCCTCAAGTCTGAAAGTTTCAGCGGGGCTTCACGGTCATTTCTGGGGGGTCATTTAGTTGTTGACATTGAATTTCACGAATACACTCTGAGTTCTAATGGCTAATAAAGGCTGAGGCCTTGGGAACTAATCATGGGCGACGGAACCATTATAGCAGGGGGGTACGTGTCCCCCGCAACTTTTCAAAATCATTCCTTTCGTCACCCCTACTTTTCCCTTCCCCTGGACAACAGCCGAGACATTGAGCGTGCCCCCCCCCCCACATTAAAAATGCTGCCAGCGCCCATGTGTTTTCAAGGGGTTTTGATGTAGCAACAAGAAACACCATGAAGCAACAGGAACAGCCAGAAACAATAAATTATTTACATTTTGATCACGTTTTTGTACCGGACCGAAGCTCCATTTGCTGCTCAAAAAAAGGCAAAAGCCCAATTTAAATGTAAAAATCAAGAGCAGGACACAAGAATGGGACCCAGCAGCAGAGCTTGTCCATCATCCTGTCATCCTGCACATCTCTGGGCTTAGCAAGACGCTGGCCTTTCCTGGCTCTGGATCCAGGTTTCCAAATGTTTTTAATGGGCCGGACGAAGGAGGCGGCCCCAGCGCAGCCGTTTTGGTGCAGGGTGTGTGTAGGAAAGGCTGAGCTGTTGGTGTGACACACACAGAGTGGCTTGTAGGCCTGCCAAAGAGGATCTTTAGGGGGTCCTGGACAATAGAGCTCCATTAGCCTAACCTATTCTGATCATTCAGCATGAATTATATCACTGACATCTCCGTTTGAAACGCAAGCCTGCAGCGCCTGTCCCGGGTGAGGTCATCGCACTCATGGGCTACTCTAGCCAGAAAGGGAAAAAATATCCGGGTGTGACGTCCCAGATTTAAATAAATATTCTGTGGGTTAAAACAAACATGTTTTAGCCTGATGTTCGAGTCTCATCTACGTGGTCTTAAAACGAAGAGCAGCGACGTGACAAGTAAATTGGGTTTCTTAGAGTTTCATTACAGCAGTATTGATACTGGCATCAGCAGGACGGAAACTATAGCCTCAAAGGGTGCTAGGTGGGTGGGTGGGATGGATTAGAGCCTTTTGGGACCAACCAGGCACATCAAAGTCAAACCACAGCCCTGGGTCATCTCCCAGTACACACACACACACACTCACACTCCCATCCATCAGTCAAACAAAGCCACACCCACATCTCCCGGCTGAAAACATGAACTGCTGGAAACGTTTAGAGGGTGCGTCCACTTTCCTGTCTGGACAGAATAAAGATGACCGTTGACCCAAAAGGGAAAATCACAGTTAGAGAGTGGAAGTGTTCTGTAAGATTAGATGGAGAAGTATTGTATTACAGTATCTCCTCCGTAGACTGTGATTTTTTTTGCCCTGTACAACGCAACGGCCATTTGTATCATGTACAGTACATATAATGTGCACCCTATACATACATATATATACACACAAATATGTAGCATTTCTCAGTGTTAGAGCCTGGCTGTGTAAACTGGCTCTATGCATCTCTAAGATCTATTTATCTATCTAGACTCTTCTCATTTAAATAAAATTTCTTTTTCTCCAATTATGCATATTATTTGTCTACTTCTCATCATTATCAGTGTTATAAACAGACTGTATGAACTTTACAAACTTAAAGGTAGCATTTTTCGACAAGGCAGCATAAATCATCAGAACACCTGTACTTGTATGTACATTGTCTTAAACTGCACCTTCTAGATATGGACTTAGTTCTATCATTGTTCTTGCTGAAGCATTTTTTTTCCCTCAGTATATCAGGTCATATTTTTGATTGCCGAGAACAGTGTAAAAACAGTTCTTAAATAAAAGAGACGTTGAAAGTCTGTAATGTTGTTTATTCATTCACTCATAGGCCAAAATTCATTCAAATGTTTCATTCAGCCTGATCATCTGGAATCTTCTACACCTGTTTCTTCACTGGTTCAGGCCATAAGTTATTTGTACTTTGTTATGCTTGAATCATTCATGTGTATGTCACTGTGTGGCTTAACAAACAAAAAACATTCCTCTGAAACTGGTCAGGATCAGGGACTGTCTTGCTACCTTTTTTTGAACTGAAGCTGGTCTGTGGATTCAAGTCAGTAGCCTGATTCTGTCTGTTTGCCCAGATTATACATATTTCGCCCCCAGCCACCCGCTTTTCTACAATGTCTACTTGTTTTCTATTGTAATTGAGCAAACTGGGGCAGCTATTGGGGCAGCTGGTGGCTTAGCGGTTAGAGCTTTCACCCTGCGCTCAGAAACTCATGGGTTCGAATCCCAAGACTCCTAGTGGCACCACTGAGGTAACCTTGAGCAAGGTACTGTGCCCACACACTGCTCCCCGGGCGCTGTGTTCCTGACTGTCCGCTGCTTCACTTGGGTGAGTTAAATGAAGAGAAGAATTTTGTGCCGTTCACACTGTGTCCTGTGGTGTGTTCATGTATGACAAAAACGGTCATTTTCAAATTAGAATGAATGATCAAAAAAAGTTTATACCCTCCATCAAATTAAAATGTCATTCTTAATGCAACATGTGGTAATGGAGTGAACATTTATTTCAACTATTGTGCAGGAAAACGTGGAGGACATTCTCCATATCTGAAACACATAAAACAGTAGATCTAGAAAAACTCATCCAGGAGTTTAAGTACTTTTTTTTTAAAATGATGCCAAAACACACAACGTTATTTCCATAGTGATGTAACAAATAACTCGGTAACAGGTTCTGAAAATATTTACAATGCAATTATTATTATTTTACAAAATGAATAGTTGAGTATAAAGAAGGAATTTACATGTCATTACACTCAATTTAATACAAGCACCACACACATTATATATGGCGTAGGTATTGAGTGGCTTTATGAAAAAATGACGGTTGCAAAACTTTTTTTGCTTAATAAAAGGAGTAAAACGTTACAGTTCATAAAGGTGCTTAATATTGTCATCCATAATAAATGTGCCTATAGAGTTTGCATTTAAACATTTTGATGAGATGTTATTCTTTGGTCATTTCCTTAAGACTTGAATATTACTGTTAAAAAGGCACAATTCCCAAAAGATAAAATGTTAACCTGACACTCAGCTTATCCTTTTCAGCAATGCAGCCCTTGAAGTCTTTTTAAAACATTTAGGAAAAAAAGAATAATTTCAAAAACATCAACCCCCACACAAATGTTACAACGTAGCTTAAATCACCTTTTGCGTGAAGTGTCCTTTGTTGTAAGTTTTCTTCCCCCCCAAAAAAAGGCAGATATCATGTCCTGTCCTGAAAGAAAGTGACTGGATGGAGGAGCTGGGGATCTAGAGGACCTCTCACTGGTCCACAAAGTGGATGGCATAGGTAACCTGGTGGCCATTGTCCCAGGCATACAGCATCTTCTCTTTGGGGTTGTAGTCCACCTGAGTGACGAAGGCATACTCATTTGTAAAGGGAAGTCTTGGTGTGGCCTCGGTGTTGGTGTGCATGTCGTAGGCGTACGATATCTCACTCTCTTTCTGGTTGTAGTTGTCAATAGCATAAAGAACCCCGCACACGATGAAGCAGTTCCCGTACGAGTTGCGCTTCAGGCCTGTCTTCCACGTTGTCTCCTTCTTCATGGACAGGTCTCCCGGGTCCAGCTTGCTGATGACAATGACCTCGTGCTGTGAGTAGTCGTAGTCCAATGCGGGGTAGATCACCCACAGACCACTTTCATCCACAGCAAAGTCGATGTCAGAATGGCCACGCCATTTCCATGGTGTGGTGTCCTCATAGACCACGTCATGCAGGAGTGTCCAGGCCGCTACGTATCGCATCCGCAGGTCATATTTGATGATGTTCTTGGTGAAAGCTCGGTTGTAGTAGAAGGCGCCGTTGTAGATCACATGGCCGGTTCCTATCCAGTTGTAGGGCAGCTTGTAGAGGTTACTCCATCGACCTGGATTGTAGAAAGTTGGGTTAGAACAAGGATACCCAGTTCCATTCCTACAGGGTTTCTTTGGTAATTTCCTGATCAAACACACATAACCGAACCTCCCGGCAAGCAGGTGTAGTAAGGGGGCAAATTCCCTATTTATACCCTTAATTAAATCAGGTCTTGAGATGTATAAAGCCTTTCCAGAAAAGTAAAGAACAAAAATGGTGGAACAAATTCCCTTATTAATACCCTTGATTGAACCAGGCGTTTGGAGCAGGGAAATGACCAATTCTAAGCTATTATCTCTGGAACTTGTGTTTAATTCATTTTATACACTAAACATCAAAAAGTATCCAGACAATCCGTCTAATGAGTAAGGTCAGCTACTTTAATATGCGCCTACTGCCGACACTGGTGTTCAGTTGCACACACACAGCTCCATTGAAAAGCCCTGCCAATAGAACGGGAAGCTCTGGCACAGCCTAAGGTCACTACGCCCAATGCCAAGTGACGGCTAGAGGGGTACAAAGCCTGTCCTCTACTCTGCAGAGTAGTGGAACTGCATTCTCTGGAGTGAAGGATACCTTTGGAATGAGCTAGAATAGCGTCTGTGATGCAGAACTAATCTTTCAACACCAGAACCTGACCTCACTAATGCTCTTGTGGTTGCAATCAAATCCTACTGTAAAGCCTTCCCAGAAGAGTGGAGGCCTTTCCTGCAGCAAACTCCCAACTAATCATTTCAGAAGAAACATTGGATTAGCGAGTGCGACTTTAGGAAAATCAGTGTCTTACATTATGACAGTGTATTCTAGATCCCTCTGTTAAATTTGTCACACTTGTTTTGGTTTCCCACCTTGCTTGAAATTCTCTAGGTTGCGGAACTCCACCAGGTTGTTGCCATAGTAATAGTTGGTGACATAGATTTTGTTGTCCTTGGCAAGAGGGTCTTTCATCCAGGCCCCTTCATTGCGGCCATAACTGTGGTGCTTCTCTGGCATCTCCACTGATGCGATGGTGCCCTCACACTCCGCAGATTTGCCTGGAACATGAGAGTACACCAGAAGTAAGAGTGCACTTATGGCGCTTTTCCACTGGCATGAAAAACATGCCATACTGCGAACCAATGTTTTTCCATTACAAATAATGTGACCTGTACCCAAGCCGTACCTGACCTGCTCAACTGCAGGGCCAAAAGTGAGACACAGCCAGTCAAAAGGTTGTCATCAACATTTTTTTAGTGTTTTTTTTACTGTCCATGTATTATATGCAGATGGGAAGTCAACAAAATACATGTTCTCCCATCTGTTTGGGCTGAAGATACATTTCAGTGGGAGTTTTCTATGACACTAACAAATGTATCTTTAATGTTGTGAGAAACTCAAAGGTGTACCAGAACATTACAAACAGTTTAGTTGGGTTAGGTATTCACTGCACGGCTAAACAATATCGAGAAAAAAAATAAAAAACACAAACAAGACTAGAGGAAATCACAATAGAAGACCACAATAACAAAATAACAAAAGAAGTTTGACAACATAAATGCAGTTTTGGGACAACAACCATCCATAAACTGTGGGTAGAGAACTGAGTGTCAGAAACAGTTACTGGGCTGACATACACTGGAAAATCAAAGTGTGCTACAACTTTTGTGCTATTGCGGTATGGTTTGGGTACAGTATAGTTCCTGTATACCTATGGATAAGTGTCTTTAGTGTTTTAAATCAGTGTTCCCAACCCAGTCTTTGGGTATCCCACAGATGGTCCAAAGTTTCACAGCGTCTTGATTGCTAGCGATTGCTTGGTTCTTGACTGCTTGTTACAAGTGTATTGGATACTTCAGTACAACACAATGGGGACAGCCTGGGGGGTGTTCTGAGCATGGAAAACAATGTAAAAAAGTAAAAGAGATCAGAGTAATTGTAAGAAGATGCATCAACAGTACCTGCTTTGTTAGTGTTGGCCTTTCCAACACCGTCCTTGCTGTTTAGTCCCGGCATGACCGTGATGACCGTTTTCTCCGTGGTTGGGGTGGCCTGAGTTGAGCTCATGATCAGAGGTTCCTCTGCACTTGTTGTTTGTGAGGCAGCTGTTGTTGTTGTTGTTGTTTTCATAGCAACAGTTGTTGTGGTTCTTGTTGTTGTTGGCGGCACAGGGGTCGTGGTGCCCTCGATGGCTTCCAGGATGAGTTCGGAACCCCCTCTGTCCTCGATT
Organism: Brachyalestes nurse; assembly: GCA_037974405.1. Classification (NCBI taxonomy): domain Eukaryota; kingdom Metazoa; phylum Chordata; class Actinopteri; order Characiformes; family Alestidae; genus Brachyalestes; species Brachyalestes nurse. Next base: position 186,793 of record JBBPCY010000018.1, read on the forward strand.
TGGTGGACGGTGTGGGTTTTGGCAGAGCTATCTTTGAATGTCAGGAGACAGGGATGCAACAGGGGGAAAGACAGGGAGGGAGATTACAACCCGAAGTTCAGTGTTTCACCCCAAGCGTCCAAGATTCCACAGCCACACATCAAAAGATATATTTATTATTAATGAGATGTCGGGCTCGTAGTAACTTCCTGCACTGTAACAGAGTCTCTGGCTGCAATGTTTGGATTCGGCATTCTTAAACAAGCCCGTTTCATGTCGAGCCACGCAAAACACATCTCCATGAGACAATGTCAGGGGAGAAACCCTAATCTGAGCCCTCGCTTCCTGTGCTGTGGGGCTGTCTGGAACATTACCCATGAGCACATGAGGACAGGGATGAGAGCCAGACGCAAATACAGCAGGTAGTACTGCATGACTAGTCAAGAGTCCAATTACAGAGCAACTGTCTAAGACTCTCTAAGGCAGACCCACCGAGGGTCCCCCATGACCAATAAGTCGTAAAATACCTCTTCTAAAAATCTTTTTGGATTATTTCCCACTTATAGCTCATTGCAACAAGCAGGAAGGTTGTTGAAAAAAAAAAGTTTGAATTGCATAATCAAAGCTGATAAATAAATGTAATTCAACTACCATTAAGGGTGACCAGTTTCTAGGCAGAATGTTTTTTTTTTCCAAAGAAGAAAAAACAAAGACTACAGACCTTATTTAAAGGGCCTACATTCTACATTTTCATTGTATTTTATTGCATGATCAGGTTTTTACATGACCATTCTTTATCAGCCTTCTCCCTAAGAATCAAACGAGTCTTGGAGACAGACGTATGTAAATGAACCCGCTCTGCCCTGTACTGGGCCTAATTCAAATAGCAGCAGGGTTAAACTGCTGGTTCAATAGATGGGTACATATAAATGAGTTGGTTTTCATTACATCATAAAACAGTGAATTCAAAACATTTCCATATGTAGACTGTATGAACAGATACATTCAATTCTTTAACAAAATGTATTCAGCACGTCAAGTTTCTATGTAAAAAAGCTAGAAAACTCCAGTATTCCATGACATATTATCAATAATAGAAGACAAGAGACTGTGTGACTTAATAACATCACTGTCGTATGTATGAACTGACAGTTTCAGCTGCTTTAGTGGTGGCACCAGTTTGTGGTCACACTTTAAATAACCTCTACACCATAATGTTCTTGGATGAACCATTCAATCAGTGTAGAACCTTTGAGAGCCTTTAAACAGATCTCATTTACAAAAATGGATCTCTAAAAAACCGCCCATGGAAAGGTTTTGTAGGAAAGGCTATGGCATAGCACCAGGAACACTTTTTGGCCCCTTTAATGATGTACATGTATCTAAATGATACAGCAAACCTCCTTTCCAGCCGGAGAACAAGAACAGAGACTTTTCATTCTGATGAAACTAGCTCTAGAATTGAGAACCCAATCAAGAGAAACCTCGTGAACATCAAGATTAATCTGGATTGTTTTGCAAAAATCACACCATGGAGCTGAAACACAGGGGTAACCTCCCTGCTGCCCTCGAGCCCTTCTGCTGTTCACAATTACCATTAACTACTTCTGCAAAGAAGAAAATACAGGGGGGCACTTTATACACTGTATTTTACAGATCCGGGCTGTTTACAGCGGCCCTGGGTATAATGAGGACTTGTAAAATTACAGTAATAAAATGTTTCTCTCCATTTTCTGCACTGACACCTCCCCTCAATTCTGAATATAGTTTGAAAGGGACCATTGAGCTATTCTGAACAGTCCTGCCAAGAAGCCCCTGTATTGCAGAATATCTGTTATCAAAACAGGATTAGCAATGAAGAGGTTTACTCAGGTAATGTTCTGAAACAATAAAAGACTTAGCAGATGTTCTTCAAACAACAGTCAAGAAACCATGACTGCAGCGATGGTCTAATTACAGGATGATTTCATTAACCCACAGACATTAGTCATTCTATAGTAATATGATTTTTGTTGAAGAGCCCACATCATCGAAAACCAAATATTTTGGAATAAAAGAGTATCATGAGCTAAAAAAAAACAACCCATTTGAAGGCACTTTTTTCTTGAAGTAATAAAAACGACTTTACAGTATTATATCAGTGGACGCACCTCTCTCTCCTCTCCCTGTGCTGTCCCCGTCTGTGTCGTCCGTCCGGGTTGCTTTGTAGTAGGTGATTCCTCTGATGACCCCCGGCTGGTGACCCAAAGTCTTGGCCTTGGCAGTGGGGTCAGGCTTCACAGGTTTGACTGCTTTGGCTGGCTGCTCCTTTTTAGCTTTGACTGGTTTTTCTTTGGCTTGTTTGGGTGTCGCTTTGGCTACTGGGGGCTTTTTATTGGGGGGTTTCACGGCATCCTTGGTCTTCTTAGTTTCTGTGGCCTGCAGTTTAAATGAGCATGTTAATTAAATGGGTCAGTGTTAGGAGTGTATATACAACTATCTGATGCAATTGAAACAATTCAGTGCTTCAGGAAATCTCAGATTCAGTACAGTTTGGATTGTTTATTTTGGTAAAGAGTTCAGAATTATTGGAAAAAAGAAACTGAATACACAAATCTAAGATACTGAAATATATAAAACTGAACAAAAGCAGTACTTATGTTTGTGTGTGTGTGTGTGTGTGTGTG
>JBBPCY010000018.1:198510-236025 GCA_037974405.1 Brachyalestes nurse
CTCTCTCTCTTTCTCTATCTCTCTCTTTCTCTCTCTCTCTCTCTCTCTCTCTCTCTCTCCCTCGCCCTCTCTCCCTCTCTCCCTCTCTCCATCTGTTAGGCATTAGAACCTCCATGACTGGCGACTTGACGTTTACCATTGCCTTACTTTGAAGCAAGCCCGGCGGGAACTAAATATGTCCATAAATTCAGCGAGGCGATGGGGCTTGAGTGGATTTTCACTTTCTCCCGTAAAGATGCGATTATCTAAACACATCCTGCGGCTTTTTGCTTTCTTCCGTTCCTCAATAACATCTCCCACGCAACCCTACTTTCATCGACTCTCGGCAGACTCTCACCTATGCTGCTATAAAGCCATAACTGGCTAGAAATTAATGTTCTTGGAGGGCAGGTGTCGGCGAACAGAAGAAGCAGTCTGTATACGTTCAGTGGGATGAGATCCATATGTGCTTCAAAGCGGCACACCGCCTTATCATAACCACGTGACCCACCAACACCGACAGTAGTCTTAGAATAAACAGCACTCACAGAAGTTGTAAAACTTTATGTGGTGTGGAGACCTTCTGGGCCAGACTGGCATACTTCTCTCAAGTTAACGTTGTTATGGAGGGAGGTTGGATATGAAATGACATCTTGCGATCCTCACCACCCAGCTCTTTTCACACTAATGATGTTTGTCAGAGCCCAATAATGTGGACAGTAGTTGTAACTGGTGTTTGTAAACAGTTGTGAGGTAACATAGTCAAGACTAGCGCTACAACAACTGCAACAAGGGCATAATACTGCATTAAGAGAACCCGTCTTACAGTTATAACAGTCCCCTCCCCACTCTATATGCCTCCGTATTTGAGAACTGATACACCACCCCCCACCTGTTCTACACGTTGCCTGAAATTTTCAATAACACTGTAAACCCACTTTCCCCCTTACTCCTCCAACCCCTTCGAATGACTGAATTGTCCCCATTTAATATAAAATAGTACTTTTACTTAAAATGCCCACTCCCAAAACACAAACAGTAGATCAGGAGAATTCTGGATGGTCTACAAATAAAGAGGAAAGAGACTTGACTATTGCCTACAAATAGGATGCAGTGGCAGTGGGCATTAATGAATAAAGGAAGATTAACTGCACGAAAAACAGATGTTTTTTCAGGGCTGTATGTATGTATTCTGACATTGGTTCATGTCACTGACCATAGGAGCCATTCCACCTCATACTCAGTGCTCTGCTGCACTTGACCCCAAGGCCTTGGGTCGTTAGTCCGCAGAGCTTTAGGCTGTCATCTTTCTCCCCCGAGATTTACAGAGCTCTGCCCAGACCTGGGCTGGGGCACATGTGGAAGTGGTTATGGCCAGAGGAAGAATTCAGCATTTCAGAGATTCTTCACTGTAAGATCAAGATGTCCATGTGCCACGTTATACTGTGTGTGTGTGTGTGTGTGTGTGTGTGCGCGCATGTAAGCATGCACATGTGTGTTTTGTAAGGTATATTATATAATGCCAGCTTCCTGAGAAAAGCCAACAAAATATAAAACTAAAGGACTACACGGGGTGTAAAAAAGCATAAATGGACATTCAGTTACATCTATTTCAATAGCGGTCTACAGTCAAGAACATGGAAAGACACAAAGAAAAAAAAATAGACTAATCAAGTACTAATGGCAATTAATTTTGAGTTTCACTGATAGGCCATGGCTGAAGCTTAGATGCAGCAGTGCATGATGGAGCTCAAAGCTCTGCTTCAGCTTAAAATCCAAAGCATTTAAGAATTTCACACCATGCCAACCTTCAACAAAATGGACATTAGTGTTCTTGTGAGCATTTAAAAAAAACCAACAGTAACGTAGAAATCAATATTTTTGGTGTACTGCCTAATAATATAATTATTATAATATAATTATAACATTTATATTATCAAATGATAACATATAATTTGATATATATTTACAAATTCTAACACATTATTTGAAAGAAAATGCACAAGTAGCTCAGAGACCCCACCCTCCCATAACATGTTTCACCAGGGAACACATGATGGATAATCTAATCTAACAAATTATGATGAATTTTGAAATTCCATGCATTTCATAAAAGAATTATAATCGGATCGTCTCGCTGAGAGGTCAGAGATGTCCACTGCTGGTTGCTGATACCCGCTGGACAGAGTTCAGGTTAAGAAGAGGAAAGCAAAGTCCCTCATTAAAGCGGATTAAGGCCGATTCCCCAGCCAAAGTTGAACACACTCCGCCATGCTCTGAGCATTGCATGGCTGAAAGGCCCACCGGAAGAGGAAGAGTTTAATCCAGCTGTGCTGTTCTTTTGTGTGGAACCGGCGTGTGAGCAGAGCTTAGAAGAAAGTCAGTGTGTGAGTAATTCTACAGCACAAGCAAACCCGAGCAGCACAAAAAGACCACTCTCTTTCACGAGCTAATTAGGTGACACACACACACACATACACACACACACACATTCTGGCCTGGTGAGTTTTGACAATAGCACCACTTGTTACCTAGAATGAAAGAGTCAGTGTTATGATCGATTAGGTCAAGTGTATGAATTCGGCCCTGTTTGCTCTCCATAGCTCTTTCAGACAAAATGCACAAAACTCAAAAATGTGTGCGTGTGCGTGTGTGTGTGTGTGTGTGTGTGTGTGTGTGTGTGTGTGTGTGTGTGTTTGTGTGTTTGTGCGTGTGTGTGTGCTCTGAAGGAGGGGGAAAGATATAAAAAAGATTATGACTGCTTTAAATGTAAAATGTTTTTTAACACATTATGCAATAATGCAAAGCACTTTATCTGTGTTAAAAAGTTATTAAGCCAGAGTTTCATTGCAAACATCAAGGCTGATGATGTTATTTATGATGGCACACTTCTTAAATGTTGTTTTCATGCAATAGTTTTACTAAATAAAGCAAAGAAGCCCTGAAAACTGTGTTAAATAAATGCGTTTAAATTGACCACTTTCTTCCACCAAAAAAAATAGTTCCAGCAGTTTACAGTAAAAGTATCACTTTTGTTACAATCGATGTTGAGTGGAATGATACAGTTAACACAAAATAACATGGGCAGGAGACCAGTCATCAATCTTATCAATATCTGATAACTGCAGTGTTTTCAACCATAGCTGTATAATTCCACTGACCAACAATAATTACCAATAATGATTAACCTTTTGGATTTCTGTGAAGAACAACAAGAACAGTGCCACCAATAAGAATGTGAGATTAGTGGTATTGTTCCACAACAAGCTAACAGTGGTAATTATAGCAGCTGATGTCTGCTACCCGACCTAATCGGGCACAGCAAAGTATTAGGTTTCAGGGCGGGTTTGGGACGAACTCTCCCATTCAACGGTTGGCTCTGATTTTCTAATGAGTGACAATTAAATGGACTAAATTTCACACGCTTTCATGCCTTCTCTGTCTCTGAGTCTCTCTCTCACTTTCGCTCTCTCTCCTACCATTAACTGTGTTTGGAATGACTCCAGAATTTGAGGAGTCTGTGTACATGCCCCTCATTTTAATCCACGAATGACAAGAGAGGGCTGTGTTGGGCCAGTGGAAAGGTCAGAGAGGATCGCTCCCGGGTTTTCCCGAAGTGTGTGAAGCATTTGTGCAAGAAACTTTGGTGCAGGAGGCTAACATTTCAGTCCTCTACTAAATACCATCCATCCAAATAAACGGAAACCTTGTCTGTGACGATCTCCGTTAAAGTACGAGAGCCTGTTCAGGTTAGTGTCCGCTTTGGGTTTCAGACTAAGCTTTAGCAGTTGGGCCGGGTTGGGTCAAGTCTCGAAGTTGCTGGTACAGGTTGGGTTTGCACTTCAGTTTTCCAACCTCTAATCCACACATTAAGATCTTAATTGTGACCCTGAAAACTTGAACCTTATGACTGCTTGTGACAGACATTCAGATTTATTTTGGTAATTGCTTTCCACAGTCCCTAAGTAATCATTGGACAATAATCTATTGTCTGATTGGAAGAAATCAGCAATTGTAATAATCACAGAAAAAAAAACATTGTTCAGGACTTATATACATTTTTTTCAGTTGGTTAAAAGTAACAGTACACTTGGGGCTGTGAGTTATTTTGAATGGCATCAAGGATGTGAAGAGCCAAAATGACCAAATCGTGGTGATAATGAACAAGCAGAAAGAGCAAGTTTCAGAAAAAAAAACATACTAACAGTTAACCAATGCATTTGTTTTCTGAGTCTGTTATGTCACCTGTCACATACTGTACCAAAATAACTTCCACCAGACCACACAGTGACGTAACACACACTGTGCCACAACGGTTCCCTTTCCGGGTTCCTGAGTGGCACAGCTGTTTAAGTGTTGGCCCAACAATCAGACGGCTCTGATCCCTGATGGTACAGCAGCCATCAGTGGCCAGGACTGAGTGATCAGACTTATTTCTGCTTAAAATGCATATTAGATGTGTTCACACCTGCATGTTTATGTGGATCAACTTAACCCAGTTTAACCCCGGATGTAAACAGGCTCAGCATATCAGTGTCTGAAACATACAGGCAAACCTGTTGAGATTATTTAACTCGACACGGCCTGCAGTTAGCAATATGCTAATTGCTAAACTTCTATTACTTGTTAGCTGCATTACATGAACAAAACATGAACAGAGTAAAGCAGCTTTACCTGGTCAGCAGATAGCTAAAAGGTCATTCCCTAACACACAGAGACAGACACACATACACATACACACACACCATTTGCTAACACACACACACACACACACCATTAAGCTAGGAGTGTCAATTACCCTTGGATTAGCCTAACATGCACTCGTTGATTTTGGGGGTACACCACCACATTCCTGCTTAGTTCGTTTATATGTGTCATGGCTCTATTCTGTCCATCTGTCCTCTCCCAGAAGCCAGCTGAGAGACGTTTGAACCAGGCCGAACAGACGGACGGTTCAAATATAACAGAATTGGATCCTCCTCATTTATTCTCATGGTGTCTGATCACAGCCCTGTATCCTGGCTGGCTCTTTTCCCGGCCAGGGAAAGGACATTCAAGTGGTGTCTTGCTTACTGCCAATTATTCATAACCGCAGCTTATCATCATGCAGGCACAGAAGCACTGGCTTATCATCCTAAGTATGTTTTGGTTCATACTTATCTTACTCTCAAATGCAAAAATATGGAAGCCACAGTGCATTGCTGTGATATCTGAAGTCCAAATTTGCAGGTTGAATATGAGCTGCTCGTTGGCATCCAGCAGCACAACTTCTTTCAGGGTACAACCTGTTCCTCCATGTTCATATTTAACATTTAAAGCAAGGATTCAGGCACAAATTTCCAGCTTATTCCAAATATAGTCAGTCATCCATGTGATGTAGCTACCAAATAATAACTACCAAGAAGGTACCAATTATCGAGCCACCACACAATGGAGCTACCAAGTAAGGGAGCTACCAAGCAATAGATATAAGTAATGGAGCTACTACATTATTAAGATACCAAGTAATGAATTTACCAATAATGGAGCTATTAAGTCATGAAGTAATGGAGATGCCAAGCAATGAAGATACCAAATAATGAAGCTACAGTACAGTTGAGATAATGGAGATAAGTAAGGCGGCCTATATACATTAGTATTGTATAAACTGCATGTGACAAGGTAATCTTACATAGGTTTGCCTGTGTGGTTTCTGATGCCGTTTGCCGCACTGGTGCTTACAAACATAGACAGCATCCATCCTGAAACCTGCATTTGTAGCTTTGTCCTTGTTCCTAGACAACAGTGTGTTATTCAACATCAGAAACCACATGAGCAAATCTATTAGTAGGGATTTACCAATTGAATCTGATTTCAGGCAAGTATGTGACAAGCTATGAGCCCACAAAACTCGTCGGCTACTCCGGCCTCACAGCGCCAGAACCATACCTAAGACACCAGACATGGCTTGGCTACAAGTAACTTTTCTTAGAGCCACTGCTTTAAATGTTAAATGTGAACGCGGAGGAACAGGTTGTGCCCTGACCATCTGCAACCAGTCTAATCTCGCGGCGAGACACAAACATCCACCTGCGGCAGCCCACAGGCTAAAATAGAGCTGGACACTCAGCAGAGGTTAGCCATGGTGCTACCAGAGAGCCAGCGTCCATTCGCCACATAACAGCACATTTAGAGCTGACGAGTGTCCAGGATGCCACACACACACACACACACACACACACACACACACGATAATCATGGTTTGCTACCTTAGGGCAACATTCACCCACAATCATTCGTAGCATGTTCTCAGAACAAATATATGAAAGCCCTCAGAGGCCTGGAGAAGGTCCATGGTCACTGCAGTAACAGCTCACAGAGGATCAAACACGACCCAGATGTTTGTCCTTCAGTGCAGTAGCTGATTTAATTCTGTAAGAAGAATGTGTGTGTGTGTGTGTGTGTGTGTATATGTGTTTTTCTGTGGTATAAACACAGCGAGGGAGAGAGAGGGAAAGGAAAAGTGTGATTTAAGCTCAGTGCTAGATGATACTGCTCCTCTGGATCATGTGACTGCACAAAAGTAAGTTACACACACACACACACACACACACACTCACACACACTCTCTCTCGCTCGCTCTTTCTCATACACACACACTGTCTGTCTCTCTCTCTTACACACAGACACACAGTTCATATTCAGTTACAGTATTAGAGCATCACAGAAAGAGCAGGCATTAACCCTCCCTCTCTCTGTCCTGCTGTCTCTCTCCCTCCCCCTCCTAGCTCTTCTCTCTCCCTCTTTTTTCCATTCCTCTCCCTCACACTGTCTCTATTTCTTCTCTTTTCTTCTCTCCCCCCTTTTTTCTCCCTCTCTCCTCCTTTGTCTATTTGCCGCATCCTCCTTCTCCCCCTTACTGTTTCTTTCATACTTTATTTATTTCTTTTTCTTTCTTCTCTCTCTTTCTCTCTCTCTCTCTCTATCTTGATGTCTCTTGCCCTCTCCCTCCCTACTCTTTTCTCCCTCCCTTCTCTCTGGGCTCCTTCTGTCTCTTGCTCCCTTTTATTCAGTCCGTCTATCTCTCCATCTCTCTCTCCCTTTTGCCCTCTCCTCCTCTGTCTTGCTCTCTCTCTCTCCTTTTCTTCTGTTCTTCTTAGTCCTGTCTTCCACATTCTCTCTCTCTCTCATTCTCTCTATGTCTCTCTCTCTCTCTGTGTCTCACTGTCTCTCTCTCTCTCTCTCTTTCTGTCTCTCTCTCTCTCCACCATGTTCTCAGTCTCTCCTGGGGAACTGCCGGTTGTTTTCCACTCTAACGTGAGTCAGGTGTAGAAGTCTGTTCCCACATACCCCCCCAACACCCCCCTGCCCACCCATTCCACTTCCCTCTTTAACTCCTGTAGTGATGGACTCAGGATGGGCCAATACTGGACCGTCCCGCTGTAATAAAGCCGGTTAAGTGAGTGATGCTGAATTCTTTCACTACCTGAGAGAGTTTGCGTTGGCTGCTCAGCAGGGATGGAAACGGTAACCGATAACTTTTCCAAATAAACAGATTTTGTTGAAAATTTGAACGAGAAGACAGGTATATGGCCAAAACACACACTCCCTGATTACTTCACTGACGTTAAACTGAGAAAACACACTGCATTAAAGCGCCACATCAGTGAAAACTGCGTTATCTTTGTTCATTTTGAGTGGATAGTGAGTCATTTCCCAACCTTTTAAAAGTAAATTCAGCATGTTACAGAGTACAGTTCATGTACAAAAACTAAGTTGCAAAAACATGTGGAATTCATTATACTTGTGACATACATATGACCCCCCCCAGCAGTTTAACCACATATTCACTTATCACTAGTGTTTAACACACACATTAAAGAGCCACATCAGAGAAAAACGCATTATATTTGTTATTTGTTTTGTTGTTGTTTTTTTTACTAAAGGTTTTATTTGATTGTGGGTAAATGTGTAACTTTTTTAAAGTGTACAGTTCCCTGCATTTGGAATTTGGAATTCATCATTCATAATACTTGTGTTGTCACAACCATGAACATATTTACATATGACCCCCCCCCCCATTTACAATACAGCAGTTCAGCCACACATTCACTTAAGGATCACTAAAAGGAATGTCTGCAGAAACAACAGGTGTCTTTGCAAAGGAGTCAGCCAATCAGAATGGGGCTATATATCAGTTTTAACATAGTTAAACATAATTCTTCAGTTCCAGAGACTGGAACGTGATCATGTGAAAGTTAATTACTGCATTTGGTAAATAAAATGACACAGGGGGAACAAATTCCAACAAAAAATAAAACTTTTATTGTCCTAACTGTGTATAATCTCTAACCTTAATCCTGATATCACAGCTTTGGTATACTGCCTATGGAAAGAAAAAAATTTAAAAGTTATGTATACACAAACTTTTGACACACGTGTAGCTATTCAGTGTGTGTTTCCACAATCACACTTGATAACGCAATTAGGGCACAGATACAATAACTATCGATTGCAATGAGGGTAAAGATCATTCAAACTCTTGCACACACTCACCCAGTGTGTGTGCGTGTGCATGTGTGTGTGAGAGGGCAGGGTGTGTATTGGTGTGGGAGAGGCAGACATGCTCCTGAGAGCCACAGCTGTGTAAGCAGAATGATATTGTTTTTAACCCCAGAGGAGCTGCTCTCCTCAGTTCCAGCCATTGGGCTCCCAGCCCAATACACACTCACTCTGCTCTCACACACACACACACACACACACACACACAATCAAGGTAAGAAACACAATTAATTCATTTATGGATTAGTGAGCTACATCCATTTTCATGATGACACTACACCCATTTCCACGATGACGCAACTACTGTCTCCATGGTGACACCACAACCATTTCTGGGTGACGCTGATGTTACTACCTTTTCCATGGTGACACCCCATCCTTTTGTTCGATGCTACTATCGTGACAACACACCGTCTCCATGGTGACACTACACCCATTCATGCAGTCACACTACTACCGTCTCCATGGTGACACTATACCCATTCATCCGGTGACACTACTAGCATCTCCATGGTGACAGCCTTGATGCAGTGACACTACCGTCGTTGCCATGATGACACTACATGCAATGATTCGGTGATGCTACTACCATCTTTATAGAGGCACTACACCCATTCATGCGGTGACGCTACTACCGTCTCCATGGTGACACAACACACTACACCTATTTGTACCACGATAGATTGAGCAATGCTCTCCATGTGAGAAGACTTGGCTGAGTACCACAGTAAAAATGAAGAGGCTGAAATGTTCAACTGTTGAGCAGAAAACAAGGAAAAGATTTAATGAGGATAATCCACTCTGTCAGCACTGACTTCAGTATCCAAGTTCATAGTGTCACCCCGACTTGTGAAACCAAAACCAGGCCCTGGTGTACCATCACTGCAAAAGTCTCTTGAATGTCAGTGCTGCACATCAGAATCTGTCTAGCTATCCAACCATTTATCTATCTATCTATCTATCTATCTATCTATCTATCTATCTATCTATCTATCTGTCTGTATGTCTGTATGTCTGTCTATGTATCTGTCCAGTCAACCCACAGGTAAATGTGAAAGCGCTCCACTGTTGTCTCTGAGCCCTGATATTATACGTTTGAAGTAATTAAAATAAATTAAATGGTTCTAATGATGTTACTGCCCGTGTTACTGCCCCTAAGAAAAATGTGCTCTTCCAGTCCCTCTCCTGGTTGTGAAATGTGAGGAGTGTTTTGCGGTGGGACATGTGCCAGGCTCAGTCTCTGTCTACGAACGGAAGGTGTGAGAAAGCTCATTGCTGGAGGCCTACTGAGAGACTTCCTCCTCGTAATTAAACTAAATCCTGTTCTGTTACATTCTGCACACTGTATGGATCTTGTTGTTTGTAATGTAACATTTGTTTTATCAGAAAACACTTTTTATGTCATTTTGTTACCTTTTGTTTAGCCTTTCCAAATTATTTGATAACTTTATTAAGGTGTGACTCAGGAGCTCATTTAACTACATGCTGTACTGCTTATAATTATGTATGAGACAAATAAAGAATATTGAATCTAGAAATCAGCCCATATAGGCTTATCTGTCAAGCTCTCTCTCTCTCCCTCCCACCCTCTCTATTTCTCACTCACTCTCCTCTCTCTTCCCCACTCTATCTCTTTTTTTCTCTCTCTCTGCCCCCTTCCCCACCCCCCACACCCCCTCTGCCTAATTCATTGTGTGTCTATGACCACTCTGACATCACCACCAGATTAAAAGGTCTCAGAAGGGGCTCCTAAGAACAAGCCAAACTTCTCGATGAGAAGAAAAATGCATGCATGTCTACGAATGATTTATCGAGCCTTTTTGGAATTCGATAACAAGGACAACAGAGGGCTTGACATTTCCTAATTCATAATGAGCCTATTTCAAAATCCTCAGTCCTTCGCGGTTCACACAAGCTCCCAGGGTGCGCTTGTCAAAATAAAACACACTATAAGGCCCATAGCGCTTATTAGGCTGCAAATCTGCCTGCATTTCCCCAGCATGAGGCAAAAACACAGTGTTCAGTGTGAAATGCTGTAATGTGATGTGAGCCAACACACTCTGATCATACTGATCAGGGTGACCTCAATTTGGTCACAACATTTCATTTACATTCATGTTTAGTTATTCAGCACTCAAATAAAAGGTTTGCATTACAAAATAACAAGCGAAAAGCACTGATTCATATTTGAGTATATCAGAATCGGAATAAGAAAACGTTTCTGATTCCTGAGGAAATTGCTTATGTTATGACTGTGCAGACACACAGAGACAAGAATGATATTAAACATAAAGTCTAAATAAATCAAAACGAAAACTCAATATACACTATACTACCATATACACAAATGCTGGGGTATAAGTACTATAGATAGGTAACTTACATTTAAGTAAATTTCTAGTGACAGAAATAGTACTTAGGTGTATGTTATTGCGCCTAACAGAGATCAGTAGCATTTAAGTAATAGTGACATAAGTAGTGATGCACAGTTGCAACAGGCAACTAGAGAGGATTTTGATGTTTGGTTGTTTTTTTTGGGGGGGGGGTGGTGACAGGGAGAGGCAGTGCAATTGAGTAATTGTGTGAATGACTGTGTGTGTGTGAGAGAGAGAGAGAACAGAGTTTTGGGGGGATTTAAACGTAATCCACAGGTGCTTCGTTATAAGTTGCTCAGTGTAAAAATAGCTGCATGTTTAACACGCACAGTGAGGAAACAGCAGGTAAAATGAGTGCAAAGTGCATCATCTTACCTTACTGATAGCGACGACATGCTCGGTGAGCGCGAGCACGCACGCGCACGTGATGATATTCCTGTAAATCCACATTCCGCGTGCAGAAGAACCCGCGGGTTTCACTCCGGAGCGCGCGCGAGCTGTACACCACAGTCCAGAAAGTCTCGCGCTCACAGTGCCATGACCGAGGCGCGTGCGCGCGCGCGCTTGTGCGTGTGTGTGCGCCCCGCGAGGACGGTGAACACCAAACACGCCTACTCCAACACAAGCCCATCACTCCAAAAAAAATCATAAAAAAAACTCCTCAGGGAGGCCACGCCCACTCCGTGACGCGCCTACACAGGTGGAAGGCAGGCCCAGTTTTTAAATCTTTCTTAGGTCCAGATCGTATCAGATCAAGCACGAAGCATCACATCATATTGTGTCATTTAAAAAGACTATTTTCTTCTTTGTAGGTCATTTTCCATGAAAATGTGATGACATACATTCCTAAAAATTTTAGATTTTTTTGGATGACATCATCGACTGAAATCACACTGAAACTCAAAGACAAGAACAATGTCAAGTTAGTCTACAAGTCGAGTAAAAACTTTGTCCAGAATACACTATGCAATATATACAAAATGCTAGGGTCAAAAGGTGTATATAAATATAAATAAATCACTGCTGAGTAGTACTACTTAATACTAGAAATCATATCAACCTCATATCGCACGTAACCATAAGGAGATACTTTACACTTTCTATATTATATATTATGTGTTATATTAACATGCCCAACACCAACTCAGAGACCCAACAGACACTACATTTCAGACACTACAAGACAATGTGATAAAGCAGTGAACTGTGGGATATATCCCCCACAGTACTGTGCAAAAGTTTTAGGCACCAATGCAAATTGGATAAAGCCATTTTCTCAGCGTGTGGTAATTAATGTGTCTTTCTGCAAAGTTTACATTGGACACAACAAACAAGAAAATAACAAAAAGTATGAAGGTTCAGTTACTTTGTAAAAAACGTAGTTGATACTTTGTGAGCTGGAACACAGGTTTGGTTCCAGGTTTTTCCTCAGTTCCTCCAGCCATTGTCTGGATTTGTGCAACTCCTCAGCAACTCCTGATATAATTTATTGAAGGACTGATTGAGTCAAACCAGGTTTCTGATGGAAACTACAAGTAATATACTGAACATAAAACCACTATTTAGTGTATAATGTTATTTGTATTCATTCTTTTTAGGTTTAATTAGTATATTTAGAAACATTAATGTGAGAAAAAGACTCACTGATCATCTAAACAGTTTTTAAATATTAATTTTGCGGGTGCCTTTTGCACAGTACTGTATAAACCCGATATTGCAAGCGTGTGAAATTGCAACTTTGGCAGATCGATTACAGTCATGGAGACACTCCCACTAGAGGACACACCAATTTCAGAACATTTCGAGGATAAGCAAGGCCTGCTAACAAACCTAAAACCAGACACTCACAGTAAGAGTCCCTATTAATGGCACTGTCCAATACTGTGTGGTCGGGTGGTTAAGGAGTTGCCCCTGTGAACGAAAGGTCATGTGATTGAATCACAGGACTCTTAGTGGCACCACTGAGATACCCTTTAGCAAGGTACTGTCCCCACACACTGCTCCCCGGTTGCTGCGTTCCTGGCTGCCCGCCACGGCACTTGGCGAATGGGTTAAATGTGGAGAAAGAATTTCACACTGTTCGCACTCTGTGCTGTGCTCACACGTGACTATAAGAGGCCACATTACTTTAATACTCTCCCACTATGAAACACGTTATTGGACACAATATTTTATTGAGCTGG
Organism: Brachyalestes nurse; assembly: GCA_037974405.1. NCBI lineage: Eukaryota > Metazoa > Chordata > Actinopteri > Characiformes > Alestidae > Brachyalestes > Brachyalestes nurse. Next base: position 211,589 of record JBBPCY010000018.1, read on the forward strand.
GACCAGGCTGATTCTTATACACACAATATATATATATATATCTTTTACTTTAGCTTATTACTATAAAGTGGTAATGAACAAACTCACTGGTGCTGTGTGTAAAGTGACCATTTGTCATCTGTGAACACACCACAGCACAGCACACAGTGTGAACAGCACGAAATTGGTTTTCTGTATTTAAACCATTCACCTAGTGAAGCAGCAGGGAGCCAGAGCCCAAGGAGCAGTGTGTGGGGACCGTACCTTGCTCAAGGCTACCTCAGTAGTCCTGGGATTCAAACCCATGATTTTCTGATGGCAGGGGCAATCCCCTAACCACTAGGGCATCAGCTGCCCCAGCTGCCAAAGCTTATCAAACCTAGTAAATTGCTGTATGATGATACTGTGGCTTTTTATTGGCTCTTTCGCAGCAAAACAGTCACCAGGTTTTAGATGACATGCTTTTCAAACAGGGACAACATTAACTTGTGCAAGGCAGGGGGTCTCCAGGCCTGGAGGTGGGAGTGGTTTTGAAGATTGATTCTCTAGTTCATATGGCTTAGGAGACCCACGACTACACAGAAGTCCAAATGTTTTAATATAATATCACTTATATAACATTTATCTCTTTATACCAAGGGCAGATGAAACTTGAGTGAAAGTGGAAATACTCTTGGTAAAATATAACCCTGGAGTCAGTTTGAGCTCATTCAGTGTTTAATGTCTCTAAATAAATAATTGACATAATTTCTTTTGTTTCATATTAAATAAGTTTTCCTAATTGAATTGTAAGCACAAAATAAGCATGATGATGTGTTTTTACTGTCCTGTACACATTTTGTTTTGGGTCATTTTAACCCCAAGCTGCTTTAGCTGTTTTATAAAACATATAGGAAATATCAACAGGGCCACAACTAAACATAGCCACACCTGAGGAGTGTAAGAATTCCGCTCTTCTTTCCACAAGATTTTGGAGTTTCTGTGGGAATTTGTTACCATTCATTCTGTAGAGCATTTATGAGGTCAGGCACTGATGTTGGATGAGAAGGCCTGACTCACAGTCTCCGTTCCAGTTCATCTCAAAGGTGTTGGATGGGGTTGAGGTCAGGACTCTGTGTGGCCAGTCGGGTTCTTCCACAACAAACTCCTCCAGCCACGTCTTTATGGGCCTTGCTTTGTGCACTGGGACACAGTCATGCTGGTTGTCCAAAATGTCTTAGTCTGCTAAAGCATTAAGATTGTGCTTCACTGAAAGTAAGGGCCCTGGCCCAAACCTTGATATGGTGTGCCCCAATACTTTTGTCTGTACAGTATAGTGCATATTATTTTGGTGAATAAAATGATAGTACTAAGAGCGGAGTTCTTTAGTTTTGTCTTCTGTTCTAGCGCCATCTGTCGGACAAAGTTGAGACGAACAGCCTGGAGTAAATATTCAAATTGCTCAAGTAAACGTAAAGACTAAGTGCGGGGATTTTTTTAAATTTACATGTATCGATTATGCAAAGTTTAAAGCTTTCAAGACGTGTGAAAAACTGTTTTTCTTCGAAAGGAAGCTGAGATAAAGTGGAGGTAAATATTTTTCAACAACGTCATCCGGGTCCGCGATGGCCCCGCCCCACTTTTTGCTATTGGTTAACAGCCCACAAGAAGAGAGGAAGCGAGACACATGCGAGAAACATGGTGCGACTAAAAGCGAGGTAAAGTGTTCCTATCAAACTTTTCTGTGTTATAGTTTCCATGTTGTTAGATTTTTACCGGTCGTCTCTCTTTGCGTGTGTGTGTGTGTGTGCTCTTGCGTGTTTAGGTATTTGCTGTGTGAGGTGTGTGTTTCTGAGAGAAACAGGCTGCAGGACCTTGAGGAAAGAGCCATTTACCAGGCAGTAAAAACAGCAGTGGCCAAAGCTCATGGAGAATATGGATTAGCGCTGTTTGGGATAGGCTCTACAGGTCAGTAACTGCATCTCCAACACGTACAAGTTCAGCTCATCAAGGAATAGCCCTGAACTGCTGAATAATCTCATGCAACAAGGGTGAGTTTGAGTCTTGTGTAATGTGGTGAGCTCAGGGACAAAGTAAATGTTGATGTAATGAACTAATGAATGTAAAGGACTAAATCGTAGATATTGTATCATATATTGAAAATAAGGATAAGTCCACGAGAGTTCTCATATAACTGTAGCACAGGATCCTGGATCAACACAGGGATCAATAGAATTTACTCTCTATTTGTATCATTTTATGAATCGTTTCCTAATCAGTTTGTTGTAAAATATACTCTACTGCTCACTTTCTACGTCAGTAAGCGATGTCAATGCAGCCAGCTTTGAATAAATTGTCTTTGTGATGTCACAAAAATAAGTACATATATCTGACTGTTTAATTATAACAAGGTTTTAGATCAGAAATCAACAGTAGGTTCAAACCTTCAAACCTTTTTTTTTATTATTAAAATAAGTGACGTACCTGAATGCCTACACTGGGATTGTCATCCTGCGGTTCCGGAAAGCCCATTATCAGCTCCTCTGGTCTGCCCTTCCCTTCGTTAACTACATATTGAGCCGAGGCCAAAGAGTGCCATGCTTCTTCAACTGCATACATGTTGGAGGTAAGAGATTATTTTCTTGATGTACATAAACTGTGTTCTTGCCCAGTTTGATGATTCCAGATGATCAGGCGGTGATTTAGTATACTGGTAGTCCTGAATACTGAGTGGTTGGAACTTCTTTATCTAGGCTCCCTGTATCTTTAGGGACTTTGCAGCCTGTTACAGTAAACCATTTGTTCCCATTACTTTTATTTAATCTACTCAATATGCCAAATATACGTTTGACAAGCATAAAGGAGTATTTTCACATGAATAAGGTGATTCAAAGCGACATATAAAAAGCAATTATATTTCTCAGCAGTAGGTGGCAGAAAGAAGAACCATTTTATTCCCTATTGTGGTCCGTTGCAGACAGGAGAAAGCTGTGACAAACTGTAGTACTCTATCGTAATCTCTCTGACTATATAAATTATACTAGTTGAATCAATGTAATTACCTTTAAATGACTGAGTGCACTAACTTGTTTGTACTGCAAATCTCACCTCTTGGTTCCACAGGAACCATAAGGACGTGTCAGAAGTTCCTTGTTCGATACGGCAGGCAACAGCTGTGCCGAATGCTGCCACACTGTAAGACAGAGGGTAAGGCTTTCTCTTCACTCAGCCTGGGCCATTATTCAGATTATTCAGACTTGCCTTATACGACTATTAGTCTTATCCTATTATGAAGTGTGAAAATGCCTTTAGAGTGGAGAGTAACGGAATAGTGCTTCACTGCTATACAGTACAGTACCAGATTTTAGGACTGACCTTTAATCAAAAGGGCTGTAAATGTTTATTAACATTAAAAGAGATCAATAAGGGCTCCTGAGTTGTGCAAAAGTGTAATTGTAAGTGACTTGTCATCAGGAGATCCCTGGTGATGCTGCTGACATCCATGGCCTGGGTTCCATGAGAGCACACATTTGGCTTTGGGTATATACAGTTGCTACACTATGTACAATTGCTGGTCACACTGTGTGACAAATGGTTCACTTTAACTTTTAAGATGCGGTGGAGCATCACGTGCCTCAGAGGAACCCTGTGCTTTCCTTTATAATATCTCAGTAATTTGATAATTCCAAAATCTTATGCATCGACTCAGGGGCTCATTTCACTACATGTTGTAAATATATAACTATGTATGTGACAAAAAAAAATCTTCAGTTGTTGGTGGTATCCAGTGACTGGTGGGTTCTAGCAGGTGGGTGCAATTGGAGATGACTAAAGTAAACCAGAAAGTCTGGTACAATAATAAAAATATCCTTTTTTAATGTTCATATTTAAAGGGTCTCTTGGCCCAAAATGTAAAAAAAATCCACCAGTGCATTCATTGTATACTATCCGGCTTCTTCAGGGTGAATTTTTGCAGGGCGGCTGTTTTGAAATGTTTTTTTTCTTTAGCTGGTGAAAGTAGAAGGAAGGAAGTTAGCTAACATTGCTGCTAGGAAACTGAATATCTTCTCTGGCCCATACAATGGAGGAAGTGGATTCAAACAACAAAAATTACTCGTCAGATGAAGAGGACAAGCTAAAAGCTAAAGTTAGCCAGATAGCTACCGGCCTATTTAGGTGTCAAATTCTCACTTGCTGTGTGGGTGTCTGCATTTGGAAAACAGTTGTTATAAATCTGCTTCTTGTGAACTATGTGTAACCAGGGGCGGACTGGCAATCTGTGCGTTCTGGAAAAGTTTTTTTCTGAAAAAATGTTTCTACATGTCCAGCTGGTGGGCCTGTTTGAGAGAAAGAGTACATGTCTTCTGAGGTGGTGTGCAGTGTAAGAAGTTTGAGAACCACTAGTATAAAAACTTCCTTAGCTTTTTCTAGAGAGCAATATAGCTATTTTTGTTTGTTTTTATTCAAAATGAATTTTTTTTCTTACCCATCATTAGATTAAACAACCTTTTGAGTATAAACATCTTCTGCTTGTGCTGTAAGAAAGCCCCATAGTGCTTTTAAGTGACACTTTTTCCCCCTGTCCTTCTCTTTTTCCACATAGCTGAAAAAGAAGAAGTGAGGAGAGCGCTCCTGAGCTGCACTCTAAACAAATACAGAGAAGAACGAGATGATGATGAAGATGATGATGATGGAGAAGAGAGTGAGCAACAGACTACTGCCATTCCATAGACCACAGAAGTGTGGAGGGACTTGTTTTGTTACTTCTATTTATTATTTTATCTGAAGTTTTGATCCACCCATGGATTAAACCCTCTGTACTGTACATACACTGTAAAATTGCCACATACATTTAAATAAGTGTAACATTTATTTGGTCATCTCTATTATCACTTTATACAAGGCTAGTACTAATAAGAAGTGTGCTATAAAGTTTTTTTTCAGTTTGAATGGCCTGTTTAATAGACTGCAGAATTTAATAAATAAGTGCTGTCAGATATGGTATTACATTTTTTTTTTACCAAAATGTTGCACAGATGTCACTGAGTGCTCTACTATATTTCTATAATGAGCCTTAACTTAAGGTTCAATACTGTGTCATGACCTACTGGATATCATATTAACCAATAATATCGTGTTTTACCTCTCACTAATGCTAAGTAGTGAATGAGTTAACAAGTGACTCATTCTGCAAGCGTTTCACGAGTTCCAGTCTGCTTTCTTTTTCTCTTGAGCCATTAGATAAATGTTCATTAGTCCTGGTCCTGATGATCTACCTTCCTGCAGAGTCCAGTCCCAACCACAGTCTTCCACACCTGCTCTAGCTTATTAACTTCTTCAGAAATTCTTGGTTGGTTGGATCAGTTGCTGATATGGCATTGTCTCTGGACCGGTTGGGGCGATAAGCAAACTGAAGGGGGTCCAGTTCAGCTGGGAAGGATGTGGTTCAGGACTAGCCTCTCAAAGCACGTCTTCATGACTGGTGTGAGGGCTAGAGGACCGTAGTCATTCAGGCAGGTCACAGGTTATTTTTTGGGAACGGGAATGATTGTGGTGGTCTTGAAACATGCAGGAAAAACAGCTTGTATCAGAGAGGTGTTAAACACATCAGTGAGGACGTTGGCCAGCTGGTCTGCACACTTGAGCACCCAGCCAGGTATGTTGTCAGGACTAGGAGCTTTGCGTAGGTTCACTTTGGCTAGAGTCAAAAAATAACTTGTTCACCTGGGAGAGGAGTCGATTTCTTTGCGGGACTTTTTTATTGTTGTCGGTGTTCGATTATTACCTAGTGTACTATGTAGGGCGGAAGAATATATGCATAGCCAGATAAACCTCATCCGGGCGTTTACACACGTACCAATCAGAACGGTTAAAAAAGACACACGGACACGTGACCGCTGTGCGAGTGTATATAAGCCCCCCGCGGATGTTTACTGTTCCTGTTTGGCGATCCGTCGCCACAAGCGTTGGTTAGGTCTGCCCGGGTGAAAACTTTGACAGAAAGACATAAAAATAGACGTTTTCCACGTTTGGGAAGCGGTTAACGCCTCGTGGGGCGCCACAGTGCCCACGGTAAGGGAGAGAAAGGCCGTGTCTCGGGGTTTAGCCCCGCTCTTCGAGCGCCAGGCCCTCCGTTACTCGCCCGACCCTCCTCTTCGAGACAACCAGGCCGTGTCTCTGGTTTTCTTTCTTCTCGCTGGTTTGTGGTCAAGATGTCGCCGTAATGGAGTATCCGCGTTGGACAGAAATGAACCAGGGCCTTGGTCGCCTGACCTGCACTCGCACCGCGTCTTTTTGTTTCGCCCCATTTAATGCTAGAGAGCTCGGCGGCTCTCTGCCCGGAGCTCGGCCTCAGCGCTTCACAAACCCACAGCTGCCCAGACATGGAGAAAAACCCCAACGCGACACGGTCCAGCTCTACAGGCCCGACATCTGCAGACTCTAAAACGAAAACAGGTCAGTATCACTGCAGATAACTGTCCCTAAACAACCTTATCTCTGCAGTATACTCAGATTTTCATTAAACCAAAACAAACGCGGTTTGTTTACGTTTCCTAACTGGAGCGGCCTAGTGCAGGCCCAGAGCTTTATCCGTTTATTTAATGCCCTTAACACATTATTTCAAACTCGTATGTAACATTTAAACATATTTGCTTATATATAATAACTTAAACATTCTCCTAACTTCAAACTAGAGAAGCTAAAAGATATATGACGTTACATTTTCAAGCAAAAAACATTGGCCTGTAAACCGCTAGCTGTGCTAGGCTAACGTGACTAACTTTTGTCGCTCATGTTTTGGCTCAAAGTTTAAAAATAATGTGGTTGCTGAAGTCGTACTAAGATATTCAGTAATGCAGTAAACATAGTTTTTACTCATTTTTGAAGTACTTATAAGCCGTTAGCTTAGCTTGATTTGCTTTGTTTACACGATGGTGTCTTCACAAGCTTGGCAGTGTTCTCCAGGATGCTGCCAAACGAAGTAGTTGCTGTTGCTAAACACTTAATGATTTCTTCAAGTTGTTAATTATTATTTGCATTATTGTATTATTAATGTTATACGTTAGTATAACGTATTTAAAACTAAAATATAGCTGTAACATTTAAAGTTCTGCGTTCAGAAACTACACTTCTGACGTCTTTGAATATAGTGTAATAGTGTGTGTTTCTAGCTGTAAATGTGCAATAAATTGAAGCTGACAGATCAAATCATGGGCCTATGAGGTCTGTCAAAGGTTGCCCACCTTCTAAATACACTTAAATAGTTTTATACTCTGTTGTGAAAATATTTTGCGTTAATGTCAGTTACACAGAGCACTGCTTCTGTAAAACACATTAATTTGACTCAGAAATACAATTCTGAATGTAGAATGTTTCAAAATAGTTAAGGTAGCTTGTACCTGTGCTATGAAAGAGATGCGCCTACAGTCCTGGCTTTTATCTGACAGTGTTTTTTGACAAACACCCTCAAATGAGGCCCAGAGCCGCTTAAATTTATAGTCATTGTTTTGAGATTTTTTTGTTTTGTTTACATTAAGTGACTAAAACTTATCCTAACAATAGTGTCATGTTTTCAGCTTTGCTATTGAAATGTGAATCTTGTAGAACCCCTTATAAATAAGCAACTGCTGGTCAGCAGCTGTTCCTGTTCTGTGGATGGCCATGTGACTCGAGGAAGAGTCTCGCAGTTGGAATGCCCTCTGGCTTTCGGAGAGGCCGAGTTTAGGAATAGCCTTACAAGTACTTCAGACAGGCATCTGTGCTGCATTTGTAAGCTGCAAGAATGTGTTCAACTGATCAACACTATATAAAGCTCTCATTCAGTGTTTTTAGTGTAGGAAGGTGTTTAAGCGTGTGTTTTGGTCAGAATTTGTGTATGCTTCTCTGCACTTGACTGATAAGTGGTGAAACACCCTGCATGCTCTTATCATGAGCGCCTGTGTAACACTTCTATGTTCAAAGTTCATAACAGTTGCTTAATATTTTTTCATATCCTATGACGTTTTGAAGATGGGCGAAATGTTGAGTATATCAAAGAAAAATGTATGAAGTTCACAGTTAATGCTAAAAAATTACAAGCAAAAATTACCTTACAGATTAGCTCAGACTGCTTTATACTAGACATGTCCTGAAATTGTCAAGCTTTTCTTTTTCATGACAGAAATGAAACTGTCAAAACCACTGATCAGAACTATCAGAGAATTAGCATACTTGACTGGCACCACTTTGTCCATAGTCTGCTATACTACTGAAGATAGACACTAGCACAAACTCGGAGAGGTGAATAAAACCGGGACTACACGTGCAGGTGATCTAGCTCAACATTATCAAGTGTTTTTGTGGCACCCTTTTATAGGGTAATATCACTGAGATTAATAAACAGATGGAGGACTGATGAATCAGCTACCTGGCCAACATTTTCCTTTAGGCAGACAGAGCAGCATTAACCCCTATAGAAACAGTTTGATGCCCTTTAACGTAGAGGCCTTTGTTTCACAAGCCATTTGTTTCCTGATGGCTACAACAATGCTTTTTTCTGTTATTACCCTAATGTTTGTCTTATTTAATGGTCAGGGTAGCCTTGTAGTAATAAACCACTGAAGATTCAAGGTGCATGTACAACTAAAGATTTGTAGTCCCAGGGCTGGGGACCCAACTCTATGCATGTTTTCATTCTAAGGGAATCATTAAATGTGGATCACGGATAATTCCATTAAACCGCTCTTCAGGTATCAAAGTCAAAGTAAACTGTCTACACAGGTAAATAAATTATAAATATAAACTCTAAACCAGAACTAAAAGTGCAATTGAACATCCAAAAAAACCTCAAATGTTGCCTCAGCAGTGGAACGCAACAATACTGGAATGTAATTGTTTGCTGCTTTTAACAAACATTTAACAGATGCTTTTGACTTAGCAGTGTAGATTTTGTGTATCACAGGTATAGGAGAATGTAATGTTAGGAGTCTTGCTCAAGGAGTAGTGTGGTGTGTCGCCCAGAGTAGGAATCGAACCCAATTTTCCTGCTTGGACTGCACCAACCAACTTTTAGGACAGCATGCAGGGTTTTAGGACAACATGCAGGGTGTTTGAGCCATCACTGAAATCCACAATTATTTCGTTGTCTTGCCTCTGATTTTTCTGGTCTCTTAATTGTGCAGAGGGTTATTTTAAATATTTATCTTATTTCCTGATTTAAGATAATAAGTGTAATGGAGGCTCCAAGCGCTACAACCGTAAGCGAGAGCCCTCCTTCCCGAAGGCGGAAAGTTTTCCCGGCCCTCGCCGCACCCACCCACAGAAAGGCAAGAGTTTCGACAAGAGACCCCCCCAGAGAGGTGGCGGAGGTGGCCGACAGGGTGGGCTCATGGGCGGTGGGAGAAGAGAAGAGGTGGGTGGCAATTAAAGCCCTTAAAAACCTTTTTTCTACAAAAGCAATACCCAGTTAAGAGCTTATAGCCAAAATGTAATAAATATAAAGTGGCAACAGTGTGAAAACCCTATATTAAATATGAAAAACTGTTTGGAACTTAACGTTCATTCAGTTCTTGGTGTTTTAAATGTTGAATAAAAGCATTATATGTAACTTGTAGACATATCTTTTTTTTAATAGTTAAAGGATTACTTTGCAGCTGTGTGGTGGTGGCGGCAGTATATAAAAGCTTCATTGTATGTTTCAGACTGTGCCTCCTTTCTATCTTCTCAGGTAGCAGAGACTCGCCGGGCTGAGTTTAGCCCGGCTCAGCTTTCTGGACCCAAAAAGATCAGTCTCAACCACTTGCTCAATTTTACCTTTGAGCCACGTGGAAGCCATTTTGGCTCTGGAGGCGATGGCCATTCCTGCTGGGGCCGTCGCAACAAGTGGGGCCATAAGCACAAGCCCTTCAACAAGGAGCTTTTCTTGCAGGCCAAGTGAGTGTGAACCATAGTTTTGCTTGGTCCATGGTTTTCAGAGGCCACCTAAAGACTACTAGTCAAACTTTATTACAAAATGTGTAACACTAAGCTGTATTAGAGCTCCTGTACTGTCATCACTTTGGGAGGGTAGGCATATTTTCTTATGCAATAAGTGATGCTGTATAAACTAGGGATGCTGACAAGATATTGTCTTGTATTGCTTTGTATGAAATACATTGTCATCTTTTGTCCTCTAGCTGCCAGTTTGTGGTGATTGATGACCAGGACTACCAAGCTCACTTCACTGACCCAGATACTCTGGTCAACTGGGATTTTGTGCAGCAAGTGGTAGGGGTTCTTTAATGTGTTGAAGCACCAGACTCGAAAACGAATCAGTAAATGTAGCACCTTGAATAGTCAGTGTTTTGTTGGAAGCTGGGCAGCTGGTAAGGGATTTGCTCCTGTGATTGGAAGATTGTGGGTTTGAGTCCCAGGGCTGCCAATGGCTCCACTAAGGCACTATCCCCACACGCCTCTTCCTGGGTGCCGTTGTCTCCCGACCACGGTTGCTGTGGTGAATGGGTTAAATGCTGCTTCCTTTGGGACAAAAAATATATTTATACATTTTTAAATTTTTCATATAAACACTGGCACAATATTTAAAATTGTACAGTACGCATACATGTTTACCTTAAAATTTTATTAAGGGTAATGTATTAAGCGGAGTTTAAAATGAAAATGTGTTTTTGGGGAGTATTTGGAGTTTATGCTACAAAAATAGGTTTATTTTTTTTAACCACATCACAAATTCACAGCTTTTCACAGTTTGTGGGTGCCCTTGGAACATGACACCTGTGAATTTGGAGGTTTTACTGTATACAATTATAATAATCAAAATGGTGCCCCTAATGCAATAATATCAACGCTGTCTATTTATTCTTTGTCATTTTATACATATTTATATACGCATGTGCAATCCTTCTCGTCTCAATAAGTGCAATACTTTAATACTTGACCTGTAAATTGTGCGTCATTGTTGTCTGTCTGCAACTTCATGTTTGGTGTTTGTTGTCCATACTGTGTTTACTGTCTGCTCTGTTTACTGTGTGCACTGTCACTGTCTATTTGTTTGCACCATTAAGTAGCCCCTACAGTTTAGTTGTCTATGCAGCCTCCTGCTTTAGCACAATGACCGTAAAGTCATATCTTACCTTAATTAAGATGGGGGGGAAAAAAATCTATGCTTAATTTTCTTCCCTCTCCCTTAACCCTCCTCACAGCGTATCTACAGCCATGAGGTGCCGTCATGTCCAATCTGCCTGTATCCTCCTGTGGCAGCGCACATCACCCGCTGTGGTCACATTTACTGCTGGCCCTGCATGCTGCACTACCTGTCTCGCAGTGAGAAGAGCTGGTCAAAGTGCCCCATCTGCTATGAGGCTGTGCACAGTGCAGACCTCAAGAGGTCAGTAAAGCAGCAGATTAATCACTGCCTTTAATGGCAGTGTTATAACTTCTTGTTTACTGCACCATCTTTTTCTGTTTTGCAGAATAGAAATCGAAATTAATCTGAAATTAAATTGAGGAAAGGCTGAGTTTGTGATTTGCTTGTTTAGGATTTACATTAATACATTACAGAAGGAGGCCATTGTTTTTGTTGGTCTGTTTTGTGTTTTTAAAACATTTTGCGGCAAAAAAGTGCAAGCCCAACTGTCTGGTTGGGATGGAGATAAATTTTAGTCGAAGTTTTCTGTAAATCTAACATATGTATCTTTGACACTGAGAAATGTGACTGTGTACCATGTCACGAACAAGTTGGCTAGGTTTTTGTCGCACAGATAAGGAATGACAAGAAGAAAATAAAAGGCCACAATTTCAAAAGTGGTTCTGACCGAAAACGGGGGAAGGGAATTGGACATCAAACACTAACACTGGAAAATCCAAGCATGCTGCAAGTTCTGTGCCATCGCAGTACAGTTTAGGTACAGCATGGCTCCTGTATACCAATGGATACGTGCTGTAAGAATGCTGAGTTGGGATCAGCTTATGCATTTAATTTAACACCTAAATAGTATGTGCCTTCGTAAGTGTTTTTAATTGATATTCTTATTTTGAGATGCATTTTCAGACATCGCTGTGTAGCAGCACAGAACATACTCAGGACTCTTCTTCCTAGCTTGACAACTTTTTTTTTTTCCTCCAGTGTGGTTGCCATGGAGACGCGTCAGTACGTGCCCGGTGATCTCATCACTATGCGTCTGATGCGCCGGGAGAAAGGTGTGCTGGTGGCTCTGCCCAGCTCCAAGTGGGTCAAAGTGGAGGAGCCCATTCGTGTTGGAGGTGATATTTTGCTTAGTTATTCCTGATTATGATTTTGCAGTTATTTAGCGTAGCTTGTCTCCTGCTTTAAAGTTGATGTTGTAGCTGTTTTTCTGAATTTGTCAACATCGGTTTTGTTTTGTGTTTTCCGTTTAATTAAAAAGAATAATACTATTTTATGGTCTACAAAATTTGGTCCATTGGTTACGCTTTAATCTTCACCACCATTTTGCTTGCCTTGTGTTGACAAATGATTTAAATAAGAGTGTTCACGAATGATAATGGATTGTTTAGATATATAGCCTAAGCTTCTTGTCTTGTGTTGACAGTGTTTGTCTTGGTCTCTGTGTTGCAGATGTGCGTCTGAGTGCGTACTCAAAGCTGCTGTTGGCGTCTCAAGAGCAGGTTCTGAGTTTGCTTGCCGAGGAGAGAGCAGTGCTGCAGACCCAGCTCAGCCTGGAGAAGGACGATCCACAGGCCTGCTTCATACAGAGCGCCCTTCTGCAGCTCCAGGTACATACACACTCCTGGGCTTTGACAGGGAAAACCTGGGGAAAACGTACATATATTATACTGTTGTATGGGTAAACTGAAATGTGCACCATGCATTCCTCACTAGCCAAACCATTACATAGTGTGATCTTCAGCATTATTCTAAATTGTCAAAACTTGTTGAGGGCACAGCTCCAGTTTGTGCTATCTCTGCGTGTAGGAGCGAGAGGATGCGCTGCTAAAGCAGGGCAGTCAAGATGGAGGCAGTGTGGAAGGTGCAGACATGGGGAAACTTTCTCTGACTGACTCTGCTGAGGTGGCTATAAACAACCATACCAGCTCCAAGGTAAGCCCTTCCAGTGAAGAATTAGGCTGTGTATGTGGTTTCCTATGATAGTGCAGGTAAAAAAAATGTTTGTTTCAGTAATGTGCAACAGATTGTAAGGTAAACAGGCTATTCAACAGGTTATTAATTATACCTGGCAGCTGTAGAGCTGTGTTTCTCAGACTCTCTGAACAGGTTCTGAGGATCACATGTCCGTTCAAAAAAGCAACGTTCTCATTTGATTTACTGTTCTCATTCTATCTAGTCTGTGTCTATAACTGATGCCTCCTTTAATCCTCTGCTATAAAATTAAGGTGATTGTGTCCGTGTTTTTTTAAGTAAAGATTTAAGTAGAATTTGCGGTCGTTTTTTGTCTAAGACTAGTATTTAATTTTAGAAAAAATACCAACGCTAAAACGTTCTCTCCATGTTTCCATCTTTAGCCCATTCTGCAGTATGCATCTGCGTTTGATGATGAGATTCAAGAGGCTTCTGAAGAGCTGCCTGAAGAACTGCCTGAGCAACTGTCTGAGCAAGAGATTGCTGAGCAGATGCCTGAAGGACCTTCAGAGGAAACCCCTCCTGTCTGTCAGGGTGAGATTGGTCCAACTCAAAACTCCCAGCATGGCCCATACTACTACTTCTACCAAGGTATGTGTGCAACCTATCACATTCAATTAAAAGTGGGGGCTTTGTTAAGAATATGTACTCTAATAAAACATTGGCACACATCTTACCCCAAGTTACTCTAAAGCTACTGTAGGTGTGTTGACTCATAAATTTAATGAATATTATTCTCCGACTGCATGTACACACGGACACAAAGTGTTACTAGTATTGCTATAAATTACTAGTAGCCACGAGAGGGTTAGGAGTTCATACAGAGTCTCTTATTGCTTGTAATTGAGATCAGTAGAATATATAAGTAGTCATATCTGGCATATTAAGGAATGAGGTTGTAGGCCAAGGTCATACTTTTTTTTGTTCATGTGACATGTGAGAAACACCTTTTAACCACTTTTTGTCTGTCTCTGTGCGTAGCGGAGGATGGACAGCAGATGTTCCTTCACCCAGTTAATGTACGTTGTTTGCTGAGGGAGTATGGCAGTCTGGAGAACAGTCCTCCATCCATCACTGCCACTGTTGTGGAGATTGAGGGGCACACCATAAATGAGGTACTCACACACAATTCATACCTGTTATCAAACCATGTAGAACTGGGCAATGCAACAGATTTATGCATAATAGTTCGGATATGAAATACATATTTTGCAGGTAGGTAGTTTTTATTAAACAGTTAAATGTACGCAAACACACTTTGGTCAGTTTTATTTAAGTTTTGACATATTGAATGTGCATTGTTTCCCAAACGAACATGGTTAAAGTATCACCCAGTTATCTATATTCACATTTAATGTGCAGTGATATTTTTTAGGATTAGAGTCACACAATCATGCATATATTAATATTATATGCTGAGTGTGCAGGGTATGAGAACCTGTGTAACGTGTGTCTCTTTTGAAGGATGTTCGTCGTCGCCACCGTTACCTGTCTCATCTTCCCCTCACCTGCGAATTCAGCATCTGTGAACTCAACCTGCAGCCACCCATCCTTTCCAAAGAGACTCTGGATAACTTCTCAGGTATGCACACAATCAGTGCTGCACATCTTGTGCCATACACGCACACATTTTTCCATTGGCATTGCTGTTCTTGTCAGTCCTATTAATTTTCTTATACTTAAACTGCCATGTAATGGAAATATATTTTAATAGAAAGACCACTTTGTGAAGTAAATTCTCAGTTATGGTTCTCAGTTATGGTTCTGTACATCTGGTAGTGTGTTAAAATAACACCTAAATCACTAAATAAGCTAAACCGTCTGATAAGGACCGTGTGTTATGCTGCTGTGTTCCATACAATGAATGAGCGTTAATCCTCTCAGTGACACATTTGGATACTATTATGCAGTTACATTTACTATAGTAGCAAAAACTGTGAATCTGTCCTTGGTCTGCTACTTTACTTGTTTTTTTCCCCTATTGTTTTCTTTCTTGTAGATGATTTGGAGAAGAGGAAGCGTCTGAGGCAGAAGAAAGTGAGGGATGAGAAGAGGAGAGAGAGACGTATTGAAATGGAGGAGAACAGGAAGCAGGGGAAATGTAAGTAGAGGTTAAGGGTTTTATCTCCCCTCCCCCTCAACAAATCTGTTCTGAGCACCTGTCGTGGTATTAAAAAGTTTGCAAGACACAACCAAACCTAATAACTAATATCTCCAATTCATAAAATTAAGGCAGGTGGGAAAATTGGAGTTATTATTGTAAACGTTCTTACACTTAAAACTTGACAGATGTTAGTCGATCTTGAAATGCACTGTAATGAGTTTGGTGTCTGTTTTAGACCCAGAGGTGCACATTGGCCTAGAGAACCTGCAGCAGTTCCCAGCTTTTGGGTCTCCTCAGTACAGCCCTCCAACTCAGCCACCAGAGTTCCTGCTGGGACCCCCGTCTCCGCTAAGCAGCAGCCCCTCCTCAGGTAACATCTTTTTTTCTTTTCCCCTCCAGTCTAGAGAAAAGGCTATAGGGCACAAGACTTAAATATAATACATAGATGTTACAGAATCTATGCATCCATTCAGACTTACTTCCACTAGAGCCAATATAGATCACTGAAATGTTTAGAAATGCTTTAAATCTCTTGTTACAGATGGAGTGATGTTCCCCAGTCTGAATGCACACAGTCCTTGCCTCAGTGTGGGTAGTGTGGAGGAGGATTCTCACTGCATGTCCTTTGCCCAGGTGTGTTTCTCCCACATCCACTCACCTCATCTTTACACCTTGTTTCCTGGGAACATTTTTTTTTTTTCACCAGGTGTCTTAAAACTTGGAGAGTGGTTTTTGCAGTCCTTAATTACTTGTGTAATGGAGAAGTGTCTCAAAACAGTGTTCTAAGAGATTTTTTTAAAAGTTACATTTTACAATGTACTAAAATTTAGTCTAAAGTAACTCTGTACTGCTTAAAAACAATCAACCATTTCTTAACCCATTTGTAAAAATTAATGCAAAACTGTACATTTCTGTGAGATTTCTGGTTCAATGCAACAGATCTCAAAACAAAGCTTTCCTGTGATTCCTGTCTACACATGCATGCATACTTTTGTGTATGATGCTTTAGCAGCAGTTTCCTTTTTACTGTTTTACCTTTTTACTCTTTACTGGTGGTTATTAAAAAGCCCCTTGGTTGTAAATTGTGTAAATGAATTACATTTAAATCGAATTCAACTCTTCTTTAGATGCTGAGAGATGGAAAGGCCCGTGGGGACGTTGGACCCAAACCTGCCCCAAAGAAAAGTGAGTCACATTCTCAAATTGTAAAACTGAAAAATGGATTGATCCTGGAGGAAATTGCTTTATAAAGACAGAACTGTCCTCAAACTGGCCCGTAAGCGGGTTGAACCTGCGACCTTGGTGTTAGCAACATGCTCTAACCTATCTTTGGTTGTACTGGACATCAACAAAACTGTGAAGAATAAGTGGAGATGGGCTTAGCTAAGAGAAATGGGCAATAAAGCCAAGCCATTTAGTTCATGATGAAAGAAGGATGAAAATGGCGGGTGTGAGCTTTTGTGTGGTATCTCGGCTAGGGGCTTAAGGGATAATGGACAATGTTAAAATTTGATGCTTGACCAAAGTGTTATGGGCCCACAACTAGGGACGTCACGATTAATCGGTTTCACGGTTAATTAATCGTAAAGGCTTCTCAACACCGTGCTTCTGTTGGCGCTCTTAAAACGTAGATTATGATCGTGCTTTCAACAGATTGGCGAGACTCGCCCGAAAACGAAAATGTTTCATCAGCAGTGCACTTGTGCTAGAAACACATAGCAGTACAGTCAGCGAATGACGAATATATGACACACATGCTCACATTTTTGCACTTTAACTTAAACTGATAGAACTGAAGCAAGCACTAAAGACAAAAGAGCACTCCAGTCCTGCAGACTTTGCATACATTTTTTTAGGGAAATTAGCTAATATGAAAGCTTAAATTTAATTCTAAAGAAACATTATTTACAAAGTTACAAAAGCCAGTATCCATTTGTTTATATTCCATTTATGCACTGAATTATTTGTTTAGGTTTAGATTTTTGTCCTTTTTTAAAAAAATGACAGCAATAAATAAAAGGTAAAAACCTCTCAAGAATGTGATTGTCTACATTGTGAAATTAATACATACGGAATAATCATGATAATCATGAAACCGTGATTATTTCCCAGACGATAATCGTGCCATCAAAATCTATAATCGTGACATTCCTATGAGGGGCCAGTTGGCTTTAGATATGAGCCCTTTAATGGTATTAAAAAGTAAGTCGCAGTGTGCAAAACAAGACTTGATGCTGTAAAATGGTTTGGATTGCTGCCATTATTTATATTTTTAGATTTGTATGCCCAGCACTTCTGTCTAAAACTGGTGACATATCATTTCCGCCGAGTATTCCAGCAATAACAGCAAAACTATCAAAAAAGCGTGGAAATCACACTGAGCACCAGCATTCTCCAGCCTCCTTCACACAGAATCTGCTAAACAATTATTTTGATGCTTTGTAAAGATAAACAGCCATAATTTGTGCTCTGATAGAGTCATCACCAGATATATTTGACCATAAGAAGAGCACACAGCAGCTGTGTTCGCACATCTTTGGCGTATGAGTCACGATTGAGATTTCACTCAAAATCACTGCCAAACAGTTGCAGCCGAGCAAAACAACCCTACTGTACAGCCTTACGTGACAAAACACATTTTATCCTCATAAGCAAGAATTATTGGTCCCCAAAACTAAGTGAAGCATTATCTGTCCTTCATTAGACATTTCAAAATAGTGAATAGAATTTAAAAAGTGAAGTAAATTAAGGAATAATCATTGTGATTTACAATTATGTTGTACCTTTTCCATACATAAGGCTGTTTTTGAAAATTAAACACTGAACAGGAAGTGACTGCTGACTTGTATAAGCGGGCGTTTGGGGCTACGCCATCAGTGTAAGGGTTAATTTTTGCTGAAAACTGCTGAAATATATCTTGCCTTGTGTTAACAGAAGAAATGCTCTCTGTCACCACCATATTTCATTTGGTGTGTAAAAAACCTGTGCTGTTTTTTGCATTTTGAGTCACTGCTCCAGGCCAGATCAAGAGTTTAGGGTCCCCTACTGACTTGTTTTAGACCAGTTCAGCCTCCACAGACCAGCTGCTTGTGCCTTCACTCCCCAACCAAAGCTATTACTACTTACTTAGACTCTACCAGAAACAGTTGCTCTCACTACACTGAACTAAGGACTCCTGCCATCCAGTTCAATTTGATCTCCATGTGCCACTTACATGTGCTCCCCACCCTCTAATCAAACTATTCCTCACACACACACTCTCGAAAATCAGTTGCTGCTACAGACTCAAACTAATCTACTACTGCTGTCTACAGACTTTACTGCTCAATGGTTAAGTCTGTACACTGAGGCCTTTTATTGCTAGTCACCTTTATAGTGTTATTCTTTTATTCGCTATCTCATGTCAACTAAAGGAGGATGGCTTCCCCACTTGACTCTTTCCTGCTGAGATTTCTTCATCCAGCTTTTTTAAGTTTTTCCTTGCTTCTGTTGCCCTTGGCTTAGTCCACAGGGGCTCGGACCTGGATTCAATAAAGCAGCTTTGAGTCAACATCAGTTGCTATAGAAATAAAACTGACTTGACTTGACTTGGCATGTCATCATAGCTTGCTGTTCTACAGTGAAAGTCGCTGTATCCATTTCTACAGCCGTCTGTGATTTAAGTCCTTATTATTAATATCAGTTACTGTCCTTGAACTGTCAGCAGCTGGAGGACACTGTTGCTGTCGTACCATCACTGAGATTCATATAAGAAGGAACACTCTTATTCTAGGTCATTTCTATTGGTCTGTTCATCACAAAACATTCACACTTGAACAAAAGCCTAAGGTTCTGGGACAAGCGTTTGACATTCCAGAGCCTAGTCTGTGCAAACCCTTTCAACTACCTTCAAGTACTTTCGCCCGGCAAAGAGGGACAGAAGTGTTTCACTGATACCGCATTTGTCTGTCTCATCATGTTCCTCAGGCACCAAACACAAGACCATGCTGGAGGCGCGCAATGGCAACGGCTCCATCAAATCCTTCCCCAGGCCAGGAGTGAAGAGCAAGCTGCCGACACCCACCGGCTCATCTACGGGCCTCCAGAACAAGACGTTCCACTGTGAGACATGCGATGTGCACGTGAACTCTGAGACACAGCTCAAACAGGTCAGAAGCTACGGAGCAAAAAGGCACCCACCACTTCCAAGCCAAATACTGTATGCAGCAGTAGAGAAAGAAGCGAAAAAGCCATAGATCGCTGTGTTTGCACTTAGCGCTGTGTGAAGAATATGATACTATTTGTGAACACACTGCAAAAGATAAGCCCCCTGTATTTATCAAGTCTTAGGACGGCCCAGTAACTCTATGAAATATAACTCTGTTTCTTACTCTCCAGCATATCAGCAGCCGGCGCCACAAAGATAGAGCAGCAGGAAAACCCACCAAGCCCAAATACAGCCCCTATTCCAAGACCCAAAGAGGATCCACCAAACAGCAAACGGTGGGTTCCAGGCTCAGCATCACTGGGGACAATGCGCCACCACTCAGTTACCAAACCCACAATAATTACACACTTGTATAGTGGCAAATGGCAAAAAAGAGGTGAAAATATTACAGATATTGAAAAGTACATACAGTATTGAACACAATAAAATCTGTGCAATAACCTGCTGCTCGCCAGATGTGCAATTTTTAATTGTGTGGCAAATCTTTAGGTACAGTAACTGTTATTATGCAATAATCTTATTGTGTGCAATTATCATTATTTATATGTCACTTATGTCACTACTTATGCAATATGCAATATGCAATATGCATATCTTGTGCAATATGACTACTTATTATGTGAAATAACAGGCTTGGTATAGAGTGCAACTGCTAAACTGTTTCAGCAGTAATTTTATTTATTTATCTATAGTATTTCTATACAGCTGACTTGCTGACCGCAGCAATTGGTTTTCAGAGTATTTTCTGGAAAATACTAGTCTAGTTTACTTTATATCATATTTGATGCTGTCCTTGTCTCTGTTTGTCTGTGCAGCTGTTGCATAAATAATTTCCTCTGAGATCAATGAAGTTTTCTGATTCTGATTCTGAAGTAATAAATATTGTACAAGCTGTAGCAATGCCTGCCCAGTTTAAAAAGAGCACTTAGATTAACAGCAGGGTTTAGATGCCTCACTTTGTATTGGCTGCACTTTAGGGATGTGTTGTATGCTGTGGGAGGATAATTGTGCAGACAGATTTCCCAAACAGGGAAATCTTTGGCTATTTGCTGTAAATGCGTCTCAGCTGTTGATTTTTTGAACGTGTGCATCCTTTACACAGAGCTACTAGATATTATTTTGCCCCATGTTTTCTCTTTAAACTGTATTTTTTAGGAACAAATTATGCAAATAGGGTGGTACCCTCCAAGGTATTTTAATAAGAATGCAGCTGTACAGCATATCGTATTACTGTGTTTGTTTTGTACTGTTTGGATGCCACAATAAACCCCAAACAACACCCCTCTGTGCTTTCTGCTGTAGTTCTGGTGCCGTGTCTGGTGGGTACCTGTATAACTACCAACTCCTATAAATGTTTGCAAGATTCAATTTAGTATCCCTTCATTTCAATTAAACTGTTATTAATGAAATGTGATTAACGAAATGATGAGTTTGAATATCATATTACACACTTCAGAGACAACATTTAGCCTCTGTTGATATGTCCTTTATTACATTTTTGGTCTCTGTCTGCCCAAATTTGTTTAGATGGACCATTGACTTCGTATTAAGTGCTATTATAAAGGCTACTGATGACAATTAGACCTGCTAAATAAAAAAGAGCATGAAATATTAAAGCTTAAAAGCCAGCGGGTGTTCATTCAAACAAATATAAAACAGACCCCTAAGGCCTCCATCCAAACATTCTCTCCAGATGTAGCGTGCTATATTTATCTTTACAATATTTATAAACAGAACAGTCGTTTACAAAACCTCGGTCAAACGTTGATTTTCTGAGTAAAGTATTTGTTTTCTGTTTTGTCAGTTCAAACAAGTTTCAAGCAAATGTTGCAAGGTGAGGGAAATCTGGATTCATGTAACTTGCTCTGAATTTCCACCATGTAAAGTTAGCCTTATGCACATTGTGTTGAATTACACCACTAAATGTATTATGTTGGTGTACCTCAAGGGCTAATCCTGGGACCTTTTTTGTTTACTCTATATGCTTAGCCCATTTTTTAAATCAATGAATGGTTAGAATGATTTGAGAGCCAGTGTCCTGCATAGCTTGGTGCTCACCTGTTAATGGCCAGGGTTAGTGGTTGTGTTGGAGAAAGCGGAACCTCCAAACTGTGCTGATCTCCGGCATCCATGCATTATACTCACTGTTTGCCCTCTCTTTCTTTTCACAGGTGAAACACCCTCTGGGTAAGGACCTCCACCAACCACTGACGGCTACGATAGTGCCCTCCCACCTGGCAGCTGTTGCTGCAGCCGCAGCTGCTGCCGTAGGCCCCGCCTTCCCTCTGCGTGCCAGCCATAGCCCATCTTTGTTTCAGACTCAGTCCCTCCCCACGGCCCTCCTCCGTCCCGCCCCCGGCCCTATTAGGACCGCCCATGCGCCGGTACTTTTCGCTCCCTACTGACCTCTGACCTGTGACCTCCTGACAAGTCTGAAGCACCGTCTCAGCCTTTGTGGTAACGTGGTCCAGTCATAATGTGGATCATTGCCTTTTTACTCCATCCCCACCCAGTGTCACACCGCACACTGCGACCTGTGACACTATACCGCAATAATTAAAGAGACAAACCAGGTAACTATGCATTTGTCATCACCATGTGACACACTGACTCTATAAATGTATTTAGGGATATATTGATATGTTTTTTTTTCATTTGGATATAGTGTCTTGTTGCTTCTGAGAAATGGGGATTTTTTTTTTGTATGAAAACCAAGAGGCTGAAAATAGTCCGGGGTAAAATAAGTTCTACTGCTCTGCTGTTTGCACTTTAAGCCTCTTCTTCTGTGGATGTCTTCAGTGCTTTAGATGGCTAGAACGTGTCTTATTCCTTCTTGTATGTGTACTGTCTTTGATTTTGTCTGCGTGTGTGTGTGTGTGTGTGTGTGTGTGTGTGTGTGTGTGTGTGTTGAGGTACTGAGAATGGAGAATGAGAATGAGAGCAAATGCAAGTGGGTCTTCTCAAGTGAAATACTGCTGAAATAGTTTAAAGCAAAGTACAAAAGTACAGCAAAGCATATATATATATATACGTGTGTGTGTATGTGTGTGTGTGTGTGTGTGTGTGTGTGTGTATGTGTGTCTGAGAGTGAAAAAGTGATGTGTATATCATTTCAGCATGAATATACTCAGAAATGAACCATGACTATCCGGGACTATTACAGCTAGGTCTTCAGTTCACTATAAATACTAAATAAAACCGTTAATCTGTTAACCCCACTGGGGCATTTCCAACATTATGTGACTGCCAGGCTCTTGCATTCTTTAACACCTGAAGCTTGAAAAAAACTATGAATCAGGTTCACAAGGAATCATTCAGTAAAGTGCTCCGGCCTTGAGCTGCAGTTACTCTTTTCCATTTCTGACAACTGAAGTCCTGAATTGGCTGCTACTCATTTTCAATCAGTAACTTCTAGAATTTCCTAAATATGTTTGTTGTCATTGTTGAAAGTGTAGGGCTTCAAGTCCAGCGCATATAAGAACTCATTTTGTTGTCTACAGATACCATGGATGGACAAAATCCTTTCTAACACATTTGTTTCCATCCAAACAATGAAATTATGGGATTATTACAATACATGTTTCAAATTAGATTAGATTAAATAAAAATGAACTAAAATTATTTTTTAGGTCCCAGAAATGTATAATGCCTTCTCTGAAGACCCAGAATGCCCTGAGGAAAAAATTATTTGACATTGTCAAAACATACATTACATAAATTACAAACAATTCTTTCAAAATGTAAGCTATATAACTGACAGAACTGTGCTCACGTGACTTATTCATGTGGAACTGATGTACTGAACGGAATAAATTCAAGTTCATTACATTTTCTCTCTGCGTGTGTGTGTGTGTGTGTGTGTGTGTGTGTGGGAAGGTGTGTGTATGTGTGTGTGTGTGTGTGTGTGTGAATGTGGGTGTGTGTGTGTTCACCTCCAAGCTCTCCCTGCAAAAATCTACCCGTGTCACAAGGATGACGACGCTTGTCTTATCTCATCTTGCAATGTGAAAAAAGGATGAACAATTTCAAATAAAGTCTTACTTTGCTAACTTGTTTTGACCAAAATGAATCCTTTCCCCTCCTTCGCACACACACACACACACACACACACACACACACACACACACACAGACAGACTCACACTCATGCCATACACGGTTGTTTTGATTACTTCCACGGCCTGTGATGGATTGCTAGAAAATAGCCCCATCCATCTCGCCCTGCTGTTGGAAGCACTTTTCTATTTATTCTGGGGCTGGAAATGTTGCTGTTGAAAAATCAGTCGCCAGTAATTAACCAATCTGTTCGAACTCTCCTCGCCCTGCACCGAGGGGTCCCAGGAGGGCCCGTGACACGTCATGTGGCCTATATCGGTGGTTCAGAACAACACCCATCTCTGTACACTGTCCATTTTCCCTATCTGGGCCTTCGCTGGACGTCTCCAGGTGACGAACTCAGCTGTTCCCTCTGCGGACCTACAATTGAACCCGTTGCGTAAAAGCTCCCTCCATGACTTATCTGAAGCTGAAAGAGATGAGGGGGAAAAAAATCCCTCTAGAACACACTCCCTGCTCTGCCGCTGTCCAAAGCCAACAGATCCGCAATCCTGGATGCGGATATCGGGAGTCGCTGTATGGTATTGCTAGCGCTGTCCCTCTTCCAGCACTTTATTTTTCTGCACTAATAGCCGCCAGCATCTGTACGTGGGACGTGCTGGCCTCCACTGATGGTTCCAGAAAGCTGTCAGGGTGCTCACACACACATACACACACACACACACACAAACACATGTTGCTGGTTGTGTCCAAACTCGATGGAGGAAGCAATGTGGCGGTTAAAGCAAGCCCAGTGGAGCTTCCCAACTTCAGGGAAGCTTCCCAACAAATTGGTGCTACCATCAGTTTATGTACGGAACTGTGCAAAAGTCTTGAGCACCCATTCCTTCATATTTTGCTTCCAAAGAGCCAGACTTTCTGATATTTTTAATGTAGTTTTGTGGAACTGTTCTCCAGGCTTCCTGAAGGACTTTCAAAGACTCTCATTTCCAGTCCAGTCCCTGAACCTGACCAGTTTCA
>JBBPCY010000018.1:242844-270160 GCA_037974405.1 Brachyalestes nurse
GGTAGTAAATGGAGGATGAGATCTGTTTTGTTACTGGCAAATATCATCTTTTGTGTTCAGCAGAACTAAGACATTTATACAGTTTTGGAACTACCTGAGGGCAAGTAAATTATGATTTATCATTTTGTTATCATTTTGGAAGGTGCCGTGGTTGTGGATAATGTGGAAAATCTTCCACAAGCAATGTGTCTGCTCTTTGGACTGATTATGGTTAATTACTGTTGAGTTTCAGTTGAGTTTGAGTGAATAAAACTGTCTTTGAGAGAACTCTAAAGCAAATTGTTCAGTACTACACTGATGGTGTTTTCCAGCTGTTGAAAAGGAAAAATATTAATATTTAAAAGGATGTTTTAAAAAAAAGTCAAGTTTACTTAATGTTAAAGTTAGTTTTAAAAAAGTTTTATTAGAAGACAAATTTGAAGAGAATTGTATTAGGAAAACTTTACTAAATTTACAGACTGTTTAGTGTTTGCAAGATCTGCTATTGACCACTCTGTAAAGATGTTTAAAAAAAGAGAGAGAAGAATTTTATTGTCCTATTGTCCTTTATTTTAAGTGCAGTATGTGTGTTTTTTTTGTCTAAAATGTTTTTGGCGGCCCATGTTGACAGGCATGCCTTAAATAATGTCTGAAATGCATCTTGTTTTAAAGAGCAAATAAATGTTCTAGTGTCGTGACAAATCTGTGTCTTTGTATTCTTAGATCACCAGTACATTCTTAGATGTGTACGTAGAACTTTGAGTACACCTTGCTTGAGAAATTTAAGGCAATCAGTTTCCACAGATTCTTCTAGTAAAATGAACAAGCTGGCATGTTGAAATAACTGTTCTGTTTGAGTTCTACTTATAAAGTTAGCTTAACTTTTGAAATGTAGTTACCGGTAATGAAGTTTTATGGTAACCTCTACAAATATGTAAGTTAACTCTACAAAGATGAGGTAAGTAGTATCAAAAAGTCAGTCAAAAAGTATGACCTAATTTGCTTGAGAATTTTGAGGCAATCAGTTTCCATGGCTTTTCTGAGTAAAGTCAACGTATTACTTTTTACAGTGTATACACACCTGTGCTGATATTACAGAGACACTCGCCTCATAATTAAAAGAAGCTTCAATGAAGTTTTATTGCCATCCTTTAAAAGTTAACATAATATGTGGATCTAACAGCAACTGAAAAGTTAATGAGGATAAAAAATAAATCTGTAGTCCTTCACAGCACGGACTTGTGCTGCCTCAGTTATCAAGCAGCCGATCTTGACTTGGACTCTAACTTCTCTGGAAAGAGAGAGAAAGCAAATGTAACTTAAGAAACAGGTGCAGAAGATTCCAGATGATCAGACGGGTGATTAGTATACTGGTGGTGCTGAATCCTGAGTGGTTAGAACACCTTTATTTAGGGACCTTGGTATCTTTTTTAGGCACCTTGCAGCCTGTCACAGTAACACATTTGTTCCTATTTCTTTCATCTAATACTCAATATGCCAAAAAAATAATAGTTTTGCACCATTAAAGTAATTCAAAGAAAAATATCAAGAAACGAGACTTATCAAGACTTTTGCACAGTGCTGTAAGTGGGAATAACTTGAGCTGGCAGCTCTGATAGTGTCGCTGTTGTAGAAAATGTAGCCTGGCTGTTCATCTGTGTCTCCCAAGGACAAACCGATAGCAATTGTCAGATGAAACGAGGAGGAGCAGCACCGCTTCACACTTTCTACCACTAAAATAACAGGTTTATTGAAATACAGGCTAATAATTTTACCTGCCTGGGCCAGCTGGAGCGATCCAGGAAGCATTCGCTGCTCTTTCCACTGTTTGTGTTGGATGGATGCAGAGATATGTGGACTCTGGGCCCAACAAACCCCCTTCACCTCCAGCATGGATACTGTCTTTGCATGTTTATTTAACACTAGAACCGCCAAGGGGGTCACTTTTACCCCCTGGCGTTTTCAAATGCTTGTAGTTCTGTTAAAATAAAACCCCTACATCTTTAAGATAAATTAAGATAAGAGATAAGATAAACCTTTATTAGTGCCACAAGTGGGAAATTTGTTTTGCCATGGCAGAAAGTGGACAGTACAAAGTTAAAAATTTGGAAACAACAGAATAAAGTGGAATAAAAATAGAATACTAACTGTGCAGTATAAAATGTACACTATACAATCTGGAGATATAGAATATGGACATTGTGTAGTAAAATATTTACATAAATATATTTTCAGACTATATGTAAACAAAAGTAGACTAAGTAATATGTCTGTACACAATGAGTATATGTATACATGCAGGTACACAGTGAGTGACAGGCATTTACAATGTTTTAAATTGCACATTTTGCCCAGTTATGGTGGTTTCCCCAAGAAAAAAAATTGCATATGATGTTCCATCATAGTATTGCACATAACTGGAAAATTGTACGTGTTCCATCATAATATTGCACATAACTACCATGGTGTATTTGATGAGTGTGTTTGTTCGTTTGGTTCAGACTGTTTCTGGAAAAAACTTTTATTTACAAAATGGAAACCGTGTGAGACTGTGTGTGTGTGTGTGTGTGTGTGTGTGTGTTTGTGTGTGTGTGAGAGAGACTGTGTGGGTGTGTCTGTATGGCTGTGGACTCACCCACGACAGTCAGCAGCATGTTATCCAAGAGCAGAGCCACACAGACCACCACAAGCACGAGGCGGGGGGAGCCCCTGCTCCTCCTGATCCACTCCATAGGGTTCAACACAGCCATGTCCAGAGCCAGTCACTGCACATACGCACACACACACAAGCAGTTACACACAAAACTTAAACACTGTCCATCATAGTGCTCAAAAACTGGGTCCAGTTGAGGTAGTTGAGAAACACCATGTCTTGGTCTCATCCCAAATCCAAACGGAGACACACCTGTTCTGCTTTGAAAACGTATTATTCAGTGCTTACTGTTTATTATCCAGTAATCAATATCTTTCTATAAGCAATATTAGCAGTTGCTTAGGGCCCCCAACCAGAGGGGTCCCAGCAAGCGTAGAGCTATTAATTTGTTTATCAATATATTTTGTGTCAATCATGATATTAAAAGAACTTCTGTATCTTCTAAAGGCATCACTGATAACTAAGTGTCAATTAAAACAAGATATTTTAATGATTTATTTCTTAATTGTATTTATATAAGCTTTAATTATAAATGATTAATTGTACATTTTTATATCATGTAAAAACTGAATAAAGTAAGCGCTTATTGTCAGTTCCTCAGTCCATATAGTCCATATTTGGAAACTAGGCTGTTCTGAATGAACTGTTACTGTGATGTCACAAAGATCAAACACTTTTGCATGTATTTGCATATACATCCCTATATTCGTCTGACAGCAGTTTAGCTACCCCATTCACACAGAAGTGATAAGTGATATTTCAGCAAGGGCTGCTTTTTGAATGAGGCCAGATACAGGACAGCCAATCAGAACTGTGATCATTTACATATATCAGTCTTAAAGGTACAGTGACAACAACAGCTTGTTTAATTCTATGAAATAAACAGGGAGTTGAAAATGTTCACGAAAAATAATTTGACTGAAATCAGGGGAAAATAAAATATACAGTATGGACCATTTAATTATTGTTGTACTGGGTTTACTACAACATTTATTACACTGTATTTCTTTACCAGATTTGGTATAGCTGTGACGGCCCTGGTCTGCAGCACATCCTGGTACATGCCGTACATGACAATAGCATAATAAGTAGTTAGCTGTAATATAATAAAAATATATTCTGGTATACAAAATCAGTGACCGGGGTGGGGACATTCATAGTACATTGTCCCCAATATGTCAGAAACAGCCCATCTACTGTAAATAGTTCAGAAATTTTTATTAAACTAATTTGTCAGTAATATATAGTTATGGGAGTGAGAAAAGGAAGTGTTTGTTCATATACAGACCCTTAAATGGATTAAAGGGGGTTAAAACACGGGCAACATATGGTTCAGTGTAAAGCAGTGGTCATATCACTTACTTACTCCTAATCAGGGGTTTACAATGTGAAAGATGGTTGATCAGTTTAGGATGTACATTGTGTTCCAGCAAAGCCATTACAGAGGAGAGTGTGATTGAGTTTCTGCAATAAGATTAGAGCTGCTGCAGCACCGACAACCTGCTGTAATTTCTCAACCTTTGGGGTGTGCGTCTGTTCCTTAAGACTGCTTTTGTTTTAAAATGTCTGTTTAAAAATGTCTGTAAAAATATCTGTATCTGTATCTGTAAATGTCTGCATCTATCTATCTATATCAATTTCTATCTATCTATCTATCTATCTGTAAAATTCTTATGCACTCAGTGCCCAGTATTTTTCTGTTACTGTATCTTGAGGACAGATATATGGAAATGATCTCTGTTCAGATTGGCTGGCCTGTATTGTGTTTGGTTCAAAAAGCAGCTACACACTAAACACTCCTTACAACTTCAATACGAACGAACAGGTGGGAATAAAGTGTATATTTATGTACATTAGCTGCTTTTTATGACATCACAAAAACAAGTGAAGAAAACATGGTTCGCTGTCATATGGGCCCTTTAAATGCTCAAAATCTTAAATGCTTAATCACAATGTCCCCAGGAAACTGTTGCTTTCAAAAGGGCTATGCATGCACACACACACACACACACACACACACAGGCAAACAGAGATAAGAACAGGTAAGATGGTCCTTAATTTGTCGAATCAACACCTATTTGCACAGGCCAGGAGCTGTGGAAGGACCACAGTGTCAACAGCAATTACCTCTCAATTCAGAGGCTGTGCCGAGCAAACACACGTCTTTCTTTAAAAAGATCACTGTTACACAATCTGCGAACTTCCAGCCAGTTCTTCCAGCCTTGGGTCTGAGAAGACTGGAGCCCAGTTTGATTCGGTTTATAAAGTTTACAAAAAACTCTCCACTTTATTAATATCAGAGTAGCGTAAATGACAAAAGTTAGAATTTTGCTTAATGATGCCAGCTGGGGCAGATAACCTGTTTCACTGCCATGTTTTCTGTGCACAGACAATACAGTATACCTAGTATGTATATTCAAAACATTGATATTCATATTCATAACCACATAAAACAACAAATATACATCAAGAGATTCATTTCACCACTGACTTCATGGTACACCTCTGGACAGTAAAACTAACATTCCTGACATTTTATCCCCTCAGATTTAGCATTAATAAGACCGACAAAAGAATAACTGAACAAATCATAAGGACACTTTACACATCCCAGCCTCCCGTGTTTCAGCAGAGACCAAATCCATCCCGATGACAAAAACTAACACAGAGACTGTGTGTTAGTCTAAACTGGTCTTACCTCCGATCTCATGGTCTCGCTGCACAAGTGTGAGTGTGTGTGCGTCCACGGCAGGTGTGCAGTGTGCCAGTGGGCGGTTAGTAGTCACTTGTTGGGCTCTATATGTGTGTTCTGCTCAGAGTGGGCAGGGTCTATGTCATCTGTCCTCAATTTGAAAGTCCCTGTAAAAGATGGCCTTAATGGGAGCCACACACACACACACACACACACAGACACACACACACTGCGTCAGAGGGAGAGTAATTGTCCGCATCTGCTGCTCTTTATTGGGTAGGTAAATGACCTGAAGGCTTCTGATGGTCACGGTTTATCTTTAATATCACACTCAGTCTCGTAAACATACACACACACACACACACAATAAACTGTTGCTTCTCTGGTGCCTATGTGCATGTTTCAGAAACTCATATAGAAATATACATGTAGAGAAATATATGATGTATGCATATACATATGTAGATTGTTTTCCACAAACTAAACTGCTGTAGGAAATATGGAAATGTGGGTTTTCATGGCAAAAAAAAACTCAGAATGGGCATCTAGGTTGGCATGTATGAAGTGTTTGGACTGTTGAGTGAACTGTATCTTTTGAAACTCTAACATCTGTTTTTATTTTATAAAAATACAGCTTTTCATAGTATGGACCCTTTTGAAAAACAAACAAACAAAAAAATAAAATCACTGATTATTAAAAAATATACTCTACCTCACTGTATCTCACCTGCCTCTCCACCTCACAGTATCTCACCTGCCCCTCTACCTCACAGTATTTCACCTGCCTCTCTAACTCACTGTATCTCACCTGCCTCTCTACCTCACTGTATCACACCTGCCTCTCTACCTCACTGTATCGCAGCTGACTCTCTACCTCACTGTATCACACCTGCCTCTCTACCTCACAGTACCTCACCTGCCTCTCCACCTCACAGTACCTCACCTCCCTCTCTACCTCACTGTATCTCACCTGCCTCTCTACCTCACAGTACCTCACCTGCCTCTTTACCTCACAGTACCTCACCTGCCTCTCTACCTCACTGCATCTCACCTGCCTCTTTACCTCACAGTACCTCACCTGCCTCTCTACCTCACTGTATCTCACCTGCCTCTCTAACTCACTGTATCTAACGTGCCTGTCTACCTTACAGTATCTCACCTGTCTCTCCACCTCACAGTATCTCACCTGCCTCACTACCTCAATGTATCTCACCTGCCTCTCTACCTCACTGTATCTCACCTGAATCTCTACCTCACAGTATCTCACCTGAATCTCTACCTCACTGTATCTCACCTGCCTCTCTACCTCACTGTATCTCACCTGCCTCTCTACCTCACTGTATCTCACCTGAATCTCTACCTCAGTGTATCTCACCTGTCTCACTATCTCACTGTATCTCACTTGAATGTCTACCTCACAGTGGGTTGGAGCAAAACATGATATCACTGGTTAATAGTCCACTGATGCACAATGACATCATAAAAAAAAATCAGAAGACACTTTAAAGACATAACGGCTTGATGTATAATTATGAAAAACCTAAATGTATTTTCAATTGAAATGGTATGTTATGATGATCTGTGCTTAAATGTGTCAAGGGGCATGAACTAACAAGATCATAAATGGTGATCCGAATGTGTGTAGTTGTGTGGAGCGAAAAAGAGCGGTGGAAAATGTTACATGACTCAACAAGGCTCACCTTTAGCCTTCTGCCATTTCAGCTAGTTCAAAGACTCACTACACACACACACAGACACACTAACGCAATCACACAACTGATAAAAACTGTAAGTATAATGTTGCAGAACACATACAATCACACACAATCACACACAAAGGATGAAAATTGTAAGAATTATGTAGAACAAAACACACACACAGACCATTCAAACGAAGAAAACAGGTATAAAGTGTTCGCTCAACAGGAACACACACACACACACACAAACACACACAGCTATCTGATGGAGGCTGGCTTTTTATGCAGTAGCCCCAGGCTCTCTGTGGAGACTCTGTTCATCCATCACCTGCTCTGTGACTCTACTTTATCTCTCTCTTAAACACACACACACACACACACACACACGCTGACACCTGCATGAGCACACACACACTCACACACACACACTGACACCCTCAACAGGAACACACACACAGAGGCTGGTGGTGATGGGGCAGCGGAAACTGTGGAGCTGTATTAAGGCTGCAGTTCGTCTGAAGCCTGTTCTCAGGCTGTGAGTGGAGGGTCGGCTCTAAGTCAGTCTGTAAGTCGCTTTAAGCCGGTGGGCTCTTTGAACCGGCTCTGTTTGTCCTGTTCGGACGGGCCGCGCGCCGGAAAGCCCACCGTTCCGCGCGCGTTTGATCAGGAAACGCTCCTCGCGCGCAAACTTCCGCCCCGAACCCTGACGGCTTTGATCTCCTGAAACATCAAACAGCTTCAGAGTTCAGAACCTTCATTAACCCCATCTTCAGGAATCCCTTCAACATCACCCCTCATCATTACACTTTCTTTTATTTACGTCTTAATCTGATATCTGTTTATTTAATGACGACTACGTTTTACTTATCACTACAATTAATTGCAGCTAAAATTATTTTATTATTATCTTCACATTGTCATTATTATCATCACCATACTCTTATTATACACTTTTATATCGGTTTTTCTATCGTCTTTGTCTTTTATGATTTCGTATTTCTAGCCTCCATGAAGCACTCTGAACTGTGAGAATGGTGTTCATATGAATACAGATTATTATCATTATAATAATTGTTTTTGCTTTGGTGCAGTGAATCTCACATTACTGGCCTTTAATTATTGCTCAGGCTTAGTGCTGCACTTTCTTTTATTTGCTTACTTTTTTAATGATTTTAATGAATATGTTTTTGTAATCCCTAATACCTTTCACTTCTCATTTCGCCATTGAAACTATTATTATTACTATTATTATTGTTATTGTTATCACCTTTGTTACTGTTGTTGAAATCACCATGCTGTTACTGTTTTCTATCTTTATACCATGTAGTCAGCATATTTAACTGTATGAAAACGTTGTTGTTGTTGTTGTTGTTAATAATAATAATAATATTAATATTAATATTATTATTAGTAGTAGTAGTATAATTGTTGTTGTTGTAATTATCATTAATATTCAAAGTTGAAGTTTACTTTATTGTCATCAAAAGCCTCAAACACATGTATAGTGTGATGAGACAATTCTCCATGGACCACAATGTAACATATAGTAACATTCAACAAAGGGCAAGTTACGAAAGAGACAGTAGACAGCACAAGAAATTAATACATGATGATGATTATTATAATCACTGAAAATAGATAAAGGGTTGGGAGGAGGGTCAGTGTGTGTTGGGAGGTCTGATTATATTATTATTATTATTATTATTATTATTATTATTATTATTATTATTATTATTATTATTATAAATTGAAAAATTGTCCTCTTTAGAGACGAGGGGTGGTGTGAGTGTGTGTGTGTGTGTGTTAGGTTACCCCCTCCCCCCCCAACCCAGGTAATTACCTGGTTACCTCGCGCGAGTCTGAATAAAGTCCAGGGGGCCAGACGCGCGCGGGCCACTTTCCTGTTTGTTTTTTTTTCTCCTCTATCCAGCGCACGAGAGGCCCAGGTAATCTCTTCCGGCGCAGGAAGCGCCGCACCTCTGCGCCACTGATGCGGTTTTAACCTGCGGACTACGTTCAAAGCGCCGGGGGTTTTGATCATAACACGTGTTAAACCGCCGCGCGCGGAGAGGGATCGGCGAGGTATGAAAGCTGTCGGGATCTGTCTCATCCAGCCCGCGGGCGGGGGTAATTAGCGCCGCTTTCTGCGCATAAAAGGGCCGCGCGGCGCAGGGGGGGTCACTCCAGCGCGCACTCAGAGATGTGGACGCTCATCTTCGCTCTTCTTCTAGCCCTGAGCTCCTCGGCTCGCGGCCTGGACTCCAACATCATCCGCTCCTCCAAGGAGGTCCTGGACCCCGAGCAGGTAGGACCCCACATCAGACTGACTTTTTTAATAACTCACTCATCACACAGCTTTCAGAGGAGCCCCCAGCCTCTGGTAGGGTCGGAACACTGCTGTGAGGATTTGATTGCAGCAGTGCGTTCTGGTGCTGATGATGGAGCATTAGTTCTTATCCCAAAGCGGCTCCATCACTGCAAATTACTTGGTGAGGGAAGGTTGGGTTTGGGGAGGTGGGGTGGTGGTGGTTGTGGGGTCTTTATAACCCTCCAGGACTGCCACTGGCACCACTGAGGTACCCTGGAGTAAAGGACCATCCCCACACACTGCTCCCTGGGCGCTGTATTCCTGGCTGCCCGCTGCCTCACTTGGTGAATGGGTTAAACGCAGAGGAAGAATTTTACACTGTTCACACTGTGCGCTGAATGGTTGGTGGTGGCTTAGTGGGTAGGATACTTGCCCCTGAACCAAGAGGTTTGAATCCTTGCTTCAGCATATCACCAATGTGTTCCTGAGCAAGACCCTTAACGCCAAGTTGCTCCAGGGGGACTGTCCCCTGTAGTTTGGAAATGGAAGTTGCTTAAGCTTCTGCTAAATGACGCCATAAATGTAAATGCTGTGGTGTGTTCACACGTGACTATAAAGGGCCACTTTACTTTGAAAACGCTCTCATCACACAACATTTTAACACATGCTCCTAAAATCAGGAGAATTAATTATTTGGGAGAGAGTGCAACACAACCCCCTACACTGAAGACTCTACTCTAGTAAGGCCGGAACATTGCTGTGACGATTTCATTGCTGCAGGAAGGTCAGGTGCTGACCTAAGGAGCTCCATCACTCCACAGTGCTGGTTCTGTGCGTGTAAAAGGAGCATTTGGCTGACGCTCTTGTCCAGAGAGACTCACAGTCATTAGTAACAGGGGTTAGTGGGGCTGTAGGGGTGGCTGTATCAGCAGTGGGTGCACCTTAAAGTAACTGACCTCATTATAAAGAGTGTCCAGATACTTTTAAACATATAGTGTAGGGGTGTGTAGGAGTTTCAATAGCTTTTTTTATGTGATCTGAATGTGATCAAATCTGTTTAAATGGCAAATGTTTTTTTTTTTTCAAATGAAAATAATATGAGCACAGGGAACACATTTAAATATAACATCTTTCTGCAAAATTAATAGTATCATTAGTATCAATATTTTTGTAAACAGCAACATATTAAAATATAACATTTGCCATAACTTTTGCATAGCTCTTTTTTAACATTTGTTTAATATTTTATACATTTGTTTCGTTTTCCAGCATGTTCAATTTGGTGAAACAAACAAACATACAAACAAAACCATTATTGTATGTTAAAATATTGGAGGATTTGCACTTTACATTTGGAAGATCAACAAAAAAACCCAAAGTGACCAGGGGTGTGCAAACTTTATCACCAGTTACACACAGCACTATGGTAAAGTACAGTACGGTCTGAACTCTGAGCCCAGAATGACCGTCAGATCAGCTGGACATACTTTCTTTTTTTTAGCTGTAGTTTCATATCACTATAAACGAGTGTAAATAATGATTACATCAACAAAAAATGCACCCTGTTCCTGAAACCCTGCATTTCTCTGCTTTCTACTGTGTCCACTGCGGTTTGTTTACAAAGAGTCTTTTTTACAGACCGCGCCTCCGTCGCAGAGAGACACTGTAGATGTGAGCGCTCATAACATTATGAGGCGGCGGCCGAGTGGGTCGGACTGCTCTCTCCAACAGGTGGGTGCAGGACGGAACTCGGATCTGTTTCTAGTCTGAGGCCATAGCAGGTCAGATCTTTTCTCATGCAGTTGTTTCCTGACACACGACAGAATTTAAGGCGTGTCCCCCTCAGTATGCTGTGCCCTTTTTAATCCCTACATTTGTGTCATTTCTGATTAACCTGCCCTGTCCTGAGTCCCCACATGTACCCCCTTAACCAGGGGGGCCAAATCTAGTCCTGGGGGGGAGCCCCTCTTCTCAAACACATTCACTACACCTGGCCATTAGCAGGAGAGGCTATAACAACACAGGTCTACAAAAACAATTTTTGGTAATCATCAGAAACCACAACACACTTTTCTAAACCAGTTTTCATTTTTCAGTTTTTGAATTATGAGTAATATTAGATTTGCAATAGACTTCCAGGCACCAATCAATATTTTCAGTGCGAAGTCAGACAGGCGCACACTGTGGCATAGATATAATGATCAGTGTCAGTCAGCTACCACTGTTTCTTCAAAAACGCTCAGCATATGATTATTATATGCTAATTATACCAACTATCATGCAATATAGAACTATCATCACAAATTGTACATGCGGGAAAAACTAAACACAGATATGAAATCAGCATAAAAAACACTACAAAACCCACAAACTTATCTCTGATTATTTTTACCTGTTGACCTGTGTAATTGTGCACAATAATAAATGTATTTTTCTACCCTTCTTTCTTTCTTCCTGTCTATATTTCTCTTTACCACTCCCTGTACCTGTCTATCCTTTTACCCTTCTCTCTTTGTCTTTGTCCCTCTCCTATTTTCTCTTGCTTTCATTCTCATTCTCTCTCTCCCTCTCTGTATCTCTTCTCTCCTTTTCTCCTTTCTACTTTCTCTCACTATTATCTCTCTGTTGTTACTTCTCTCTCCCTCTTCCTCTGTATTTTGTTACTTTTCTCTCTCCCCCCCCTTCTCTGTGTTCTCATTTTCATTCTGTTACTTTTTACCTGTCCTTCTCTCACTTTTATTACTTCTCTACCTTTCTCCTTCCTGACCTTTCTTACCTCTTCTCTGTTTTCTTTTACCTTTGTTCTCTCTCTGTCTCTGTAGGCAAATGAGTGCAGAAGCTCAAAGAAGAGACAGCGTCAGGGGCTGAGGATTAAACTGTCACCGGAAGATGCAGGGAAAGTAAAAGGTAAAGAACCAGATTTACTCCACAAGTCCAGCTCATGTGATGTTTTAAAGTAAACACACCCCACTGAAACAGTGCAAAGGCCGAACTGTTTTCCGATCTGTTTTTCACGTGTTATTCCTTTGTTCTGGCCCCCAGTGCCCGAGATGGGTGAGTGTCTGCGGTCCCGGGACTGTGAGGAGGGTCTGTGCTGCACCCAGTATCTGACCGGGCGACGGTGCCAGCGCATCCCGAAGGAAGGAGAGGTGTGCCTTTTGCGGGGCCGCTCCAAAACCCGGCGCAACCTGGACCGCTGTGACTGCGCAGCAGGGCTGAGGTGCTGGCCGCAGGGACAAGGCCTGCGGGGGCAGGGGGTGTGCCATGCCTAGAACCGGATATTCAGACCTCTACAAATTCTCCACAGCTAGAAGGCAACCACACGAGTCAAACGAATAGGGTCTATGGTTTCTTTACATTATTTAATAATTATTTAATCATTTCTCAACACAAAAGAAATGAAAAATATTTTTTTTATTAAAATGTTTATATGGTGATGTGGCTGGCAGTTTCCAGTTTAACATTACAATAATGAATTAGCTTTAGATACATGTTTTCCAAAAATGAAGTCTAATAACAGCATAATTAACCGTAAGTGTGAGATTTTTTTTGCCATGTCTCCATTCACTGAGGACTCTCTCTGCCCCTGCAGTAATCCTTAGTCACAGTGAGGTGAACAAGGAACTATACAGGCAGGAAAATTCACATTTAGGGACACTGAGTCAAATATGTTCTACTTCAGAGGTGAATGTGTGTGGCTAGATTTTCTCAGAAGTGTATGGCCCAGTAGCAGGCTGATAAAAGTGTATAGCAGTTCAAAATTATATTAAGCAAAAGTGTACCAATTTGTGTTCGGTCATATTCAGTGTGTACTTTTTGGAATTTATTTCTTATGTATTTAAAGAATAAATAACTTTTCAGTAATGTTCTCATTGTGTCTCATCTTTACCATTCGGTCACTCATGCGTTTGAGTCGAGCGCGCCCTGGTGGTCGACTAGCGCAGCCACAGGTTTTCTCCTTTTCCGACAGGTTCCTTCAGCTGTGGGAGATCGGTTTGTGACCGAAAGAAGCACTTGTGTTGGGGTTTGGCCTTTTAAGAGCCATAGAACGCACTCCAGTGTCAAAAAGAATTTGAAAGGCTTTTTTCTATTGCATTTAGGGACAAGAGGTCATAAAACATGACCAAATTACTGAATTATACTCCTGCATGATAATGTAGAAACATTTATACTCTACAGACCGCTAACCACGAACATAAGACTAGAACTTCCATTAACACTGGTCAGATGCTCAAAACGTCTGAACGATTGCAAGCTCTGAAAACAATCCGCATAATTCATCTTTGTGGAGGACCACGCCCTTCTTCCTTTACAGCTCAGAACAGATGCAGTTAATCATCTTACCCCAGTCACATCCATGTTGAACCCCACATACAGCATTAACCTAGCATAGAGTTACTGCTCATTTCCCAGCTGTCCACTCAGATGCTAATTTTACCATTGACACCAATACATTAAGGGCTGGTGCCCCCAGACCCAGATTAAGTCTAGTCTTCTAGGAATTTAGCAGACTTACCACTTTAGTCCAAGTCTAAGCTTAGTCTGCAACTAGAAGACTTATACTGACTACAAGCAACACCCTCATAATTCAGTTTACATGGTATATGCCCATTTTGGTTCTCGGCAAAAGCCTCTATTAGAAAAAGCATCTGCAAGATCAAACATCTGCCTGATACCAGGCATACACAAGTTCATAGGCAAAGTTTCTGAACCACAGGCCACGATCTGTTCTGACCCATAAATGTAACTGCAAAATAAAAGTGAAGACCCCACTGCAACAAATATTTAGCCATGCAGTCCAAGTCAACAAAAAACAGCTCAAAGTCAAGTAATTGTTCCCCTTTTTATTTTCAGATTTTGATACACAAATCTTAAAGCCCATTGGCTTCCATTTGCAAATGAAAAATTAACCGATCAAAAAGGCAACTCGTCAAAAGGGACAAACAGACGGGTTCAAAAGGAAGGGTTAGGAGCAAACTGGACAGGAATGTCATTTGAGCCAGGATTCATGATGGACTAGATCAGGGGCTGAAGGACAAATGGGGTTTGAGGGATGGTGGAAGGTGGGGGATCTACAGTTGGCCACAGTTGGCGATGGTGATCTTGGCACTGGTTTTGCCGCTGCTGGAGCCATAGCTCTCCACCTTCTGGATGACCTCCAAGCCCTCCACAACCTGGCCGAAGACCACGTGCTTACCATCCAGCCTGAAAGACAGGACACGCTTCAGGTCAGTCTTGGAGCCAGAACTCAGGATTCTAAACTTGTTGGGTTATCAACCATTAAAATAAATTAAAATTCAAAGCTTTTTAAAAGGTCTGGTCATGGTTTTGAAATATTCATCCCAGAAACTCCTCCAAGTTCAGAACACACAATATTGTTAATAATTAGAAGAGATCGGCCAAAAAACACAAGATCAGAGAACACTGCAATAAGCAAACAAGCCCTCTAATCAACCAACATTTCTACTGTATCCTGCAATCACCTTGACCAATCCATTCCAGATGTGTTCCTTTAGGTGCTCAAGGAAAATGACTTGCCATGTATTGTAGGGCACAAAATGATCAAATTCAGCAAAACCAAATTAGCAGCATTTCATCCACGTCACACAGGACTTCAAGGCATTAAACTGACCAGTTAGTGAGAGCCGTGCAGATGAAGAACTGGGAACCGTTGGTGTTTGGTCCAGCATTGGCCATGGACAGGCAGCCCTTCCCCGTGTGCTTCAGGCTGAAGTTCTCGTCCTCGAACTTGTGGCCATAGATGGACTTTCCGCCAGTTCCATTGTGGTTTGTGAAGTCACCACCCTAAACATCAAGACAAACTTTAGACCAAAGAAAACTTGCAGAAGTTCCCCTAACTGTGTAAACGACTTGTACCAGAAGAGAAATGGTCCATGGCATTTTAAACATTAAGACTAAGAAAGCACCATCTTTTCCCTCACCCGCTTTGCTCCCTACATAGGGCAAAGTGCACATAAGGCATAGAAAACTGGGGCAAAGATCAGCAGAAGATTTAAAAACAAAGTATACCTGGCACATGAAGTTGGGGATGACACGGTGGAAAGTGGAGCCTTTGTAGCCATAGCCAGGCTGCCCAGTGCACAGCTGCCTGAAGTTCTCTGGAAGGCCAAACACTCAAGTAAGACTAAGACCAAATTAAACCAGCCATTTGAGCAACAGTAATGGGCTCAAAAACTGAATATTGACAACGGCTCCATAAATAAAGTGAAATTCTCACCTGCTGTTTTGGGGACAACATCAGCTCTCAGCTGTGGAAAGAAAAATCAAGATCAAGAACAGACATGACATGACTAAGCACTTTTTCCCCCTCGCCCACTTTGCACCCTCAACATGATCAGGGACATACGAACATCAAATCTGTGTACAGAGCCCGGACACCTTCAAAACAGCTAAAAGCCGAACAGAGTGTGAATAGGAGAGCAGGATAAAGGTGTGGGAGGGGTGAAGATGGCGCACACCTGGTTCTGCAGTCAAGACTGCACTGGGAAACACGCCCAAGAACCGTCGATACACGAGCAGACGGTATAGCGGATATGCCCTGGGAGGTTTAAAATAACTTTTAAATAACGTTAAGCACATTTGCACCGTTTATATTTAAACACACCCATGTAAATACACCCACCAAGCCCAGAGTCGACGAGCGCGTCTTACAGTTCTTTGACATTTCAACAATAAATCACCTTCAAATGAACGGAGAGTAAAAATTATTTTCGTGTGAGAAATTTAACGCACCCGGAGCTGTTCCCTCGCCCTCGTGCTGGTGTGTCCGCAACCACCCTCCCCCACCCGCTGCAGCCGAACTTTCTAGAAGCGGATTCTCCACCGGATTCAGCTTCAAAACACGAACACCGGCACTGGCGCTTCGTTTTTCGTCTTCATTAGGGCTCTGGTTAGTAAACATGTGTAAAATACTTAGATTAATAAACCGGCGAAGAAAGAAAATGCTTCATTTCTGCGCCCTGGTTAATTAACCGGTATAAAATGCTTCGTTTTTTTGAGCTCTGGTTAATAAACTGGTGTAAATAACTGAACGTTACTTTTTTCTGTCCCCGTTTGGAGCTCCGATTGATCCGAGCTGTAGTTAACACGTTTTTTTGTTGCAGGACGGAATAAACGGGGCCTGAACGACAGAAGGCGAAACACGTGTGCCGGTTTCGTTCTCCCCGGCTTCCGCACGAACCAAAGCGACACATTTTCTCCGTGGTTTTCGGAGCCGCACCCGCAGCTGAAACTAACGGCTCTCCCGAACAAAGACCGAGAGAGCAGGCGCGCGGACACTGCGGACCTGCAGGTTCCTGTAATACACACGCTTTAGAGGTTCTTTATTAAAATGTTGACTTTATACATGTTTATGTTTGGGCTAATATACGTCCTGCATTCAAATGTGCATGCTCTCTGAATACTCCAGGCCCTGGAGAAGCCAGGTACAGCCGCAGTACACTGCGTCAAACAAGACGATCCAGCCCTTCTTCGGCATTCTATCGAACCCGTTTCAAAATGGCGCCCAGCTCTGCAAACATGTGAGCCACATTTCGTAATCTCCTGCCCGGGCCGCTCTGTTCTGCATGATCGAGATCGCGGTGCAGCAGAAACACAAGCCGGCCTGAAACACTGCAGCCCAGCCCATGTCGGGCCGTAGAGCCCCCTTCTCCAGAACAGCCCTTAACGTGTACCTCTCCAGGTCGCCCCGGGATGGAGGGGGACACAATAAGAGAAACGAAAATGCGTCTGAAAAGTTTCTCCATGTTCTTTTAAACCGGGTGTGCAAAAGTTCACACATTCAGATTAATTAATTAAACATAAGGTTACCAAAGTGTTTATTTGAGCATGGACCATCCAGTGACGGTTACACACACACACAATGGAGTCGATTTTAATGGTAGAATAACGGAAAAATGAAATTAGAGGTAGGCCAGGAAGTCCAATGAATATGCAGCGTACACACACACCCAAGTGGAAAATTACAGTGAGCTCCTCCAGTCACTGGGACCCGCACCCACCTCCATTATCACTCTGCCCACTGGGTTGCCATTAGCGGCGATGTCGAAGAAGACTTTGGGGTTGGCCATGATACCCTTTTCCCTGTGAGATGGAGTCCAAGTTGAGGTCTTTTGTCTCGCCCGGACGATTGGCGTGGTCTTGGAATGGAGGAGAGGGAGGAAGGCGCCTGCTGGGCCTTATAAGACCTTGGCAGTGGGCGGGCCTGTGTAGGCTTGCAGCCAATCAGCGCGCAGAAACCCTTTCAGCGACTTTTGCGATAGCTAATAGGATTTCTAATCGCAATGTACGTCACCGGCCCAGCCTCGAGGAAACGCGGCTGTGTGTGTTCAATGACGAAACGAACCAAATGGAGGAACGTGATGCACAATGAAGTGTTTTAATACTGCAGAAAAGTACTTTTGTATTCAGATTTATGGTAAAATGTACAGCGCACTGCCTCTAATGGAAAATTACATTATTTGATGAAATTTCCCCCAGCAATGGGTTACAAAATGCATCTAATTACATCTTTGCTTTAATTAAAAATCCTTTACTGTGACTACGGGGAAAAAAAGGCCTAAATTAATTGTGAATTGCATTTGAGAGGATGAAAAGTAAAAAAGGCTCACATTTACTGTACATGCAGTTTCGGTGAGATATGGAAAAACGCTTTCCTGTACTGTCGTGTGTAAGCCACTCCCCCCCCCCCCACCCCCCTTCAGAAGATTGCAAATTCAGCGTTGCCTCCTCATTCTGCACCATGTTCTTCTCACACTCAACTTAAACATCTAAATCATTTGTTTAACAGCATCTCAGTAAAGTGGCATTTGGCGGACAACCGTATCTCCCATTAAGACACATGCCATAAAATCATTTCCTATTTAGGTATGAAAGAAAGGCATTCACCACCACAGTCAGAAAGTGGTTGGTTCGAACCCCAGTAGCGCTAGTGACACATCCCGAGGCTCCCCTGAGCAAGGTACCGTTCCCACACACTGCCTCCCAGGATGCCCGCTGCTTCACTTGGTGAATGGGTTAAATGCAGAGGAAGAATTTCAAGCTGTGTGCTATGTACACTTTATTAGCCTTAACTTTCTTCACATTTCTTGATGGATCTGCATCTGTAATAAAAATCACACCTCCAGAGCTTTGAGAAGATAATGTGTTTATTGAATGAAGATAAACAAGGACAGGATTCTCAGTTCCCTAAAATAAAAATAAATAAAATCATCCACTTTCTCTTCGAAAGAGACGAGCAAGACGTGTGATTTCCCAGATTTTCTTCTGTAGAGCAATCTGCAACAGAGTTTTCACTGCAAATTCATTCTTCTTGTTCTGCTAACAGTGTCAATTCTTACAATCAGAGCAGAGGTTTGTGTGTGTTTATTATTTTTGGCACATGGGATGATGAAAGAAAACTATAAGAAATAAGGTTGGTACTATGGAGGAGGGGTTCTTAGTGTGCATGTTTGAAAAAACACTCGGATAGGACAGGCAGCTCTCTTAGTCTCCCACACACACACTGCCTTTTCTCTTCTTTTTTGCCATAATTCCTGAACCTCTCCTTTTGTGCGAACATATTCATATAAATACAATCATACAACTAAAAATAATCGTTTCTGAGGACCGTTATTTTTTTTTTTTGCCAGAAAACAGTGCAAAGACACAGGAAATGTGTCAGTTTATCCATCTGCTGTACAACCTCAGGAATGAAGTCCTGAGTGGTGTGACCGTGCTAATTTTTCCCTTATTCCGAGCGTACAGAAACCACATTCCAATCAACAGACTACCTGGATGTGAATGATGATAAAAGCAAATGGAAGCAAAACCACAGAAAAAAAAGAACTTAAAGCCTTTCAAAGAAGTTTGGATATAATCATAAGCTCAGAGCTAACTTAACAACCCTAGATCATCAGATATGGAACGATAGCAACAAAAAGTGGTTTATAGCGATGTGTTGTTCACGGATAGTTACAGAGGTCACCCAGGTTACAAAACTGACCCTCGTCTGATACCATCGCCGTCAGGGACTTGAACCATTTTCTGTCTGTCACAATATCCATCTTTCTAACTTTAGCCTCAAATGCAGACAAAGTCAAGAGGAAATCCTCACCTTTTACCTAAAGGACAGTTCTACAGTCTGAACTAATGGGATTAGGACTAAGATTTCAAAGTTCTCTCGAACTGTGCTTTGGCTGCCCGTCTGTAAGATTAGCCTCAACCGTTTTTAACTATGCTAGTCTGTGCAGTCGTGTGGCTTGGGTGTTTGGAGGGGGAAAATGTTCGACTGCAGATGACAGCAGATTGCAGGAACGCTACAGGACAGAGCAGATTTAGCCCAACAATAGGGAGTCCAGAGAGGTGTTTGAGTGCGTGTGTGTGTGCTGAGGACGGAAAGAGTGCTTTTGTGCGTTTGGAGAACTATCTTTTGTTTCTAGGCTGCAGGTCAGGGTGTGTGTGTGACAGATGAAGTGGGTGCGGGTTTGGAAAGCAGTGTTTTGGACAGGGCGC
The DNA here is from genome assembly GCA_037974405.1 of Brachyalestes nurse. NCBI lineage: Eukaryota > Metazoa > Chordata > Actinopteri > Characiformes > Alestidae > Brachyalestes > Brachyalestes nurse. The sequence continues at coordinate 262,689 of JBBPCY010000018.1, forward strand.
AGGCGCTAGAATGAGAACTGATTTGTCAGACAGATGAGATGTTTTGGGGCAGTCAGGATAATGGAAGCTTCTCTAGGGTTTGGTTTTGTTGTTTGTAGGGGCGACTCAGACGTGGTCTTTAAAGGCGTCCAGGTTGAAGGCAGTGTCCAGAAAACGCTTCAGCTCCAGCAGGTGGGAATTCTTGCTTCCAGTGGCAGGAGCAGCAGCAGGTTCACGACCAGCGTACCTGCACACAGACAGACATCATTTAACTGCTGCTGATCATCTGCACATATAAACCATACCAACACACTCCAGAATTCTGTTCGCTTTCCACACAACTGCTGATTCAACATTTATATATGTGTGTCTGTGTGTACTTTACAGGTCTTTTTGTACTCTGTAAAATCTGGTTGAATATACATACAGTGAAGCATCAATCTTACATATCCTCTTACATATAAAATAAATACAAATCATGATTTTCAAAACAGCCATCCTTTACACCAATAGCATGTATATAATAGAAATTATATAAAAAAGTAAAACAGTTCTTATTCATCATAAGCTACAACTAAACTGCGCTTTTAAATAGTAACCAGCTTGTTGGTGAGTAGTGGCAGGAGTGTGTAGGCAGTAGTGTTTATTAATACTGGCTTTACTTCTGTAACTCACTGTATTGCTTTTTAGACAAACAGAATTGTATACATACATATTTTAATAATACTGATCACCTTGGGGCTTGAGAGTGATGCCCTGAATCTTTTCCTACAGAACTGTAAGAACAGTAATCAAAACGGTCAGAGGTTTAACACCTGACCAGTAAAGTAGCGGCTCAGGATCAGTTTTCACCAAGGATCTTCGAGTTCTTCTAAGAACACTTTAATATTTAATACCAGGGAGAGTCACTTATTAATCTTTTCTAAGTAAGAAAAGGTTCTCACAAGGACACACTGTCTAAATGAAGGCTGTCCTGGAGCAGTGCAGTGCCTGTATTACTCACAGGTCCTACCTCAACACTCAGATCCCACCCTTGAGTCCAATTATTCACTGAGAAAATGCACCACTGTTCCTACTGCACATACATGAGGATGTTTGTTTGTTATGAGAATAAAATTGCTTCCAAGACCACACTTTATGCAGATTAAAAAAAAAACGTATCTGTCCAGCTAAATATTTGAATACTCGATGGCTTTATTAATATCTTTTTAATGACTAACATTAATAATATAAGGAGTATAAATGGAATGTTTGTAAACAGCCTACATAGTATATGGATATCACAGCAGTATGGGGGGAACAAACTCCCAATTAATTTAGACATTTCAGCAAAACTGATTTTTGCCACTAATCAAATACTGCTATAGTATGAAGTGCTTAAGGCACCCTCAGCATATGAAGTGGAGGTGGAGAAGTGAGAGCGTGTATTGGGTGTGTGTATTTACCAGACAGGCTTAACGCGGTCGATGGTGGTGCGCATGCGGGGCTTCACGTAATCATAGTAACCCTGATTCTTATGCTCCTCCTGACACCAGACCAGGTCAGCATTGGGGTACTTCTCCGTCTCAGCCTTGACCAGGTCGAAGGGGAATGGAGACAGCTGAGGAGAGACAATCAGAGATCATTTATATGAGAGAAAGCCACAGCGAGCACAACCTCAAGCCCAGACAAAGGGCTTCATACCATTAACTGATATCTTTAAACATGCCTACTAATCTATTATATCTGTGCCACAATAGTCCCAGAGTGAGATTTTATGGTTTAAAGACAAAGACACTCCCACTAGATGAGGTATCTTGAAGGTGGGGGAAAACTTTAGGTGTGGATTTGGGAAGGCAGCCTGTTTTTTGTTGCCTCTGGTAGCTGACAAATGCAGAAGGAGGCCAGACAGTGGCTATTACTGCTACAAAGCTGAATGTAATGATTACTAATGCCTATTTTTTTAGCATCTACAACAATAGCTGGATTCTCAACAGTAGCATGAATGCATGCTGACTAGTGTAATATATGAAAACTGATTCTGTAAAATCAATAAGGCTGCGGGTTGCATTACTACACTACAGACTATTAAATGATGCATATTAAGGTTAGAAGGCCCCTTTAATAGCCTATAAGCCTACACTGCATTTTGAATGCAGTCGAATTTGCCAGGTGTTTTCAGACAATCCCTCAATCTTTTTAAAAGTCTGCATTGCTGGTGCATGATGGTACTCAGCTCCTAACTGCAATCGATGAAGGATATAACAATGAATTATTAACTATTATAACTAATGATTACTAGGTAAAACTAAAGTCTTAGTTTTTAAATAAGCTTCAGCATTGAGGCTCTAAAGCAGCGGTCACTAACAGGCAGACCGCGGTCCGGATCCGGACCCAGAAGCTCTCCCATACGGACCCGAAGCTATAGCCAACACAGAACGTTATAATTAAATCCTGACAGGACGCATCTATTTTAACTGGTGCAGCTTTTACAATCTTTACGGTAGCGCTTTAGAGGCCGAGGAAAGCCATCCCACGTGATGCCTTTCAACCAATCAAGTACGTTCGTTCAAAGCGGTAAACGTTGCAACTCTACAGGACAGACAGATGAGAGTTAGAGGCAAACGGGTGATAAGACGGTAGAAAGAAATAGAACGATAGCGAAACATGAACAAACAAAGGGAGAGAGCCAAACGACTGAGGGAGAGAAAGGGAGAAATACAGACTGAGTGTTTGGGGAGTTGAATATAAGCTGTTAAGATGTGTTGAGGTTTATTTTCTGTGAAATTGGTTCAGACTGAGTCAAAATCTGACACAGAAAAGTTGAAATTCAAGCTTTGACAATGAATACTGTCAAAATGTTTATGAATTGTACTGAATTTACTTGATTTCACAGTCAAGTATTGATTACACGCAATGTTGACACACACACACACATATATAAGCCCAAATTGTTCAACATTATGATCTTCAGGACCTTTGCTTCTGAACATTTTCTCTAACCGGACCTCTTTAAATTTTAGTTGAATATAAAGTTAAGCAAGTGAAGGAGAATATATTTAAATGCAAATACTTAATAACAATGGCTATATAAAATATTTACTTTTTAAGGGTAATAAGAGAATTACACTAAAGAAGTCAGACGTGATCGCTGAATGTTACCGAGGATTACTGGCTGTTTCTTGTCCATTTAGACAGAATATTACTGGACGCCGGGTGAGCAACAGCGTCACACGCCAACGTTGCCGCCATATTGCGAGAGGCACTGCTTGTGGAGTGAAGTAGTGGATAAAGCTGTGCTGGTCATATTTGGTCATATTTTATAATGGCCAAATATAATCAAAACAATTGTTCAGCCTGACCAGGGTTTGTTGTTCGACAGAGTTTGAGAAAGCTGTCCTGTGATGTGTGCCCTGCTGGTTTGGTAACAGATGCTGTACTGGCATCAAAGCTACCACTTCCTGAGCGTGTTATCCTACGGTCAACATCAGGGCTAGCAGTCAGTGTATCTTTGATCAATCCGTTTGTCCGGGCCAGAGTTTGGAATTGACAACCATCATTTTATGCTTCACTTTAGTTGTGTCGGTATTCCACGAACTAAGGCTGCACCGCATTGCAAGACTGAACACTCTTATATTACAGAGTGGCAACACAGAAAAAGCTGTGTAAGACAGTTCTGTTTCAAGGATTTTAGATCTAGTCCTGTCTAAATTTAATATCGAGCCACTATAGTGATAACACAGTAAACACATGGTGTTTGTGTGTGTGTGAGAGAGAGGAATGAGTGAAATGTTTTAAGAAATGAAAAAGCCCATGTGTATACAATAAAATGTTTATATTTTTTGTCACAGAGTATATAGTTTCACTGTTTAAAAAAAGATCAGACTGCCAGTTGAAGTCTTTTTGATTTTCAGACATTGGTAAAGTTTTTGTCATTGATTGCCATTATTAGTGCATAAATGGATATAAAGAATTGTACTTAAAACCATTCACCAAAATCTGTTGTATGTAAACGATACTGTCAGAAATCCCGGTTTCCACATCTACCTGTATTAGTTTACGTGGCTCTTTTGCCACTCACAATATGGCAGACGAGCTGACATATCTTGTCAACTGGGAACACAGTGAATGCGGCGTCTACCATATATATATATATATATGTTTATGGTTTTGAGTCCACATTACATTGTTTTAAAGTAATGGTGAGACGCCAGTAGGCGGCATTTTTGACTAATTTTCACAAAATTATTATTTATTTAAACTTGCTTTTCACTGCTCCACAACATTTGCTTTAATTGAACGAAAAGTACAACTTCTGTGTCTTGCGCCTGGCACTTGCAAACTTGGTTTTGGACTCACCCTACGCGTTTTGCGCCACACGTGTTAAAATAGCTCCATTTGTGACAAACAGATATTCTGATATTATACAGTGCCCTGGAAATATTTTAAAACATGTCAGTCTCTTTCAAAAAAACATTGAATTGTTGGAAGAAGCTTCCTGTGAAACAACCCAAGCTAACCATATGCTCAGTGTGAGGGTTGTCCAGACTGTTTTCATTCATTATGTGTTTGACATGAGAGCACTGAAGACATCAGGAAAATATCACCATGGTATTGTCCAGAGTGCTCAAGCAGTCAAAAAAAGAAACTAAAAAAATAACAGACAGGCCTCGACTGATTTCAAGGAGGAAGTTATTTTCACCAAATGAGAAAGACAAAGTTGATGTTTCATAATATGTACACATATTATGGAAATGATGATCACGATATTGTTTAAGATGATAATAATGGCAGTGATGATAACAGTAATGAGGATGATGGTGATGATAGAGACCACACCAAAGACGAAAGAGTCCCCCCCTATACAATTTCCATATCTAGAACAGAATGGGAGACAATTAAGCCAGACGGAAGACAAGGCTATGAGGTTCTGAAAGGTGGATGGATATATCTAATGCTTTTAAATATAATAGAGTTAATAATAACCTTTCAAGAAAGAAAGTTTGTCCTTACTGGCTAGGAAAAGCAGTGTGCAAATTCTCAGGATGCACTAAATATGGACTTACCATACCATAAAACCCCCCAAATAATAATTGTGGGGTAACAGTAAGTGTACAAGTGAAAGGAAATATCCACCACCCTCATAGACAGCACTACTGTAGCCACTCAAACTATCAAGAGTGAAATACATTCAAATCAGAACGTTGTGAATTTTCACCAGTGCACCAAGAAAATTGCACATGCTGATGAGAGCAAATTGACACATGGAGATATATCAGAGATATATAAACTTCAAAAAATACCACAGTCAGACAAACCAGTCTATGGAGTGTCTTGAGATACCAAATGAATAAAATATAGCTAAACCCACAACAATCACTAAACATAGCACTTTGCAATACATACATATTTCCCCTTTTACAGTCCACAACTACGCAGATGCTCAACTCAAGCTGCAAAACTCTAAAAGATGTCTGCTTTACCTGGACTCCACAGGAACAGTTAACAGTATCAAAACCACCTAACTGCCAGCGTAATATCCTGTATTACATCCTGTAATGTGCATTTCAGTACTGTCTAAAACCAAAACAACAGTTCCTGTTGCAGAGATGCTTATCTCTGATCAGAGCACTCCAACAATATATTACTGGCTGGCATGTCTAGGGTGAGATTTTTTCAGTGCATGTAGGATTCAGCTGTAACCCCAAAAGGTTGAAACTGTTTTCAGGTGGGCCATGATCCACGCAGCTACACAGGTTTTGAACAAGTGTGACATTCAGGACTACTTCCGGAAGTGTCTCCTTGTTTGTGAGCAAAAAGAAAAGTGCAACTTTACAGTTATCCACATTTGTTCTGCACACACGATGAAGCTCATGTCTGTGAAGACTGCAAAGGTGCAGACAAAGCAGTCAACAACAGACCCTTTCTCTACTCATTTGGACTCCTTTTAAATGCAGACTCACTTGATAAAGTGAAATCAGTTCTAAGAATGATTGTTGGTATTTTCCTGGCAAAATAGGTCATGGATCAATACAAGCAGAATGTCAATGCCCTCAAAAATGCAATTGAGAGACATTCAGCTGATCAGCTAGTAACTACTGAACGAGACACTTGCGGGGATGAAGCGCCATTTGGTGAGGGAGAGTTTGAAGCACAGAAAATCTCCCCATTTGCTGAGGTATTAGTCAACATTGTCCATGATCCTGGTGGGGAAAAGACATATGATGGAAATGCATATCATGCAAATGCAAATTACTGTTCTGAGTTGGTAAATTTGCCGGCCCTCTGGACAGGAGTCTTGTTAAAAAGCATGCATAAAACTCGGGATGCTAATGCTTCTATAGAAAATAGGTTCAAAACTACAAAAAATCATTCAGAGAAACCAGTTCAATTTGAGAAGAAGTCCATTCGTCTGACCAACACTAAAACTGTGGACAATCTTTTATATTTTATATGCATTTATCAGTGAAGAAATTCCCTCAAATTGTAAACAATCTGGAATCAGTTAGAAGTAAAGACAAGTGGACTGCCTACTTGAAGTGCATGAACACAAATAGGCAGTGGACTCTGGAAAAGATTTTATACTGGGATTGCTTTGGAACGGAGGAGGATTTCATCACTTCTTGAATATCTCCTGACAGCACAATGGAAGTCAACTTGCTCGTCTCTGACCTGTCCAGTACCAAAACTACAAAGGAAATCAAATGTAGTAGAGCTTGTGTAAGTACATATTCTCAGTGCAGATATCCTGTAAATTTAAAACAATACAGTCAAAAGTTGGTCAATGTTTTCTAAATCATTGAAAAGTTTATTGTGTCAACAAAATTTAAATTAAATAGAATTAGCCCACTTCAAAAATTATATTAATGTATAATATTTTCTCTTTCAAACGGCAATGATTTTACAAACCTACAGAGTTCTGTTGATGTCTTGGGCTGGCAGTTCCTTGACAGAGTGCAGACGGAAAGGGTAAGTGAAAGGCTTTTTAAAATCATGCAATAATGCAGTAATGTATGTAAAATATGTTTTAAAAAAATGATAAATGATAAAGCATCAGTAATGACATCCATTGCTTATAACCATTGTATAATTAAATATTTCAGAGGACTGAATGAGCCATGTAGGGGCGTGAGAACAACACATTCAAGACACTTCATTCATGGCCTGCCTTGCTTATTGGTAGCATCTATGGCAACATCAATTTCAGGACCTTTGCAAGCATCACTGCCATCATCAACAACTGTACAAGGCAACAGGTGAGTAATTTTTCATTTTGTTGCAACAGGTGAGTTAAATGTCATTTTATTATTTTAATATTATTATTAATTTAATTTTATCATTAAAAGGTACCATCCTGCAGCAGTGACATGCTGCCTCAGAGACAAAGACCATTTAGTTTCCTTTCATTTTCTTAATGAAAATAATGATGAAGGGTGGTGGCCTAGTGGGTAGGATACCCGCCTCTGGACCAAGAGGTCATGGGTTTGAATCCTACTTTCAGCAAACCACCACTG
>JBBPCY010000018.1:270260-281951 GCA_037974405.1 Brachyalestes nurse
TGTATAGATGGATATATACACACACACACACACGCACGCACGCACGCATATATAAGCCCAAAATTTTCACCATTATGATCTTCTGGACCTTTGCTTCTGAAAATTTTCTCTAACCGGACCTCTTTACATTTTTTGTTGAATACCCCTGCTCTAAAAGATGTAAATGGGTGTGTTGCCTTGCCAATGCAAAGTTATGTACTAATATAATATAGTAATATATTTTTGACTTAACACATTTTGTATTTTGTGGACAATTAAAGGTTTGTGTGCGCATGTACCTGCATACCTCTGACCTACATCATTTGTCTTATGCATCATTATCTTTTTATTATGTGCGATGGTCTACCATGTGCAATATTGTGCAACTGTTCTTATCGGGTGTTAAGATATTGCACATTCCGATAATGTTTTATCATGTGCAATAGTCTCACCGTGTGCAATTTAATATGCGGTTTTCTTTTGATTGTGTGTTTATATTATTATTTGCAGTAGTCTTACCATGTGAAATATCACTATTTCAATATTACTGATTTCTATTATGTGCAATAACATACTCCGAACCACCATTTGTGTCGTTATTAATTCAATCAACTGTAAGTTATAGATATATAGTTTTTATACCCCAGCATTTGTGTATATAGCATAGTGTAGTTAATATTGAGTATTTTCGGCAGTATATTTCCTACAAGATCAATAAAGTTTAATGATTCTTATTCTGATCAGTGTGGGCACCAACTAGCAAACATAGCAGACCCTTGTGCAATGTTACAATTACTCATACCTGTTCAATGCGAGCGATGGCTACTGTGTTCTCAAGGTCACGAGCTTTGCGTTCACGTGTGAGCTCATAGTAGACTTTTCCAGTGCAGAAGATCACACGCTTCACCTCAGCTGGGTTCTGGGCTGCAGGACCCTCCTCCGGGATCAAACGCTGGAAATGGGTGCCTGAGAAGACAATTGCACCCACACACACAATTCATATATCAGTATTTGTTAATAATTTGTAACCTAAGGAGAGGTGTATAAATACGCCCCAAGCCTTATTCAAAACTTTATGTAGAAACTTTTTCACTCAGCGTTTTAGCTGCTTCATTGCTTTTCTAACCTGGCAACATCAGGTCAAAGCTGGACTTGGCCTCCGGGTGGCGCAGCAAAGATTTAGGAGTGAAAATGATAAGCTAAAGAAGAAGAAAAAAAAAGACAGCAGTCAGTTCTTTCTTAAACCATGTTCAGTGGTATGTTCAAGTACGCTGATGAACACGTGTCCTTTTCTGAACAGATGCCGCCTGCGTATCAGTAGCCGCCTTTACATGGACATTTTTCTCAATCTGACTGAATTTAATCAGATCAAAAGAACCCAACCGAACTGTTTACATGAGCGTCAAGAGATCCGCGTTTGTTCCACGTTTACATGATCCAGCCATTTCATCCGATCGTACATTATTTTGACAAGCGCTGTGGTAGGCCTAGGCTACTTTTCTTGTACAGAAAAAGACAAAATGCTCTGTCTGAACCTCTGAGGCTTCCTTTCTCCTTGTTTATCTCGCCTCCATTGCGTGTCATTTTAATGTGGGGGTGTGCTTCACTCTGCGTCTTGTGTTCTGTTGTGCTGCCTTGTTCCCTTTAAGTTTACAGTTTATAATCAGTTTATAACACCAATAATGATGAGAAATAGACAAATAATATGCATAATTACAGAAAAATACATTTTTTTTTAAATATGAAGAGCCTAGAGAGATAGATAAATCTTTAACGGTGCATAGAGCCGGTTTATACAGTCAGGTTCTAACACTGAGAAATGCTACCGTGAAGCAGGACACAGGCTGGACACAAATGTAGCGTCCACGACTGACCAGTTTTTGTTTTTTTTTGGGTTTTTTTTAGTACAGGCCCACTCATTTTCTTTCACTGCTGCACCTGAGGTAAACTCACTGAGGTAAACTCTACTTGGCTACTAGCTAGCAACTACCTGCCGCGAGCTCACGCACATGCGCAGGAACAAAGGATGTGTTCTAACTGGTGTGCCTGTTTACATGAGTGGTTTCCTCAATCGATCGGATTAAAAGAAAGGTCTAAACCACCTCTTTTAATCGGATTGAAAATTTTCACGGATTCAGTCGAATCTGATTACTTGAGCCATTTACATTAGACGTTTTTAATCGGTTTCCATAATTAATCGCTTTAAAAGTGAAACATTTGTGCCCATGTAAACGGGGTTAATGTAAACTCACAGGCTTCCTGAAAGGCTGCAGGATCTGCCTCCTCAGGACATGGAAGTAGTTGGCAGGAGTGGAGCAGTTCACCACTATCCAGTTACAGTCATACAGCTGACGCACGTGAAAGTCATCCGTGATTTTCTGAAAGCAGAGTTTGAGTCCAGTCAGAGACACAGTGGGTACAGTGACTCCTTTAGGAGATTCTAGTTATGCTAAGTGGTAAAGGACAGCAATGCATGTCCAAATGAGACAAAATGGCCCCACCCAATAAACACACATACACACAAAAAGTGTTATGAGGACGAACTATATGCATAAAAGGACTTTCTTACTGGGAAAACATCAGGATCATCATTGCACATTTGCAGGAATCGCTCAGGACGAGCAGATGAGTGCTCAGGACCCTTCGGGAGAGAAACAGAGGGTGAGAGTAAGAGGGAGAGAGAGATGATGAATATTTGAGGAGGAAACATAATGGACAGAGACATGCACAAAAAATATCATAGGGGTTACGTTCCAAGAGCACCCACATAAAGTAAAAAACAGAGAATATGTTATGTGGTAATACTAAAAAAAAAAGCCTAAAAATGCCTATTTTTATAATGTAAACCCTTAATGTGCCCCCAAATATGCTCCCAAAACGCTTCAATTTCATTTTAAACTCAGCTTAATACATTACCCTTAAAGAAAATGTATTTTTTTCCTCTCTCTCTGCCCTTGCTTGTGTACACAAGAGGTTTGAAAATAGCCAATCCGAGGCGGGAGGTATGAAAGTAGACAATCCTCTCTCTCTCTCTCTCTTCAAAATGTAAATGTAAAGCAGCTGCATGGCCCTGCAATCAGAGGGTTGGGGTTCGAATTCCACCTGCTAGTGTCACCGCTGAGGTGCCCTTGGGCAAGGTACTGAAAACATTTCACAGTATGTTGTACTTGTATGACTTTGAAGGTGTATTGGTACTGTACAGTTTACACTGAACTCCCACAGTGCTAGAATATATAATACCGATGTTACCCCTTTATAGACTTTACTGTAATTCATGCACTTGCATTTTCTTTGGTATGCACTGTAGGCTTCTTTGGTATAAGCAGGGTAAATACAGTAGTAAGTTAATTTAATTTACAGTAATAAAAATACACTTTAAGAAGAACAAAACGATAAACAAAAGAACACTAAAGATGTTCCACGGGGGAAATTCTGGACGGCGTCTGCTAGATGCGTCACAGGGCAGCAGCCAATCAGCAGCATGGAGAAATAACATTCTCGGATTGGCTACTTTCAAACCTCTTGTGTACATACGCAAGGGCAGAGAAAAACACTTGACTAGTCAACTTCTCTCAGGACATCTCTTAGGGCATTAACACAATCGACTTCAGAGAGAGAGAGAGAGATTGTGATTATGACAATGCACATTTGCTACATGTGTTGTATTGCCCGGACTGCTAGGATCAGCCTTTAAAATGGTTTATTATTCAATAATTACAGCAAAACTCAAAAGAAAAAAGCAATGAGGGTTCTGTGTGTAACTCAGGCTCACCATGCCCTCCATTCCATGTGGCAGCAGCAGAACAATGCCGTTCTGGCGAACCCATTTGGCCTGGCCGGGGCAGATGAACTGGTCAATTATACACTGGGCTGTATTGTGGAAGTCTCCAAACTGGGCCTCCCACAGAACCAGAGCATTAGGACTGGCCATGGCAAAACCCAACTCAAAACCTGAGAAAGATAGAGACAGAGAGAGGGAGAAAATTAGGAAAAATGACACAGGAATAGTGGGATGGGCTAAAATGACATGACATTTAGAGCCATATCTATAGGGGAGAAATGTTTTCAGCTGAATTACCATCTGCTTATATGGCTATTCAAACACACAGGAATTTAAACTCATCTTACTTGTTTACTTACTCTGACTCAAAGAGGGAATGTACATTTTAGAAAAAAAGTTTAATAATAGTACATTTAAAATAACTAGGTGGTGTAGATATTTGTACAGACAAGCAGCTAGTCTAGGGCCACCTATTGTAATGAGATCCATGCAAAAACCAAAACACACTTGATAAATATGGCTAACTTGACATTTTTAAAATCCCAGTTTAACCAGTAACCATAACTGAGTTTGAGAGAACTTCATGAGGTTTTTAGTGTCCAGTACTAGTAGTAATCTCAGCATTTTAGAGATATTAAATAAGTTCTCATTCTGTTCAAGACTATTTTTTTTAAAAAACCTGATAATGGAATGGAAAAAATGGTTAAAGTGGCCATCCCTAATTTATATACCATTGTGTTTGTGTGGTAGAATGTGGAGTATACAGACCCAGCACTCCATACTCAGACAGCGAGCTGTTGCACACAGTGTACGGTGCCTGGTTGGGAGAGATGTGGTTCATGGGGATACAGGTTCTCTTATCCACATTCTGGTCGTGGAGAACATGGTGACGGTGACTGGAGAAGAGTGAGAAGAGCAGGAGAGTGAGATCAGCTGTAGGTTTACCAATGTACACTCAGACAAATGGCAAACAAAGTACACAAATACCAAAAAAAACAAAAAAAAAAACAGGCAGCGCTCTTGAAAGGTACACAGCAATGTGCAGAACAGGCTTAATGACAGTACTGGTGCAAGTTGCGCTCTCACAGAAAGGTAACTCTAAAACCTTTGTTATATTTAACATTAAAAATGCCTTTGAAATATTTATTAAGTGTGACACACCTGAAGGTTCCTCTCTCCACGTCCTGACCACTGAGACGGACGTGGATGCCCTCTTTGAGCAAGGAACCAAATGCCATGTACTCTCCTAGAGCCCAGTCCACTGTTCGGTTCCGGATCATCTCACCACGACCCTTCAGAATACGACTCAGACCTGAGAGAGAGAGACAATAAGAACTTACACAATTCAGACTGAAGTATTAGAAAACTAGATGCCAAAATGTGTTTTGAGGTATTCTATACTGTAAATAATATTACATAAATAACTGCTCGCAATATTGACAAGTTTGACAAAAAAATTGGACTTTTCAAAGCTCGACTCAAAGTTGAATTTATTCTTTCTTAATAATATTAGGCTTCTGAATTAAAATAGAATCTGCTCATGATTCGGACACATCCAACTATTTCTTTTTTTAATAGCTATTCTAGCTGTCCACTGTTTACTAAAAACTATGAAATTGCGTATGACTACAATTTATTTTACAATATTTTTCATTAAACCAAATAGGTTTTATATTGTTAAAAAAGAAGCACTGATGACAAATATTTGAACAGTAATGTATATATTGCAGTAGAGATTAGTTCAATATGCCTTATATTATTATTCATCAAAACACTCAAAGAACCTCATGTGGAACATCCTGTGTGCTCCTGGCACACAGTAAAACATTAGGGTTATGATTAAAAGCTCCTGTGAATACTGCAGTCTAGTGCATTTAAAAGCATTTCGAACAAAATGTGTGGCTATCATGAATGGACATGCTGTGCAGGCCTAATTTGAGCATTTAAATACCTCCATGAATGGTGAAGTCCTCCACAGGTACAGACGATGCCACTTGCCCGATGCTGGCGAGCTCCTCCTCACTCAGGCCTGTAGAGGGACAGCTCATGCTTTTGGGCTGACCGTCCAGAGTGAAAAAACCTGGACAGAAAATGCAGAAAATGTATTAAATGGTTGTTTGTTCAGTTTCAGCAAAGTTTCCCAGGTAACACCAAAACACACACATACCAGGCCAGGGGGAGTCCAGCCAGTGCTTAATATGAAGGATCTTCTCGTCCTTGGAGCGAGCGTGCGCCTCCTCACAGATTTTGTCATACTTCGCAATCTCCTCCTGCGCGAGCACACACAGAACTGATCAGACAATTCAGTATATAAAATCAAACAAAACTTTTTGTTTTGGTGGAAAGTATATAGTGGGTTAGTAATTGTGGTTAATGAGCATCGCGATGAGTTAATACGCTTGTTGGCTATGCGCTGTGTGTTCTGACCTCATATTCCTGTCGTGTGACGACGCCCTCAGCAATGAGTTTTTCAGCATATTTCTGCAGCACAGGCTTCTGTTTCTTTATCTGCTTGTACATCAGGGGCTGTGTGAACATGGGCTCGTCCATCTCATTATGGCCATTGCGGCGATAAGACACCTATGCAAGATGACAAAGGGACAGAAATACACACTGAACTTCCAGTCAGCAGTCTTTTGTGTTTCAGATTTAAGCCAAAATAAAAAGATGGAATATATTGTGTTTATCTGGGGATAAACACACTATGAGCATAATCTGGGGACACGGGAAAAACTCCAGTAGCTTCTGTGGATTGCTGAAACACATACACACATACACACTCACCAGATCCACCACAACATCTTTGTGGAAGGTGGCTCTCCATTCGGCCGCTACATTACACACGTACATGACGGCCTCTGGATCATCAGCGTTTACATGGAAGATGGGGGCGTTGACCACACGTGCAACATCAGTAGGGTATGGAGAGGAACGTGCCATGCGAGGGTCTGTGGTGAAGCCAATCTGCGAGCAAGAGAGAGAGAAACTTCAACACAAATAAGAGTGAGAGTGAACTCTCTGTGCACAGGTTTAGATGTTTATTTATAAAGTCCAAGCGAACGTGTATTGTAAGAGAGACAGTACGCTCTGTGTATGAATGTAAACACCTCATCAGGTCCACTTACATTGTATTTACACTTCTTGTCTATTCTATGAGCTCCACTGATCATATGTATATGACAAGACTTTTGTCCAGACAAAATTCTGTCCTAATTAAATGTTACAACTCAATGAATGATGCAAAACTTTATTTTGGTATAATAAGTATAATCTAGAGGGCTTTACCTTTCTTATAAGCCATTTTTGATACCAACTGATTAACTACAAGTTATTATTTGTTGTTCCTACAACTTGGTTAAGTGACAAGACTTTAGTCAGGCACTGTAGGTGCATGTTTCATTTTCCAATTACAGACTGTAGACCATCTGTTTCTCTGCATTAATTGTTAGTCTCCCCATTAACAATGATTAGGATCCCCACAGGACCACCAGTGAGTGGATGGTACTGTTTGGGTGGTGGATCAGTCTCAGCACAGCAGCAACACTGACATGGCAGTGCCATGGTAGTGTGTGTGTGTGTGTGTGTGTGTCAGCAGTGCTGTTAGAGAGTTTAAGCATTGTGCACTCTCTGTTCACTGTAGGTCTGATGCTGCACAGTTTGTGTTTGTAATCCTCTAGGTCTTCACTAGTGGTCAGTTTCTGGCCACAGGACATTGTTGGCTCGATAGTTTTGACACAAAGTAGGTGTTTCTAATAATGTAGCTCATCAGTATCGGTTTTTGTGCATACCTGGTTGTTTGCCACCACATGCACTGTGCCATGGGTAGTGTATGAGGGCAGGTCACTCAGATGAAACGTTTCGTACACGATGCCCTGCCCAGCGAATGCTGCATCACCATGGAGGAGGATAGACATCACCTAAACACACACACAGGGCAAAATTAACACACATTTAACAGATTAAAAAGCACATATTTGCCTGGCACACAGTATCACACATTTACTTCCTCAAAGCGAAGTACTTTCTCCACTACATTAAAAAAAAAGCACCAAAATGAGAATCCATGGTAGAAGCCAAAACAAATTCAGGACACACTGATCCATAAACTAAAGCTGATACCAAGTGCCTTTTCCAGAATCCTCTTCTGGACTCTGAATGGGATTTTCAGAGTTACAGACATTTTTGTATCACAACCAAGAGAAAAATGCTAGTTACATAATGACAGATGTGATATTCAGCTACAAAAAAAAGGCACACGTATAGTGAGGATGAACACAGCCAAAAAGGCTCAACATAAGTGAGTGAAAAAGTATGAAATGAGGCCAGGTCCAAGAAGGCGAGCTTTTAAACCATCTGAATGTTATGAAGGGAAGAGCGAATTACATTAATCTAAGCAGCTCGACTTCAAAGCATTAATAAGAGACTCTCCTTTGTTAAGAGAGGAACACGGGCAACAAATGAGAGTGGGATCCAGAATGACACCAAAGGGGAAACTGAAACAGCTGCATCATCAATAAAAAGTGTGTCCGGAGCAGTTTAATCAAATTTTATTGAGGGTTGATTTAGAACTCATGGGAATAACCTCAGAAGCATCACTACTCAGTATAAGGAAGTAGTGTTTCATCCAGTTTTTACCTCTAGTAGGTTTCTAGGTGTTCTTAGGTAAATCTGTCACTGAAGTAACCACCCCTTCAGAAGCTAGTGTAGAACGAACACGAACACAGGAACGCGAACACACGCGCGAACGCGAACACACGCGCGAACGCGAACACACGCGCGAACACACGCGCGAACGCGAACACACGCGCGAACGCGAACACGCGCGAACGCGAACACACACGAACGCGAACACACAAAAACTGTACAAAAGTCTTGCGTCACCCCTCTTTTCTTTCCATTTTGCTTTG
This sequence comes from Brachyalestes nurse, assembly GCA_037974405.1. NCBI lineage: Eukaryota > Metazoa > Chordata > Actinopteri > Characiformes > Alestidae > Brachyalestes > Brachyalestes nurse. Next base: position 278,928 of record JBBPCY010000018.1, read on the forward strand.
AATCACCTTGTTGGTGCAAATAAACCATCTTGTATTTGGTACACTGAATTAAATGAAGTAAATGGGGATTTTATTTTTACTGCGACAGGCTGCAAAGTGTCTAAAGATACAAGGTTCCTAGATAAAGGTGTTCCAGCCATTCAGCACCAACAGTATACTGATCACCGCCTGATCATCTGGAATCATCTGCACCTGTTTCTGGTTCTGGTCTTAATTTGGATGTGATTTGTTCTGCTTGAATGATTCATATGTAGGTCACTGTGTGGCTTAACAAACAAAAACCATTCCTCAGTTCAGGGACTGGACTGAAAATGAATCTTTGAAAGTCCTACTCTTCCAACCTTTTTTTCCTGGGGTAATGTTCCCATATGTTCCTGTAAAGAAAGGCAAGTAGCACCCACACTAAATAAAAGAAGAGAGTGATGATGGTTGTGCCGCTGCTCACCCGGTTGCCGTCTGTGTCCCCACAGTAAAACTGCTCGGCTTTGGTCTTGCCCTGGACCACAGGGTTTACAGCCTCCAAGTGTGACGGGTTGGCCACCAGAGACAGTGTGATGTTCCGGTCTGTCACGCGGTTTATCCTCCTGTGGTACATCCCCAAGTGGTACTTCACATCACCTGAGCCCTGTTTTAAACAACACACACACACACACACAAACACAAACACACGTTACAACTGTACGGCTGCTATTAACATTGCAGTTAATTTTAAAATGTTATTTATTTGAATAAATGATTAATAGTAGATTTTATCATCATCATTTATCATCAATATGCTACTGTGCCGTTTCCACTTGTTTGGGAAAACTCCCACACTTTGGACATTCTGGGTCTTGCCCTTTTGTTTCATATGGCATGTTTTCTGTATAAAAATCAAACATGAATACAGGCTCAAAGTTCTAGTCTTTTGGTCAGTTTTTGACTATTGGATATTGGTTATAAGTCCTAGTCCTAGGTGGACTAGTCTGAATTAGAGACTATTATCTTAGGCCATGTCCACACATACACAGGTATTTCTGAAAACGGAAGTTTTTCCAAGCGTTTCGGCCTTTTGTCCACACGTAAGCGGCGTTTTGAGTCAGTGAAAACTGAGGTGTTTGAAAACACCGGCCAAAGTGGCGATTTCTGAAAACTCAGTTTCTGCATTTACGTGTGGACCAAAAAAAAAAAACCCCAGAAAAACGACAGACCGTTTCGCGTCATTCTGTGTGCCACTCATATGACGTCACAGTATGTGTCGTGTTTACATTAGATTTTCATCTACAATGCCTGATGTATACAAAGTGCTACTGCTCTCAACCTTGTTAGACGTTTTGGCATGTTTATACTTTGGCATGTTATGTGCAAAGTTACTGTCTATCCAGTATGAAGGACACAGATGTCAGAGTCAGCTTCAGATGCTACTATATTCAACAATGACGTCCCCCCACTAAGGCTTCTGATTGGTCACCAATGCTATAAAGTTTAAGGTTATATCGCCACCTGCTGCCTTGGCATGCTTTTGACAGTGTTCAATGTGAAAATGTGCTCATGTTTTAAACAAAAAAGGAAAATATCAGGTTTCAAGAAATACCCGTGTAAGTGTGGGCATTAGGGTTGCAGGGATTAACCAGTTTGACTACTAACCGTGTTGTGAAACATTGCGATTCATTCACCATTAAGACTTCCCTAACACCGCAAAAGAAAAAAAACCCCACCAGAACCAAAGACATATAATACCGCGACCCACACAGACAAAAACATTACACACGCGCATCATGGCAGAAGCAGAACAAGAGACAACCACCACCGGGACTACTCTATATCCACGTAGGAAGTCTCCTGTGTGAGAATATTTTGGATAGCCTAAAAATACTAAAACTACTAGCTACTACAAAAGCTACTACTGTCCCCTCTGAGAGTGTATTCAGCAGTAGTGGCAATATTCTCCCACCTCATCGTTCAAGGCTGAGCTCAGAAAACGTGAACATGATCATCTTTTTGCACTTCAACTTGGACTGATGTTGTGAACTGTTAAAGCTCTTATGTAGACAGGTTTTACATTATTTGCTTGTTTTTCTGTTAATGTCACTGCATTTATGTGTTTTAGCTGCTCTGTGCTGCCTATAGATGTGTACTGCATTTTAAGTTAAACAGTACAATTTATGTTCAAATCATCAGGTAGGTCTGAGTTCATTTCTCTTGTTAAAAAAAGACATACTGAAAATATATAAAATGTGTAGTTCATCAAAGGAGCTGGATGTGTTTACAAGTTTACTTGAACTTAATTACAAATGTTCCATGAGTGTGTTAAAATACAGCTTTATATATAATCTGTTTGCCCAGAGATTACTTGAATTTTTTTTCTTTAACTTTTTTGACTATTTTGACTTCAAAAGGCAGCAATAACCTCTGTCTGTGCAGCTTACAGATTTTTACAGCCTTACAGATGGTTACAGAGATTACTTTTATTTAACAAATTCATTTTTTCAAAGCAGTATTTATGAAAAGCAGCAATAAATAGCTTCTGAAGTATGAAGGGCATTATAGAATGTGTTTGTGTATTTATATAGGTTAATACAGTTGTGAAATCAATTCACATAAAATAACCGTAACAATCATGAAACCGTGATTATTTCTTAGACTATAATCGTACCACCAAAATTTCTAATCGTTGCAACCCTAGTGGACGTGGCCTTAGAAATGGATCTTCTTGGAAATGAATAACTCACAGTATTTTGATCATAACAAAAATCTTGTACACCATAACAGCTCCACATTACTGATTCTGTGGGCTCTGACTACATTTCCATGGTAGTGTTTACAGACACACTGAATGCAAATAATCACTATTCTGACCTCATCTGCAGCCTCCAGTTTGGAATCAAACTGGCAGAAGATCTGCTCCAGTTCCTTCCTGATCACGTTGGCCAGCACATTCAGGCGCCCCCTAAATACACAGACACACACACACACAGACACACACACACACAGACACACACACACACACAGACACACACACACACACAGACACACACACACACA
>JBBPCY010000018.1:283809-295056 GCA_037974405.1 Brachyalestes nurse
GAACATCCTCTGGATATTTTAGGTGTGATAGTCCTGGAAGCATGTTTTCTTTTTGGTTATGCAGAGGAACATTTTGCTTTTGGTGCCCCTCTTGCCACTGCAGTCCTTGTTCCCAGCATGCAAACCCATCACATGACTCATCATTGGAAAGCCCAGGATGTCCTCTACAGAATACTATAGGTCTTGATGGGGTAACTCCAAATACTGAAGGAAGATAAGGGTGAACAAAATGTCCATTATAAAGGACATAAATGAATGGGCCGGGTCTCAGGAGGATATATATATATATATATATATGACCCCCGTGAAAGCCAGTCGACACATACAGTGCTCCCATTACTTTTGTCCACATAAGACGCCTGACCATTGCACATAATGTGACTTCAACACTACAACGGCGGCTAACTGGCTATACCTATAACGGCTGCGTGCCCAGTTTCGCACAAGACGCTTCCTGATGCGACGCTGCTGCAGTTTATTCAGCGTTTAGTCCTGCAGCCGCCAGCAGACACAGCAAGGGTCCAGTGGACTTTGGACCCAGAGCCCATCGTACAGCGCAAGTCGCCAAATCAGAATCGCGTTCATTGGCCGAGTATGTGAGCGAAACACATCCAAGGAATTTGATTCCGGTCGATGGTGTCCATGGTGTCCATGTATGATCAAGTCCATGTATGATCTCAGCATGAAAAAATTATTCACTGCTTTTAATGCCAAGGGGAGATATTCATGTCACTCTGCCTTTGAAGAGATAAATCTTGATTCAGAGTTTACATTCTTAACAGATCATGGAATTTCTAGCTGCCACCCATTTTGAGTTCAACTGTCCTGTTTCAAATAGCAAACAATGTTGGAATATTGCTGTTTGTCCAGAGAACACAGCTTGTTCTACGCGCTGATATGAAGGATAATGATATCACATGCCATACTAACCACAGTAATGTTGACCAGGATGACCAGGTCAGGCCACAAATGCAGTGAGGCACAATGTTTTCCTGAATCATGCCGTATCATTGAAGCTCTCAGCTCATTAATAGTGACGGGGCAGAGCGCTCTCCAGAGATGATTCTAATCCCTGAGATGATTCTATATCCTGCCGCCGGAAAAAAACACCCCCCCCAGAGCATTTCTCACATTCCACAGGCTTAGTGTGCCGTCCTCAGCCGTCGCAAATGGAATTCCAAACTTCTGCAGAAAAGCTGGTATCTCGCATGAACATGAGTGTGCACATCTATGGGCTTCTTCAACACACACTGTTTGTGGTGGAGTGTGTGTGTGTGTGTGTGTGTGCCCGGGTCTAGATTATACTGTATGTCTTCATTAGCTGTATGCCCTGGGGTAAGTTGCCATAACAACCACAACAATAACAATCATGAAGAAGGCTTTAATATGGTTCCACTGGAGGGTGTGTGTGTGTGTGTGTGTGTGTGTATTTATGTCTTTGTGAGGACCAAATGTCCTCATAATGATAGTAATGCTGAAAACCTCCTGCTGAAACAACTATTGTAGGAGCAACTAAAAGAGTAGAAAGAGCCATTTGGTTTCTACGGTTAATGTCAGGGTCAGGTTTCAGGTGAATTGTCTGTTTGTCGTATGTGAAATGATTCATCTGCATTTAACCCATTTAACCCATTCACCAAGTGAAGCAGCAGGCATTCAGGAACACAGCGCCCGGTGAAGAGTGTGTGGGGACGGTACTGTACTCAAGGGTACCTCAGTGGTGCCACTGGCGGTCCTGGCATTCAACTCCACAACCTTCTGATCGCAGGGGCAACTTCTTAACCACTAGGCCACCAGCTGCCCCGAAGGTTTAGTATTACTGAGTGTAGTATTACTGAGATAGAGTATTACGATGGAAGGCCCTGACAAATATCGTAATATCAGCATGTTTGCTTATGTGTGTTTGCTTTTGTTTTTCTCTTTAATATAGTCTCTCTCTCTCTCTCCACTGAACTGTTGTGTGGACAAATCATCCAGTCAGCGCTTCAGGAAGTAGGAAGGTAGTAGGAAGTCAAATTAAATCCAGTAGTTATGTGAAACAGCTTGTTGTATGAGTATGTTTGAGAAAGAGAGAGAGAGAGAGATAAAGAGAGAGAAAGAGAGAGAGAGAGAGAGAGAGAGTGAGAGACTTTTTTTTACTTTTAAAAACACCTTTATAAAATCAGTGTGCAACCATTCTTAGTTACAGGCCGAACACTGACTCAACGCGAATCACCAGCAAAACCCCAAAAGTCCTACATCAGAAAGAGTTACAAGTCCCTTTTCCAAAACCCATTTTTTCCTGAAAATGGGCAAATTGTCCGTCATTTGGTAAAAGGCAAAGTCCACCCGAACTCGTGCCTCCACCAGAGTTTTAAACAAAAGTAAAGCGTCTTATTTTTACTCCCAAAAATAAAAAGAGTCTTGGTGAGTATAATCCCCAGAGCAGCGAGAAGTCGACCCAGCAGCCCGATCAGTGGTGCCAGACGCAGTGACAGAAAGTGTGGAAGACAGTGTCACGTTCCCTACAGCACCAGCACTGAGACACAACATCCTCATTGAACCTTGACACAAAGCTGTTGGTGGGCAGAATACAGTGCAGTATTCTCCACTGGAGATCCCCTGAACGCTTGGAGAGTGGTCTTCTATAGAGGGAGCCCCATGATGGCGAAAGCTCCCCTGGAGCAGCCAGGTGGGCCCTACACTTCGTGTCCGGCCTCCCTGTCAGTTCATTAAAGAAAAAGGATTTTACACAGGCATGTCACAGGGCTTTCCTCCCAGCTAGAGAGAACCGGATATTCACCAAGTCCTGGAGTGAAAGTATGTGACCCGTGTCCGAGTAACCAAAAGCAGCTCGCGGGGTGACGTACAGTTCTGGGAAGGGTGGGCAGGCTACATGCTGACCTGAAACGCGTCGTAAGTATTCCTGAAAGGGTGGGGGGAAAGAACCTTTAAGTTTATTCAAAATGTTCCCAAGAACCCACACAGACCGGAACCCTACCTGGCCCACGAGTGTGTCTGATGAAAGGAAAAGACCAGAATCAGCATTGAAAACATGTTTGACCTTCGAGACTCCGAATTCCAAAAGCATTTTGTCAACCAAGTTAGTCAATGTCAGCTGCGAGGAAAAAAAGGTGTGATCAGACAGTGGCTCCTCAAAACCGTAAGGGTCATCCTCCACCCGAGAAACCCGGAACAAGCACCATGCGTTCAGTACTGACGCGTAAAACCCCCCCACTCCAACATGCTGAAGTGCGTCTCCAGACAGTAAAAACAACTGCCTGTCATACTGAAGACCACCGCAGCCGCGGAGCAGGGCGAGAGCCACATGCATCCATGGCAGGGGTTCGGTACCATACAGCAGCTTCTGTGCACACTGGAGCCTCATCCCCCTGACCTTACTCCACAGGTGGATCAGGCCCTGACCACCTTCAGACACCGGCAAATGCAGGATCCCTGGAGGGAGCCAGTGGAACCCGTCCCAGAAGAAGTCAGTAAAAGCTTTCTGGACCTGGTGCAGAAGGTCAATTGGAGGGTCCAGCACCATCAGCCTATGCCACATCATGGAGGCAGCCAAATTGTTTATAACCAGCACTCTCCCCCGATATGAGAGCTGGGGCGAGATCCACCTCCAGCGCTGCAGTCGTCCCGTCACCCTGTCAGCCAGTCTGCTCCAGTTCTTCTCCACGAAGCACTCGGTCCCCAGGTGAACACCCAGCATCTTTATCCCCGCCCTGCTCCATGCACACTGCTGGGGCAGCTGAGGGGGGCCCCGCCCGGACCACCGGCCCAGCAGGTATGTGGCACTTTTGCTCCAGTTGACCCGAGCAGAACAGGCGCGCTGGAAATTTCCCAGAAGACCCGTAAGCACCCGCATATCCGTGGTGGACCTGATAAAAACAGTAATATCGTCTGCATACGCCGTGAGTTTCACAGTGACTCCCTCTCCAGGTGAGATGCCAGGTACCGGTACTCCCTGGAGACCTTCACGGAGAGCGTGGAGCAGCGGTTCCACTGCCAGAGAGTACAGCACCCCTGAAAGCCCACAGCCCTGACGGATCCCTCTGGTCACAGGAAAAGGCCTGGTGAGAGAAACATTAATATTTAAAAGGCTGCACACATTGGTGTACAGGAGTCTGATGCAGGAAATAAATTTTGGACCGAAACCAAAGGCGTGTAGGGTTTTAAACAGAAAGGCGTGGTCCACTCTGTCAAATGCCTTTTCTTGGTCTAGTGAAACTAGACCTACATCCAGACCTTGCTCCGACACCAGTGATAAAACGTCCCTGGCCAAAAAAAGATTATCAAAAATGGAACGCCCCGGAACACAATAAGTCTGGTCACAATGGATGACAGACGAAACACGTTTTTTTCAACCGGTTAGTCAAAGCTTTGGACAAGATCTTATAATCCACACCGAGAAGTGAGACCGGACGCCAGTTTTTCAGAAGCCCCAGATCCCACTTCTTGGGCAGCAGCGTCAGTACAGCCCTCCGGCAGCTGGATGGAAGAAGAGCCACATCAATACTCTCCCGGAAAACAGCAAACGAGTCAGCACCTATTTGAGGCCAGAAACGTTTATAAAACTCTGCAGTCAGGCCGTCCAGGCCTGGTGCTTTCCCTACAGACTGCTCATGGGCAGCAGGAGTGAGTTCAGTCAGAGTCAAGGGCTGTTCCAGCTCAACCCTGTCCTCGTCAGGTAGGTGCAGTAAGTCCTGGAGAAGCTGGTCAGCCACAGTGTGATCACAAGCCTCAGCACGGTACAAGTCTTCATAAAAGTCTATTGAAAACTGCAAAATCTCATGTTTATTAACCGTGCTCCGCCCATTGGGGAGTATTAAGTGGCGGAGAGGCTTCTTCTCCTCTCTGTGTTTCTCGAGAGAGAGAGAGAAAGAGCGAGAGAGAGGGAAAGAGAGAGAGAGAGGAAGAGGGGGGGAGAAAGAGAGAGGGAGAAAGAGAGAGACAGAGAGACGTAAAGAGAGAGAGAGGGAGAGAGCGAGAGGGAGAGAGAGGGAGAAAGAGAGAGAGAGGTAGAGAGAGGGAGTGAGAGGGAGAGAGAGAGAGAGGGAAAGAGAGAGGGAGAGAATGTATAAGAAAATGAACACTACCATATTTGGTGGTGTCTCAAAGTACTGCTGTGTTCAGTGTACGCAAAGTGCAAGAAAATGGGGAAACGGAACGAGAGGGAACGGTAACAGTGTATAATCAAAGACAAATACAGTGTTCTTGAGTTCGAGCAATTGCTTTATGGCAGGGGGGACAGGGGCAATTGTACTAGGGGGCAATTTTACCACACACAGTTTCTCCAGTCAGCCGTAAGCTAGAGTGAAGAAATTCTGTCTTTTTACGACATTCAGGCCTGACACTCAGCAGAAAAGTAGACTATAACACTGGTACATGCCACAGGACTGCTATGGTTTTAAAAATATTCAGTATTAAAATAGTTATTTGCTTATTATTTTTTAAAGATGTGTAAAAAATGTGAGACCTTAGCCCAGGGGTTGGCAATGCACGGCTCTATCATCCTTATGTTGCGGCTCCCTCTGGTTTTGGAAAATAAATAATAATTTAACTCTAGATCGGCTGAAAACTGTGACGTCCACAGAGCGGCCACGAGGGGGCGCTATGGGGGGTTTGGTTTTAGTTTTTTCAATGGGACTCTTATTTTGAATTAAGTGTATGTTTGTCTCTGTGGTTCCCTCGTCAGCTGTCTTGTATTTAGTTTAAGTGATTGGGTTTAATGATTGGCTCATGTCTAAGTGCGTGTTTAGTATTTAAGTTCTTTGTGTTCAGATGTATTTTGCTGGTCAACCCTCAGGTTCCCTTATCCTTCTGTGTCTTCTGTCTCTCTTTGTTTTGAGTTAAGGCCCACGAGCCTTCTTTTGTTTTGTTAATATACCCCTGTATTGAGTCCGTGTCATTTTATAATAAACCACCACCTTATGGAACCTTGTGCCTCGCCTCACTTCCCCGAGCACCTGATGTGACAAAAACTGGCTACACCTATAACGGCTGCATGCTCAGTTTCGCATAAGACACTTCCTGATGCGACGCTGCTGCAGTTTGTTCAGTGTTTAGTCCTGCAGCCGCTGGCAGACATCCACGCTGTCAGCTGTTCTAGGTGATAAGTGTATTTTATTTTTATTCATTTTTTTTCAAATTGTACTTCGAAATGATCTTGTAACATTAAAATACAATGTATTTAATTTTTTGTTTTTTTTCTAAATGTTCAAAATGTTTTCTTTGAATAAATAAAATTTCACAAGCAACACACTAGCCTTGTTTTTATGCATAGCATAAAAGTAAAAAATGTGTATATGCAGTGTTTTCATTTTAGATGTCAAAAAAGATTTGTGGCTCCCGGTGTTTTCTCTTTTGTGGAAACCGGGTCCGAACGGCTCTTTGAGTGTTGAAGGTTGCCGACTTCGGCCTTAGCCCATTAAATAACACAGCGGTGACTGTGAGGGTCATGTGACTTTTAATCAAACGTTGCACATTCCCTAATCTCAAAGGTGACTACTGCATGTTCAATATTAACGCATGGATTATTATAAATATAAATCTTTCTAAAATATACGTTTATCTAAAAAAGCCCTTATAATTTATAGGCAAAGATGGTTTTTGATTATTTCTGTTGGTTCATACATCTTGAAATTTGTACACTGCCACGACCTTGCCACAATCTACCCCGCCTCCGGTGGTCCTTGTCCCCGGATTACTGAGCCTTCTTTTCTTTTTTTACATCTTTAGTCTCCATTTAACAGTCATGGACGTGGTTTAATGCTGGTTTATAGGTCTGTAAAGTATTTACATGAAATGCCCCAATGGATCAGGTTCATTTCATTTTAACAAATTTCCGAGCACATGCACATATATGGGCTACGCAAACTTCAATCCACCTGATAATAAATAATCACGGACCACCAAAGTAACGTTTGACTCAAAAAAGCATACATACTACATTGCTAACTAAACTAGCTCGTGTGAGTGGGGAGTGGGCGGGGCTGCAGGCAGCGCCCCCACCAGCGTGCGAGCAGGCTACGACTTTTCATAAATAAAAAGCTCTAAATATTATTTTATTTTACTTATTTTACACCTGTGAGAAAACCCATACCCCAAATGGCATTTATTTGGTCATCATATCAATATTTTCGAGCTCCCCCAAAAATTCTCAAATCATGTTTCCAGAGGAGCTCATGTCACCACTAGGGGAGCTATAGCTCCTCCTACTCCCCCCTAGTTCGCACCCTGCATCTAGCCATCACAATCTGTTCTTTGTCAAAGACACTCAGGTCCTTCTGTTCACCCATTTTCTTGCTATCAATACATCAGTGTTAAAGGGGACATAGTATGCAAGCTCACCTTAGTTATAATAGGTCTATGGGCTGTACAAAACATGCTCATGAAGTTCTTTGCACAAAATCACTCTCACATAAAGAGATATCACCAGCTTTATTCTTCCCAATTTCGGTCCCTTTTAAAACGAGCCGTTTAGACGGAGGGCCCCGTGTGACTCCCACGGCGGCCAATTTGCATAGAACCGCTCCTCATCTGTCGAGACCCCGCCCACTAGATTAGTTGAAGATCCACCATTTTGTCTGCTAATTTTACGAGCACGGATAAGCAGAGCGCTACGGCTACAGGCACAGGCAGGTCACTCATGAAGTGTGGTGTTGTGTTGTTGCTGCAAGGAACAGCACAAATCCCTCCACTTTCTCCCAGACAAAGAAAGCAGGACTCCGTGGCTCCATTTCATTTTCGGTGGCCGTGTCCCAGCAACAATCGGTTTCGTCCCACCCTAAAAAGTTCCACCTTAAGTTTTTAAGGTTATCACATTATAACTGCAAGATGACAAAAATGCTTGAGAAATTATAAAGTATTTCTTGAAAAAGACACTTTATAACAGTGTTATAAACAAAACAATTGTCTTTAAACTTTAGGCCCTCATGTCAATATAATGTTATTGCCTTTGCTTCTCTTCATCTTTTAATGAGCTTAAACTGTAAATTGTCAAGTTGTGGAGTGTAAATATGTCCATCAGTGCTGATGCAAAAAAGCTAACTCTAGCCGGTCACCAATCCTATCTATCATTTTTCTATGGATGGCTCCCTGGACAACAAATTGAACCATATCTGACTCGAATTGATCCAGTGTAATTTTGAGACTGATGCTTTTTTGTTTTTAGTGAAAGTATTCGTATGCCACCATCCAGCTCTCCACGACAACAGGAATGAAGCTCTCTCTGGCAAGACTCAAAGAAGGGGCTTGTGCACGTAGATCTACTTTGAATGCTGTATGAACACTGTGCTAGTCTCTAGTTACTGCTCATGAATGGTGGAGTTTTTTGTCTGTTTCATGTTTTTTATTTGCCAATCCCATTTTCCACTGTACATTCCACCCAGCACTAACGCAAACAATGCTCTAGTCCAGGGGTGTGGAGGGCAGTGGTCCAGCATGTTTTGGTGATTTCCCTGCTCAGAAACACTTGGTTCACCTCACCAGTTAATTGTCAGGTTTAGTGAATGTGTTTGAGGAGAACTATCAACAAACTGTGCTGGACACCGGCCCTCCAGGAGCGTAGTTGGTAATCCCTGTTCTAGGGGTTGTGAAATTTGGGGTTTTAATTTGTTTGAGGATGGTACAGCAGGTGCTGAAAGAATTCTACAATTCTAAACTTATATGATCTAGAATATTATTGCTCTGTAGAATCAAGACATACTGATATATCATATTAAAAATGAAAATGTGCGCTTTTTCAAACCTCTATTTGTGACCACAAAATTATATCAGTCAGTAAAAAAAAAAGGAAAGAAAAAAATATCAATCAGGCCCAAGTTACTGCCTAGGAAAGGTACCAACAATAATGAAGCGAATGTAGCAGTACCAACAATAATGCAGCCATCCTGGAATGTAGTTTAAGGCCCATACTCAGTGCTTGGGTCAGTTAGCTTTGGTGGCTCAGCGGTCGATCGTAACTCCTCACCAAGTTTATCCGAAGACGTTATAATGTCGGTGGGGACGGACGAGTCCAGATCAGCATCCATGATCCCCAGGGGGTCCAGCTGAGCGACATGGTGACCCCGGATCTACAGGAGACAGGCCCCGACAAACCAGGGGGCCAAACGCAAAACGACCCACAAGGGAAAAAGGGGGGGAAGGGGGGGCGCAGTGAAGAGGAGAAGCAGGAGATGGAGCAGATGAAGGAAGTGGGATTGAATATGGAGTATGCAGAATGTCAGGAGGTGAAAGAAAGTGTTGGAAAGAAAAGAACGAAAAGTAAAAAGAGTGAGAAAGAAAGAAAGAGGAACAGATAAGGGTGTGGGGGGTAGGGGAGGGGAAGCGACAATAACACAAAACAGGCTCATTAATGGTGTTCTGTTGAGCTGTGGGGGACAGAAAACATTTCTCACCAACATGCTGGTACCCAGTAGCTACTGGGGCCTCGTCAAAATTTACACAACTGATGCCCAGAGGGTCGAGGTTGGCATTATGATGCCCCATGACCTGGAAACAAGGCAACAGCAGTCACAAGACAGAAGAACGAAATTATGGACACTTACCATGCAGATTCAGGCAAACCCCCAAAAAACTGGAGCGATGGGTAGCTGATAATGCTATTTGGGGAAGGTGTTTTTTTTTTTTTTTTTATTGTTTATACAATTGTCTTCTCCACTATTCAAATGTTTGGAATCATTAATACTTGGTCAAAATGTACTAGAATGAGAATTTGAGTATATTTTGACTAACTGAATCATCTTTTGGGTTAAAGGTCAAACAAAAACTAGCTTTACTAAAAAATACTTATTGGCGAAGTTCACTTCCCACACAGTGTTTAATACTTCTTAGGTTAGCAAACAGACATGCATCTAAGAAACCCTGCTGGTGTGGTGTGGATCTCTTTTAGCGATCCACAAAAAAGTGACCCGAGTGCTTATTAACGCTTATTAATCTTTAGCATAAATGAACACACCACTAAAAGCCGCTAAAAAGTTGATCACTGACCCAGAGCTAAAGCTCTGCTGCAGAACGTGGAGGAGTTCATCTCGGAGCTCTAAGTATTAAAAGGGGCTAACATATATATGTCTGTAAATGCCTGGGCTTTGTGTCCCCCCGGCACACACAAAAACTGTCCTTGGTTTTACTGAATGTTACAGTGTCTGTGATTTTAAATACCAAAAATATTATTAAAGAAACCATTTTCAAACCGACTGTTGTCCCAATAATATAATTTGCCAGATTAGTTTTCATTTTATTAATATTGATTCCAAACCTTTGAAATTTAGAGTGTGTGTCCTGAAAGGCAGGAATGCGTTGCTGTCTTACCTTGTCATAGTTTAAGAAGGCCTTTGAGATATGAGCTTATCTTGTAAGTTAATATATGAGAATATGTATTTCAGAGACAAAGACCTTTATGCAATAAACACCAAATGTACATTTCAAACAAATTTATCTGTCAGTTAGATCCTTAAACATGTCACTATTTTTTAGATTATGATCATGATAAGAATAAGATCTGAACAATTAACTGCTGTAATGCCAGGTTGGGAATTATAATATTGCTTGCTGTCCTATTTTACTTTAAGTATTTACATTTCTGGATACATTTCTGTTCCTCAACCACATTACCACACAGAGTGCAGCAGAACTTTCAAACTGGTTCTGGTTCAGTTTAATATCTGATCCTGATAATGATCATCTTCAGTATTTCTGAAAGGCCACAGTTAAGGTAGTCAGTACACAATAACATGTTCTTACCTTTGGCAAAACGTGCCACACCAAGCTAGAGTGAGACGTCAATGACATTACTTTAAAGACACATCAGCATTCATCCTCCTGACAAAATTAGCAACTCACCAAATCGTCAATGCTAGTCTGAAGGAAGCAAATGTGCCTTGTAATACTGGATCAAATGTCTCAACAGTAAACATTTGAACCATTTTCAGAAGGTCCACTAATGTAAGAGATTCAAAACTGATGTTCCTGACTGGTAGCACTGAAGTGTTGGACATACCTGGTAGGCCCTGATGAGGGACTGCACAGCCAGATGGTCCTCCACTAGTTTCTCCACGTTGGGCTGAGCCCCGACCAGAGACTGGGCCTGGGTCAGCTCGGCCAGGCTCACACCCAGAGGAGGAGGACTCTGGTAGGCAGTTCCTGGGGGAGCCCCAGCGTTAGCATTCCTGAAAAAAATGTCCCAAGACTGGGGAGAGGGGGTGAGGGGGAGAGAGAGAGAGAGAGAGAGGGAGAGGGAGAGGGGGGGAGAGAGAGAGA
>JBBPCY010000018.1:295156-312648 GCA_037974405.1 Brachyalestes nurse
TTTTACATCCAGAACCCTGCCCTAACCACACCCATTTTACATCCATAACCCTGCCCTAACCACACCCATTTTATCCACAATCCTGCCCTAACCACACCCATTTCACATCCACGACCCTGCCCTAACCACATCCATTTCACATCCACGACCCTGCCCTAACCACACCCATTTCACATCCACGACCCTGCCCTAACCACACCCATTTCACATCCATGACCCTGCCCTAACCACACCCATTTTACATCCCTGAACCTGCCCTAACCACACCCATTTCACATCCCCGACCATGCCCTGGCCAAACCCACTGCGATTTACTGTGATTTTTTCACTGTGTTTATTTCATTGTGTTTATTTCAGAGTGTTTATTTCACTGTACTTATTTCATTGTGTTTATTTCACTGTGTTTATTTGGTCAGCTCTTAGTTTCCTGATCCTGAATTTCAATATCTGGATTTTCATGTTGATACAGAAGAAGCAGAGGGAGGAGGTGATGACGCCAAGCTCTGGAATGTTCTTTTAAAGAGCCCCTCAGACAGAGGCAGAGAAAGGTAAGAGAGGGACGAAGAAAAAGAGAAAAAGGAAACACAGACGTGAACTTGGCCAGACTCTTCACAGGGACAAGGGGGTCTCTTAAAGAACAAAGAAAACAGGAAGCAGAGCCGCAGAGTGGAGGAGTTCCCAGCGGAGAGAGCTGCGATATTCCCATAGTAACGCGAAGTAACACGGTGTCAGGAAAAACATGGAATACGCACGCCTCACTTCACCCTTCGGAGCTCAGCTGAAACCTGAGCGTGGGAGCGGCCCACAGGTGGCGTCTCAGGGGAGACACACACACACTGCATTCTCAAAAAAGTCTGTGCTTTGCCAGACACAACAAGGCGGCTGATTTCAACCCTCACCCGCCTAAATACAAAACATAATAAAGATCAGAAAATAATAATTTTATCACTTGTTATTTTTAGCACTCAAAGCTCCAAAGTTTAAGACAACCAGAAACTGATTTTCTAAAATTCACAGACAGACAGAGGGTCTACTCACCACGGTGCCCCGTATATCCGAAAACCCTTGACGGTGACATCCGAGTCCTGAAGGTAAATACAGTTCGTGAGGAGGGACTGAACATTGTCAAAGTCCTCAGGTTTGAGTTTGGAGACGGAGGGGAAGCGGTAATAATCCTGTTTCACCAGCTCAGACATGAAGTCCTTATCAAACGTCAGCTCATGATTCCCAGCAATGACCACCTTAAACTCATATGGCAAACTCCCTGCAGAAACACACACACATACACCCATACACATACACACACACAAACACAAAACAGTTATTCGTACAACAGACAGAAAGATTGTGACAGTGGTTCTATAAGTGTATCAGCGACTCAAGAAAATTAAACGCTTGTTTTTGATAAAAAGGAAAGAATTTTAAAATAAAATGAAAAAAAAACGCAGATTGAATGTAATGGGGTGGATAGACAAGAGGAAGAGGCAGAGGGGAGGAGGGGGAGAAAGAGGAGGAGGTGGAGGTGGGGGAGGAGGGGGAGAGAGGAGGAGGTGGGGGAGGAGGACGAGGTGGGAAGGAGGAGCTTGAGGAGGAGAAGGAATAGGGGAAGATGGAGGAAGAGGGGGAAGTGAAGGTAGGGGAGAAGGGGGAGGAGGAAGAGAGAGGTGGGGAGGAGGAGGGGGAGAATGTGGGGGTGGGGGAGGAAGTGGGTACGAAGGAGGTGGGGAGGAAAAAAAACATCAGAGCTGCACCGAGAGAAATAAAGCAGATGTGATAAGAGGGTGCTTTAATGTTCTCCGAAGTGGATCTAGCCGATTTTCTCTCAGTCAGAGACAGAAAACCACATCTCACACACACACACACACACAGAGGAGTAACCCAATAATACAGACTCCCTCCACACACACAAACACACACACACACACACACACAAAGCTGGTTGATGGACTGGCGCAATTGGTAGATTTGCCCCGTTCCAGTAAAGCCAGCTGCCTCATACCAGCACCCAGACCCTCCGGCACCACACACGCACACACACACACACACACACACACACACACACACACACACACAACCTGACCCTGTGTGTGTATGTATGTATCTGTGTGTGTGTTCAGTCATGCTGTCTGTATGTTTATAATGGGAGGATCTTTACCGAACCTGCTGTTGAACTGTGTGTGAATGTGTGTGTTTGAGTATCTGTATGTTATACTGTGGGATCTTTACCTAACCAGTCGTTGAACTTTTTGACTTCTGAGGGCAGGCCGAGTTCAGTAAAGTCTCCTGTGTGGAGCAGAACGTCTCCGTACGGCATCTGAACCCCGTCTGTCCGCGAGTGTGTGTCCGACACACACACAAACCGTGTGTGGCCACTGGGCTTCGGAGTGTCGTACGGAACGGGGTCCACCCTGAAAACCACACACAGAGATGAGTGATTTTACATGTTCTAAACCAAGAACAACAGAATCCGACATCAGGATCAGCACAAAGATTTCAGTGCAAAGGTAAATATGTTATTCTCTGACAGATATTTATTATTAACACTAATATAATAAAATGGTATTCTCTCTTCCTTAATTCATACTGTAAAGTGTAAAATGCAGAATTATACAGTAAACCCCCATTTTAACGAGGATCAGCAGTCGCGGTTTCAGTCCATTGCAGATTTTATTTGAGAACCGAACTAATAACTGTTCGCTGAACCCCCCCGCACTAACACGGAATCTGTAGATATTCTCCACATTTTTTTGCTTTTGTGAAAAAAAGGCCTGGACGTCACAGCTTTTTTCATGGCAATCTATAATTTTTCATGCATTTTAGTTCTAAATGATTAAGAATGATTAAGAATTAGTAAAAAAAAAATATAAAAAATAACTATAATGTTTTGGTACTGTGGAGAAAAACACAAAGAAAGCGCGTCTTGGGATGGTGAAATGCCGCTATACTCAGAAGCAGGAGGTTTGAAAGAACCAAGCCAATCCAAGAACGTTATTAATTTCTTCTTGCTGCTGATTGGATGCTATCTAGGTTTTACACTATAAAAAAAGGCCACATCACAACACACGGTTTTTCACTATACGCGGGCGCTCTTGGAATGTAAGCCCCGCGATAAGCAGGGGTTAACTGTACTTCACTGCTTTTCAGAAGTAAAACAAAACACACACAGTCTTTATGTGGCAAAAAATACAATTAATTCAGATGAATAAATGATCACTTTTTCCACTGAAAAAAGAAAACTGTCACTTTTTGACTGAAAACAGAGAGAGAGTGACAGACAGAGAATAGAACTGGAGAGGGATAGAAAGAGAGAATCACACTCTTCTGCACATCCTTTTATTTCTCTCTGTAAAAGCTGCTGGAGGAAAAGTGAGGGGTGAAGTAAATCTCTGCGTCTGAAAGGAAAAGAGAAAGAGGCGCAGATGGAGTGTGCATCTGTTTGTGTTTGTGTGTGTGTGTGTGTGTGTAATTCAGCACTACGCAATAAGCAGCACTTTCTGCCTCTACTATTATTTCACTAGTATTTCATTATTATTTTATTATTGAAGCTGCTGTCAGTCTGAGAAAAAACTAACATAGCTCAAATTAACACTTACAGCTCTACACACACTCTTAGCACAAAAACCTTTATACACACACACACACACACAGTCACCCATTCTATTAAAGGAAAAGAGTGTGATGAGAAGCACACACACATACACACACACACACACACACACATATACACCCTAAAACCCACTAAAAGAACAAAGTTCACACAGAAAACTGAAAAGTGAGAAAGAATGAAAAAAAAATGAAGAAAGACAGAAAGAAAAAAATAAGGAAGGAGGGATGAAAAAGAAAAAAAGAAAGTCAGGATGAAAGAGTTTAATAAGAAAGAAAGAAGAAATGAAAAAACGAAAGAAAGAAGGAAAGAAAAGAAATCTGTCACGGAGGGGCCCTGTCTCCACGAATGCAGGGCAAGGATAAGAATGCCACACTGAACTGGAATGCATCTTTGGAACTTCATTAACAAGAACACTAAAAGGCATGAGAGCCAAAACTCTTAAATTGAAAGTTCTATAAACAAAAGAGACAGGCCGAGAACACTTCTATAAGTGATGGCCTATTGTGATAGTTTACCCGCAAGTGCACAAACTAACCACAAACCCTTTTATACAGAACTCTAAACACAATCACCAACCAACACAAAACCCAAGACAGCTGAAATCAAAAGGAAAACAATACAAAACAGCCGAGACATACCCCGTATAACCATTTCAAAATAAAAGACACAAAACTGAAATAGAAATAGTGGCCTCTACCAGCCATTAATCAACCCACAGCGTAACAGAATCATAGCAGGGAAAAGGGATAAAAGAAAGAACGAAAGACAGAAAGAAAGAAGTAAGAAAGAAAGACAAAAAGAAAGAAAGAAAGTAAGAAAGAAAAAAGGAAAAACACACTCCTGCTGTGCTGTGATTGGATGAAAGTGTTCTGTGATGAATGCCGAAGTGGAACACACAACCCCTCCATTGAACACAATATCACACCGGGTCAGAGGTCAGACATCTAAAAAACCATTTATAGACTGCAGTTAAAGGGTTAGAGACTGGACGACTGTCTGTACCTGCTGATACATACACACACACAGACGCACACACACACACACACACACACACACACACAGACACTATTAATAAACTGGAGAACATGAGTAGAAGGAGCACTGAGGAGCAGCATCTCTGCAGAGCTCAGTGAGAGGAGAACCACCCTCTGGTGTTGTCAGACACTAG
Source organism: Brachyalestes nurse (assembly GCA_037974405.1). Classification (NCBI taxonomy): domain Eukaryota; kingdom Metazoa; phylum Chordata; class Actinopteri; order Characiformes; family Alestidae; genus Brachyalestes; species Brachyalestes nurse. The sequence goes on from JBBPCY010000018.1 coordinate 299,932, forward strand.
ATGGCGCTCCTGAACGGGTTCATAGGGAGCATTTGCACAAAACTGATTTTTTTTACGATTAACTGTTTTATTCAGATATTCCAATGCTGTCACCCCATCAGTAAACACCAACAGACAATCAGCTGCTCCACTAACCAACCAATCAGCTCTCACTAATCAGAATACCAAACAATCAGCTCTCACTAATCAGAATACCAACCAATCAGGACTCAGGGGTAGTAATCCCAACCAATCAGCTCTCAGTATTCAGAACTTCAACTTGATCTTCTCACGTTTGTGAAAAATGTCTGGTTGCCAGACACAGTGGTTTGTTACCATGTCAACACAAGAACCAGCAGTGACTTGTGGAGTGAGTTGATTTTAGCATCAAAAGTTAAATGAATAAAATAACATCTGACTGCATTCTGAATATCTGAAGCCAGCAGTCAGACTTGGACGTGTGTGAGGGAATTTATAGTTTATAACACCTTAACCCGATTCAGAATAGTGTTTATAATAGTGAATAAAACTGATAGGACAGTCACTGACATGTGTATTCCAACCCTGCGGTTGTGTGTGTGTGGGAAAAGCAGTTGCAGTTGCAGTTGTGTTGTGTGTGAGTGAATGTCAGTGAATGTGTGTGTTTGTGTGTGTGTGTGTGTGTGTGTGTGAGCCCCCACCTACCCCCAACCCGCATTACCACATACTCACTCAACCTTTAATATTCTAATCATTTACAGCTTGACATTTGACCTGAAAGGTCAGAGGGCACTGCCCCTGCTGTGAGTCAGCAGGAAAAGGTGTTGGTGCTGTGCCCCCGTCCGCACCTTCACCACTGAACAACCACACATTTCTCTCTCTCTTTTTCTGTCTCTCTCGCTTTTTCTAAAATCACCATTCACATCAAGAGAAAGTGTGTGTGAATATGTGCATCTTTATGTGCGTGTGTGTTAGTGTGTGTGTGTGTGTGTGTGTGTATGTGCATGTGGGTGCATGTGTCTGGGTTGAAGATCAAATTAAAACGATAAGAGTATGGAGTATTTAAGTCTTCTCTGCCTCCAGGTCGAGTTGGCCTGAGCAAAACACCGCAGCAGGTTCCTCCTGAACGTGAGGTTTTCCGAAGTGCGACATTTTGGATATTCTGGATATTCAGGATTTTTAAGATATTCAGGTTATTTGGGATATTCTGGTTATTTGGGATGTCTAGGGCTATTCATGCGAATTACTTTACTGATCAGGATTTTATTGGATGGTGGAAAGTGGGCATGGTTGGCAGTGCAGAGTCGGGTGGCCCACAGTTTTCAAGACTTTCACCACAACCAGGATCAGGAACCCATTTCTAAATAACACACACACACACACACACACACACACACACACACACACACACACACACACACACACACACACAAAACAACAGAACAAATCATTTGCCGTGACTGCTGTGAGAACCATGTCCAACTAATCATTCTACTGGACTTGAGGTTCCCGCCTTGATGTCCTCTGTCAGCTCAGTGGCCTAGTGGTTAGTGTGAGAAGGTTGTGGGTTCGATTCCCAACTGCTAGTGTCACCACTGAGGTACCCTTGAACAAGGTACACTCTGCTTCCCACACTCTGCTTCCCAGGCGCCCCTCGTTGGTGGCAGCCACTTAGAGAAATGCAGAGAAAGGTTAAATGCACAGAAAGAATTTCACCTTGTTCACACTGTGTGCTGTGCTGTAGTGTGTTCACAGGTGACCATAAGGGGCCACTTTACTGTACTTCACCACGTCCACAATAAATCTTACTGTAATTTGGCTAAAACAGCAGCAGATGGCGCAGTTGAGTCTTACCCCTACAGACCTCAAAGGACACAATGATCTTTCTGTGTCATCCTACTCTAACCGAGAGAAAAAGCTTGAGTCTATTATTTACACACACACACACTCTACAATTCTAAAGGGACTGTGTGTGTAAATAATTTTCATGATAACCCTTAAATTACTGAATAAGTCATAGTAGATTCTGTGAGCCAAGTTATATGTAAAGACATAAATAACGTGTGAAACTAGTAGGTTGTACTTACTGGGTCCGAATATGGCCTGACACTGGCTGTCATAGTGCTGGCACTGGCCATTATAGCAGAAGGCCTGGCCCTCTTGGCATGGGTGGCCGTTCTGTTTGAAAACGTCGCTCTGACACAGAGAGGTCGAGCCGTTACAATACTCAGGCAGATCACACTCATCTGTACTGCTCCTGCACACGGTGCCACCAGGAAGGAACTGAGAGACAGAACACAGAAAAGAGACAGAGATATATATGCATACTCATATGTGCATAACTGATCTATAGAATTTAAATAATAAACAAAATATTTTCAGACAGAAAGCACAGAGCATATTATGTATTATGTATGGTTACCATCAACCCATGAAATGTCTTTTTTCTGATATTTATATATTTAAATAACTAAAACAAATATTAATTTACCCTTATTTCTTTCTAAGCACAATTTTCTTCCCAATTAAGTCAAGACCCGTTTAAACCACGAGCCAGACTCTCTCAGTCACACGACGGGTTAAAGAACAGCACGTTTTCTCAGAGACACGTGAGGCTCCACTGCATCGTTTCAAACTGCCGAGTCAATCTGACTTGCAATCTTCCGACAGAAAAACCTACATCAGAACCTCAGAAAGTGTAGATTCTATACCTTAAATCTATACCATGCCTGTGTTTTTAAGCATGTGATATTACTTAAAATAATATTACATAAAATAATACTAGTGTTTTAATGTTGCACAGTAATAACTGTAGACTCATATATGACTAAGCTTATAATTTTAGTGAAATCTTTTAGTGAAATCCGAGCTTATGATATGAATGTGTGTGTGTATGTGTCTGTTTGTGTATAACAGTTATTACCCTGCAGTGTTTGCAGCAGACTCCATAGGCACATTCTGCGCCAGCTCTGAGCTTACACGTCTTGGGCTCACAGCAGGGGTCCTTCTCACACTCCTGCAATGCAACACACACACACACACACACACACACACACACACACACACACACACACACACACTATGTCAAGAGCCCATACTCTGCTACAAAGCCCCACACACTCAATCAAAAGCCTGTTTGCTGCCCTCTACGGCTGACTCATGGCTGGGTCTCGCCTCCCTACTGCTAAAACATCCCACATCTACCATAACTGATCCTCAATCTGTCCTAATTAACATTACAAAAAAAAATTATATATCAGACGAGTGGACTCACTTCCTCTGAGCCACAGTCGCACTCCTCGCCAACATCCACCAGCTTGTTGCCGCAATAGGGGGCGCTGTACGCCTCGTCGGGCCGTGGGACGTTCAGCAGGCAGCTACCTCCAGTGTTCAGAATCATCTTCTCAAAATCATCCGCACTGCAGCTGCTGAAGTTTCGCGAGCCACTGTTGGAAGAGGACAAATAAGAGCTTCAAATCCCAAACATTTATAGCTTTGCATTTTTTGGTTTTTTAATAAACAAAAAAAATGGATAAACCTGGAAGTTCTAAACACACTATAAACATACTGGATGCAAGCAGAATTCATTAATTAATGTCTTATTAATGATGCGATTGTGTTGAAACAGTGTAACAAACAATAACAGCCACACACACACAAACAGCCCTGTACTCACGTTGCCCCCGAGTTCATGATGCAGTTGCCCACATCACATTTGCAAGAACGTCCGTCATCATGGTTCATCCCCAGGTTGTGGCCCAGCTCATGAGACACGATGGAGGCAAAGGACACCACGTTTCTATTGGTGAACTAAAAAGAGAACAAACAAGACACACACACACACACACACACACACACACACAAACAAGGGAGCAGTATTAGCATCATGTAGCAGGTGAAGCTCCTGGAAGCCATTTGTAAACCAGACTGAGACACAAACCGCGTTGATTCCGCCTCCATGACTCCTGGAACAGGCGGTTCCCACAAACGCCATCCCTGCTGTTCCCCCAAACCCTTTCTTCCTACAGAGAGAAAGAGAGAGAGAGAAAGAGAGAACACAAATATGTACGTTTGTAAAGTCAATAGTTACTGCCTCCAAATATGCTTACTCTTATTATTCTTATGAACAACAACAGATACAGCAAGAAAGATTTAAAAATAAAACAGAATTTCACAAATGATAAACTTAAAGACTTATTAAACTTAGGATAAAATAATTAAATAATGTAAACTAAATATGGCTTAAAGCTCAGTGACAAGTAGTGTTCTTCTCTGCTGTATAATAGAAGGTGGGTATTTCAGTGATTTTTGATTTATAGCAAAGCAATAATAAATGTAATTAAATGATATGTTTATTTATTTATTTGTTTTTGGAGGTTTGTGTTTGTGTATGATGAGTGTGTGTGTGTGTGAGAGATGTGGGAGGTGTGAGAGCACTAACAGGATGAGCTGGGCGCTGTCGTGGCGACGGCGGGGCACAAGCTCCTTCTCTCTCCACTGAGTGAACCGGCCGAGAACCTCACCCGCGCTGCCATCGGTATTGATGTGGTTCATCACTGACCAGATCTCCAACCCCACCAACACCACCCGGATATTCAGAGGAACATACATCTGAGAGAGAGAGAGAGACAGACAGACAGACAGACAAAGAGACAGTGTGTGTGTGTGAGAGAGAGAGAGAGAGAGAGACAGCGAGGGCAAGAGAGAGAGACAGAAAGAGACAGAGAGAGACAGACAGACAAAAAGAGAGTGAGAGCAAGAGTGAGCGTGAGAGAGAGCGAGACAGAGAGTGAGAGCAAGAGAGAGAGACAGAGAGAGAGAAGGAGAGAGAGAGAGCGAAAGAAATTGATTGAAAGAGGGATAGAGAAAGGACGGAGATAGAAGTGGGGTAAGAAGCAGTGAGAGAAAGGAAAAAAGGACGAAGTAAAAAAAAAGAAAGAATGAAAGAACGAAAGAAAGAAAGAAAAACAGAGAAGAGAGTGAAAATAAATAAAGGGAAAAGGCCATTAATCTTAATATTCTGGTCATTTGGTTTGATCACGTTAAAAGCTCTCTGTAATTCTGTTAATGATCTGCAGCACACTTACACTGTCCACATAGTTAGCAAGCTGCACCATCTCCTCTCTCACAGCCGTCTGATTCCTGGAAGTGTAGTTAAACTGAGAGCGAGAGAGAGAGAGAGATAACAGAGTTCTGTGATGACAGAACATCACCCCATTCCCCCCCTTTTCTTTTTTTTTATCATAGATTTTAGTTTTAGTGATTGAACTAAGAGGAATAGCTTATTTTAAGCTATTATTCGGACCCTAATTCTCAAGTTTTCAGTGTTGCACTTGAGAAATAAAAGAAAAAGCAATAAATGAGTCTGCTGGAACATTATGCTGTATAGTTTTAATTGGGCAAACAGCAAGCCTAACTCTCACACTCGCCCAAACCCACATCAAGCCAATAAATCATCTCAAACAACCTTGCTTATGTGGTTTCTGGCACCGCATAATTAACAGGGTCAAATATAGATGCATTTATAAAAAACCAGCAGCCACCAAATAACCAAGCCATATAATCATGATGCCGTTTTCATTTCAAAAGTGTCAGCATTGTGCAATTTAACATTTTTTCTTTCTCCTTCTGGAGGGCTCTTTCGCTCTTTCTCATCTAGTCCTCCAAATGCTCAATGAGCATTTACAGCATTTACAGCAGAAGAATGTCTTAAATTTGATTTTGCCCTATTCCATGGCTTTGAGGAGGGAAAGAGACTTACTCTTTCGTTGTCGACCACCAGTAGCAGCTCCACATAATGCGTCTGGTGCATCACTGCCCTCTTTTTCTGTAGTTGGGACACATAAAAGTGGAGAGGAGGTTAAACACGTGCTGCAAAATAAATCAAAAAATAATATCCTCCGTATAAATGAATTCAGTCTAGTCAGAGCTGGCCAATCAGTGTTGCTCCCTCACACTGACCCGGATCAGGTGACTGACAGGTTGACCCGGTCTGATGTCATGGGCATGGCTATCCTCTGGGTGTTCGGATGATGCTTGGTTGTCATGGTGATCAGAATGAGGCGTTCCACAAGACAGAGGCTCCGCCTTCACATCGTCTAGCCGGTAAACCAGGTGCTCGTTATGTGCCGAGCCCTCCAGAGGCTCGATGCCCAAACTAGAGTTGTCAATGTGGATCACACCCCTGGCAGAAAAACACGCACACGTTTATGCAGACACTCTCATCCAGAGCGAGTAGCACACTTCATGTAACTCTTTCTTTTGTTCTAGACACAAAATAATTGACATATACTAAGAAAACAATATTCATATTATCTTATAAGCTGACAAAATACCATCATCACTGAAACATGCTTTAGTGAAAGTTTTCCTACCGTAACCCAGAGCACAGACTCAGAGCAGCCGAAGAGCCATCTACATCTTCCACGTAACCACGGTAATGACAGTGACTCTGAAAGGGAGACAGATCTTTTTTAACCTATTAAATAAGAACATTCCATTACAAAAATGAGGGTATGTCAGGCATGTGACAGTAAGAGTGTGGTAAACTGTCAAGAAACATGCATACCCTTAAAAAACCTTAGGCCGTGTTTAAACACCATCAGTCTGAAAAGTAGGGAGGGGAATCACAAATGACCTCCTAATACGGTATTATCATAATATAGTATAGTTCTTCTATCATTTGAAAGTGGCATATAATTAAGAAGTGAGGTGAAGAGTGCCTTATCTATACGTCCAGAACATGAAAAAAAAGAAAAGAAAAATAACGGGTGAGGGTGGGACAGTGGTGCAGTGTGTAGAGCTGTAGCAGGAAGGTGGGTCTGATTCCTAGCCAAGCTGAAGGTCTTTTCTGTGTGGGATTTTAATATTCTCCACAATCCATTGTAAGACATTGAATGTCTTTGTATTGTAACTCATTGTACTGTGTACAATGACAATAAAGGAATTAAATTCAATGCATCATAGGCAAACTGGAGATACAAAACTGCTCCTAGGTGTGACCCTGTGTGTGTGTGCCCTTTGATGAACTAGTGATGTATAGAGGGCATTTCTCCTCCTCTTGTCCAATGAGTGATGGGATAGACTCCAGCACTCTGTGTAAGTATAAGCTGTTCAGATGATGGACAATATGAGCTGGAGCGGTGACTCAGTGAGGAATGCTGAATAGAAAACCCAGAGTGGAGTTTACGGGACAGGCTTCACTCACACACATTGGAATGCAGGTGGTGTAAGTTCCCTCAGTCATAAAGGCTGAATCCGCCATCCCTCACTAATGTGTGGAGGATCATTATCTCAGGCTTTCAAGGTTCCGCATGGGTGAGCAGGAGACGCATTCTCCTCAAATCCAGACGAGTTCCACTAATAGGATTCGGGATTGTTCCTTCTCAGCATTTGCAGCTTTCTGCTACCAATCACATTACGTAACCACGTCAACTTGGCCGTTAGAAGCTAATGACATCATCCTCTGGGCGAGTTCTATTCATGCACTGACTCAAGGCCTTGCTACACTCCAGGCCCTCTGTTTTAATGTCTTGTCTGGCCTTTTCAAACATAATATTAGAGATGAGACAGAAAATATTAAGGAATTCAAATGTGGTCCAGGGACATTTACTATTTTCTCCTGTTCGTCAAAGAGTAACAAATATATAAAAACTATCGATAAAAATTTATAAAAAAAAAAAACTCGATACATAATTTACTGTCATTTATCTCCAAGTTTAAACTCCTGTTGTTATTAGGGGTGTTTATGTCCGATTTCGATACTGATAGAACAGTCTTGAGTGTTTCCCAATTCCAGTACCAAACCGATATGGTCTTTTCCCTCTCTTTAACAGCTAAGCGGTTAATAACACATCTGTCTGAGCCTACTCCCTCTAGAGGGCGCTGTGTAAGTTATACAAGTGCAGGTTCTAAACTCATAAAGCACACATAAGGTGTGTCCATTACGAAGTTCTGCACATGGGTGAGTCTCCAGCAACTCTGTATTAGACATATACACATATTTGGGTGCACTTTGTAGGGAGCAGGGAGACGTTTGGGACACATCCCTGCTGCTCATCTGAGGCACTCCTGTCAAAACCTGTGTCTCTCTTTTTACAGCATGTTGCTCAGAGTTTAGTGAAACATTTTGGTGATTTATCAGATACCCGATGCAGTGATTTTGGCCTACATCAGACCAATAACGATGCTCTGTATAGTATCAGCACACCCCTAGTTATTATATCTGACAACAGTACTCGTTTTTGACCACCCTTATGTCCTTCCACTGTCCAGCAATTTTAGTACATTTAGTACAAGTTGTGAAAATGAGATTTTTCGCCCAAATATCACTTTAAATGACACACCGGCAACCAGTCTAACCTTATTTACTCAAATATCACATGTGTAGATGTGGAAAGTGATTGTAGTCTTTAATGTCAGTCCAAAGAGACAGGAATTTTTATTATAGCCCAGGGGAGTTGATGAGTACAGCTGACCCTTTGCATCACATGATTATCAGAAAAGCACACACACACTTCCTGTATCATTCCCAGAGGAGAGTGTACAGGGCTTCCCATCACGTGAGCCGATGCTATAACCTCTTCCCAGCCGTAGCTTTGAGGAGTGACTTTCCCTTCCGGTTTTCTCTTCCTGCCTCCGGTTTTCTCATCTCGTCTGCCTGTTCTAACAGGCCTCTTCTCCCTACAGGAAATGCTGCTGAAGAAATGATTTGACCTCATGTCTGCACACACAGTTTGTTTAATCTCCATAGAGAAGTGCTGACCAATAAAGTCAGCTCAGGAGCAGCATCCTGTGAGTGCTGTGTAAAGGTGTACAAAGATCCCCAGTACTGGAGCAGTGGAACTGTGTTTTCTGGTCGGATGGAGCTCCACCATCACGATTTACAATCATCCAACATCACCAATACCTCACTAATGCTAATGGCAGCAACAAATCCTCACAACAATGTTCAAAAATCCAGTGTACGGTCATCCCAGAAGAGGCTGCTGCTAAAGTGAAAGGGGACCAACTTCTGCACACTTAAAGTGGATGAACTCACTGATTAGAGGGACGGCCTGGATTCCTTTGGACACATATTTTATTTATTTATTTATTTATTATCTTTGTCATACTGAGGAGATTCAATGAAAGAAATGGGTACAAAGTGCCTAAAGATACAAGGTGCCTAGATAAAGGTATTCCAACCACTCAGTATTCAGCACCACCAGTAAACTGATCATCTGGAATCATCTGCACTTGTTTCTTCACTGGTTCAGGACTTCAGTTAGATGCTTTGTTCTGTTTGAATGATTCATATGTATGTTCCTGGTCAGGTTCAAGGATTGGACTGAAAATAAGAGTCTTTAAATGTCTGGAGAAATGTTCCTCAAAACGATGTTAAAAACACAGTCCAGCTCTCAGGAAGCAAAGTTTGAAGAAATGTGTACACTGTGTACATTAGAATGCTTTAAAAAACACCAAATTGCTGTGTTTATTAGGGTCTCCATATACCTTCATGTCAGTTCTGCAAATGAGCAAAAAATCTGGAGGTTAAAGTCAGAGTGGTGAACAGATGCCCAAATATTAGAAGGATGAGGTGGATATGTTGACTTATTGATAAGTTATGAATATGAAAAATTGTGGAAACAGACTTTGAGTAAGTGATGATGTATTTGGGAATGTAAGCCACGTGTGTTTGCTCGAACAGCAAGCATGGACTCGCCTCTGTGTCTTTGGTGAGGGAGACATTGGCTTTGACCCTAAATAAACAGCCAATGACAGAAGTCTCTGAGTCACTATAGCAACTCTCAGTTGACAGAAGGATGTTAAAACAGCCCTACTGAGAGCTAACAAAGTCCTTATAGGAAATTCTGTCCACTCAACTGCCATCCCGGCAACGCAATCTCTCAAATGGAGAGAGGCTCCATTTAACCCCAAGCTAAAAGCCACTTTAAAAACAGGATTTTAAAAACAGGTTTGAAATCACAAGTGAAATCTGACAAATTTGTGTAAACAACTGGTAACACTTGGCTCAAATAACCACCCAAAAATGCTTTTTCCAAGTTGTTTCACCAGGACTTCAAGCTGGTAGAACCAGGTCTCGAACTCTGCTGGCTCATGGCAAAGGCAGCAAACAGGAGGGGCTTGAGAGGGAGCAATGGCAGAGGTAATTTATCTATTAAACATTTTTAAATAATAAATGTGAAGAAAGAAAGAAACAACAGGGGGAAAAAGGAGAACAGTGGGGCAGAAAAGAAGACAGAAAAGGGCAGATGAGAAAACAAAGGCAAAAGAAGTCAACGAGAAAGATGACCAACAAATTATGCATTTGAGCAATAAACTACTTAAAGAAAGACGGAGAGGATAATAGGCAGAGGAGCAGGAGAGAGGGACAGGAAAAGAGAGAGAGAAAGAGAGACAGAAAAAGGGAGAGTGACGAAGAGAGAGAACGTGAGAGGGGGAGAAAGAGGAAGAGACAGAGAACAAGAGAGAGCAAGTTTTTTAGGGGGGTGGGGGTTAACACAAAAAGACGAGAGGGGGTTACGCTGTAGAAATAAACGAGGGTTAGGATAAATAATGGACTCAAACAGAAGGCAGACAGAAACAAACAGGAGAAAATACTGGAGCTACAGGGGGGAAGAGAGGTGAACGTAACTGAACGGAGACAGAAAAGGGGAGAAAATATCCAAACAGAAGGCTAAAGGAAGAAAGGAAGGGGTAACTGAATGAAGAAATAAAGCTTACAAAAATGAGGGAGGCAGAACAAGCTGAGAGTGAGAGGACACGATTAACTCAAGAGGCAACAACAGCGTACAGAAGAGGAGAAGAGAGTGGGAGGAAATAAATGACATGTAAAGACTAGAGGCACAGAAACAAAACAGCGCTGAGGCTACCTGAACTCATTACAGAGTGACGAGAACTGAAGTGCAAAAGGTATTTAAGGTCTTAGCACCTGAAAGGAAAAGTGAAAACACCTGGCCGCCAGGTGATAAGAGAGTAAAGGAAACTGACAGGAGCAACCAGAATCAGAATTAGAAAGCTTTTTTAATACCCTTATGTTACTACAGCACAGACATACAGAGACACAGACAATATAAAATATAGTATAAAGTCAAAACCTAGTTTATTTTACATTTCCTTAAACCCCCATAGAAAATCTGGTAATTATGACACACATCCAAGTCAATCAGGCATAACAGACAGATCTGATTCTGAGGCAGGGGATCAGATTAAAATGAAAACACCACTGCACTATGAGATCAGATGAGAAATACTAACAGAAGAATCAACAGGAAATACTCTAGCTGCTTTTCTAATAACTCATGAGTCAGGAATGAATTCTAATGTGCTTTTTTTTGGCCAAAAGGATTTAACAGATTTACATTTTCAGTAAACCTAAAAATAACGCAAGGAAGAAAAAACAAAGAAAAAAACATTAATGCTGAGAAGTAAAAAGTAAAGGTTTCTCATGAAAATTACACTGGTGTGTAATTTCCACCCACATATTATTAAATCGTTTTACTGACAGGGCGGTTAAGGCCTTTGCTGGAGCTCGTAGCCACTGGTTGGGAAGATTATACGTCACAAGATTATACGTCATGGTGAAGATGAAAGACCTTGGGGAAAACATTATTAAATAATGAAACTCAAATGAAAAAGCTGTAGCGCCCTAGCAAACTTCTCCATCAGAACAAGTGCTAATCGTCTCTGGAAAGGAGCTCCATGCAAGACTTTTCTCAGAGTGACGATAAGGAAGGTAAGAGAGAAGCCAGCAGGCACTATAACAGACCTACAGGATGACCTGAAAGCAACAAACTACACACACACACATATATGTATATATTATACTATAGCTGCACGATTAATCTATTCGCAGTCGCAATCGTGATGTCAGTCTGTGCGATTACAAGAACGCAAAAAGCTGCGATTTAACCCTCTAAGCGCCAAAGTCGCAGAATTGCGACAAGAATGAATAAAATAGACTGTAGTTACAAATATGTAATATAGCATTTGTATTCCCTACCACTAGGTGGCAGACATGTAGTACTTCGATTCAAGACCAAAAATATGTCACCTTTCTGTTCAAAGTTTCGAGTAAACAGCAGGAGCAGCCAAAGGGTGCAGTTTAGTTCATAGCATGCGTAAGCAGGTGAGGTTTGTGACAGAAAAACACCAAATGGAGTTGTCCCGTGATGTCTTGCGAATGTTATTCACCGATTCTGACTCTGAAAGGGTATATTTGCCTTTTGGAAATGACGGTCGGTCGTCTAACACTCGCGCATCTCTTGGTACAGCTTTGCTGTGCAGCGCTGCCACCATGCAAGGCGAGAGTGATCACAAAGCACAAACACGTGTTTATTTCCAAACTTTGCCCAACGGGAATGTTTTGTGGCAGTGATGAACATGGTTGTAGTATCTGTAGGAGAGGTTTTGGTCAAGGTGGAGGCAGCAGGATTGGGAGAAATAGGGCTGGACGTAGACATAGCATTAGCTCTCTCCATCCAGTGCTCCAAAGGGGTGGGAGTCTCCGCGCTACACGTGACCATGTGCGAGAGAGCTGGGAGACGTGTGGTAGATTTTTTTTAATAAGTAATGATATATTGGGTCTGTTTTTGGCTTCTATTAAATGTTAGGGAGAGGTCACCTGGTGTAAGAATGAAGCCCACGGCTGGGGGGCTTTGGGTGTTGATCTGATTTTTGTCAGGCTGGTAAAAAGGGCCTTTGATGATCTGAGAAAGGTTGCTGAAAGGAGGTCTCAGCCATAAAAACTCTTTGCCC
>JBBPCY010000018.1:312748-350674 GCA_037974405.1 Brachyalestes nurse
CAGCAGTGGATTTCCACCAACGAAAAACCCTTGCTGTGACTCTGCTACAAGATTTATTTATGCAGAAAAGAAAAAAAACGGCGTAGTGTTTGGGTGCACCCCATTCTTCAAAAACATGGGGAATTTCACCAGCTGATCCAGGAGCTCCGCCTGGACAAGGGGAGGTTCAAAGCCTATTTCAGACTTGACAAGGACCAGTTGGATTAAATTTTAGGAAAAGTTGGCCCAAGCATCAGCAAACAGAGCTTCTGCCGTGAAACCATCTCTCCTGCATAACGGCTCTGCATTTGCAGGCGTCAGTGTAACGGAAAAGGTGAGGAGACTAATTGGTTGAATCTTGTCACATGACCCGCGGTGCGCTTGCAGAATTCTGAAAAGTTGAGATGTTTTCAACTCGATGCGGATGCATCTGAAAAAACGGGCGCGTCGCACCGCGTGCGCGTCGTGACCGCGTCGCTTCTGTTATGAGCGTGGCTGCCGCGCGTCTACATTTGAAATAATGGACTTGGGCGCACAAAAGACGCGATATGTGAACGGTCCCTAAGATGGGTCACCTGTGGCTGCCTGGAGAACAAGCTCGAGCCCATCATCTTCAACCACGCTGATGGGCCGGCAGCAGCTGGTGGCAATCCACTGAGCGAGGATATTAGTTAGCTTGGCTGACATTCGTGCTAAAATATCAAGGTGAAAGTCATCATAGCTTGCATAATATAGAACCAGCTCCCTAATAGATTAACGGCGATATTTTTTTTTATCGCCCGATAAGAGTTGCACGTTAACGCAGCCAATAACGGCCCACCACTATTAAAAATATAAGAAAAGATGCAGAAAAGATGCGCGAGAGGACTGGTTAGTCACCAAGATGCTACTTAAAGAGATGGGTCTTCAAAAGACGCTTGAAGACAGCAAGGGACTCCACAGATCTGATAGCAAGAGGGAGTTCATTTCACCACTGTGAGGGCCTAGACCGAAAAGGGTCTTGATGCTTGATCAGTGCAGACAAGTAAGGAGGTGCAAGTCCATTCTTACCCTTGAAGGCAAGTGTTAAGGTTTTGAACATAATGCGAGCAGCCACAGGGAGCCAGTGAAGGTTCTGTAGTAAGGGTGTGGTGTGTGAGAATTAAGGAAGATTGAAGACTAACCTCACAGCTGCATTCTGAATCAGCTGAAGTAGTCTCATTACCTTCATTGGCAGTCCAGCCAGAAGAGAGTTGCAGTAGTCGAGTTTAGAGATTACTAGAGACTGGACGAGTTACTGTGTGGCTTCCGTGGTGAGAAAAGGTCGGATTCTTCTGATGTTGTACAGAAGGTATCTGCATGTCCTGGAGAGGTGGTCAACGTGTGACAGGAATGAAAGTTCATCATCCAACATGACACCAAGATTTCTTACCTTCTTTGAGGGGACAATAACAAAGTTCTCAAAAGAAACAAAGAGGTCATGGCTTGGTGATGGACTCCCTTTGATGAAAAGCAGCTCAGTCTTGCTGGGATTCAGCTTAAGGTGGTGGGCAGCCATCCAAGAGGAGATGTCAGCCAGGCAGTCTGAGATGCAGGTCGAAATTTGATCATCACTGGAGGGGAAAGAGAGGACAAGTTGAGTGTCATCTGCATAAAAGTGGGAAGAAAATCCATGTGAGGCTATTACAGCCCCAAGAGAACCAGTATATAGGGAAAAGAGAAGCGGTCCAAGGACCGAGCCCTGTGGTACACCAGTGGACAATCTTCGCGGTGCAGACTGGGAGCCTTGCCATGCTACCTGGTGATCAAGGTAGGATTCAAACCACTGCCAGGCTGTGCCCGATATCCCAAGGCCGGAGAGAGTAGCCAAGAGGATCTGATGGTAAACCGTGTCAAAGGCTGCAGAAAGGTCAAGAAGAATCAAAGCAGAAGACAGAATCGGTGTGACCACCGCAGACTTGAAAGCAGATGGGACGTGGCCAGTTAAGGAACCATTGATGATGTAGGCGATATGCGGAAGTAGATCTGAAGACATCATCTGGAGCGCAGTCGACGGGACAGGGTCAACTACACACAAACAGCTGACTAGTCTGTAACAATAAGTGAAATCAGCCTGAATGGTCTGTGGAGTGGTTCTGACTAAGGCTGGAGGATTTTTTTTAAATAATTTTTTTTCCAAAATTGCAATTTGAGAAAACGAAAGTTTGCAATATTGGTCAGAAAAATCATAATTCAATATTTTGTCCTACTGCTGATAAAGTAAATATTCAGTAACGACATAGACTAAAGTGCAAGTGACTGAGTGAAGGCCTGTTGGCACATCATCACCTTTTAAAGAGTTAAAAGAAGCTTTCTGACTGTCTGACTGCAGAAATGAAGTGATTTGAGAGGGATTTCATATATGGGGCAAGTGTCTTATGCCAGTATAATCAGCTGAAACCTGAGGAGAACATCTCTCTCCCTCTGTCTCTCTCTCTCTCTCTCTCTCTCTCTCTCACTCACTCTCTCTCAAATAGCTATATTTGGCTAGTAATAAGGGAGACACTCACTTATAACCTATTTGTTCATTTCTTGGTTCCGAGTTTTAAGGCTAAGTGCTGCAGATGGGTTTTCTTTGTTAATTTGTTGACTGAGTGTGTGTGTAATTGACATTCTCTCTGGACTATACTGACCTTTTTCATCTCGGGCACTGGAAGCACTTCCTCTGTCTTCGTTGACCGTCAGGGACTCTCATGGGACTCGTCCTGCGCCTCATGTGACTGTAAGAAACCTTCAGCTCTGGAGGGTTTTTTTGTGATTGATTGGTGCGAAGGCAGTGTGCTGGACTGTGCTTGTTGGTCAACTCCAGGTTCCCCGGTTATTAGGACCCGTGGAGAGAAGTTAAAGTGAGCTTTTGGTGCACAGCTGAGATTGAAGCAGTGAGGAGCGAATGATCAGGTCAGCAGAGGTCATGGAAACGGTGAGCAGCTGCAAAGACCAGTGTCAGAAGGAGCTGGGCAAACTGCTGGGATGTTTCTTCGGCTTCCTCACCGGCACCCTGGTCCAAGGTACCGCCATCCATCGCACATTTACATGAATCAAATCTACATTACTGCCAGGAGTAAATGGTTGAATTTTTTGCCATTGGAGGCTCTCTAAACAATGTTCTTCTCACTTAGACTACAACAGTGGCTTGAAAGAACCATCCATTTAGAGATTCCCAAAAGTGGTTCTGTTATGGGATTGACCATAGAACCATTCATAGCCCCCTTATGTGTTAGGGTCTACATCGTTGTCTAACATTTCGGTCGATGGTTTTTGAGAAAGCCATGTTTGGAAAATAAATTTGTGAGAGGGGAAAATCTTTAAAAAGGTTAATGTGTCATAATTGAAACAGATGGTTCTTACTAGAACCTTCACATGCTATTCAAAATGTAAAAATGTTCCTATCACACTTCAGTTGTGCTATGTCATTGTGCATGGAACCCTTTATAACACCCTTGTGTGTAAAAATCTGCACTGTTGCCTTTCAATTGCTGGTTCTCGATAGAACCAGGGATGGAAAAGAGATTCGTAAGGGGAAAAACCTTTAAAAAACGTGCAATGGTCCTAGAACCTTTCCATTATGATGAAGATCTTTACATTTTAAAAGTGTTCTTCACACTCAGAATTCAATTACAAAAAATTGTTCTCTTAGAGGGGTGTGCACTCTGCACTTGTCTCGCATGCTTTTCTCATACAAGTCACTGGGTGGATAAGTAGGGGGGATGAAACTAATGATTTTTAAAAGTATAATATAATGTTCATGAAGACTATACACTGTTGTCAAAGTAAAGTTTATCTGTTCAGAGTTGGACATTAATTAGCACAGAATTAACAGGAGTTATTGAGTTAAAAAGTTAATAATAATAATAATAATATCAACAATAATAACGACAATGACGATGACGACAACAAAGACAACGATGATAACAGCGATAATGATAACAACAAAAACGATAACGATAACAACGATAACGGTAATGATAACAATAACACCGATAACGATAACAACGATAACGGTAATGATAACGATAGCGATAACGATAACAATAACGATCACAACGATAATGATAATGATAATGATAATAATGATAGTGTACATTTATTGAATATATCCTATCTCTTCTATAGTCTTACATGCTACTGGTCTGTGACAAAGTAAGCTAATAAAGTGGGTTAAACTTTAACAACACTTGAGAGTGGAGAGGTGTACAGAGTGTGAATTGGAGTGTCCCCCCTCGGTTCCCGTGCAGTGTGTGTTTTTTCTCCTGCAGGGTGACTGTGCTCTGTGTTATTTTTGATATCTGCTGATGATACATTCTGTTCATCCTTCCGTGAGGCATTGATTTAGTGTAAAACTATCTGAGTCTTTCCTGATAAACTGCACCATGCTGTCATCTGTCGTCATGTACGTGTATGTATACATTTGTGTGTGTATATGTGTGTGTGTGTGTGTGGATTTTGTAAATAACTGTTTTGCTTTTAAGGTCTCAGGGTTGTTTGAAAATCAGACATGTTGTCCTCTCTGTCCTGTTCTCCTCCAACTGTGTATTGCTGCTTTAAATAGACACCTTTCTGTACCTTTCTCCACAGTTCTCAGTCAGGGATTGAGATTCACTTCTTTTCTTCAGAAATCTCAGGGCTTAGATTCATGGCATTAGTGTGAAATCCCTTTATCTTAAATTTAAGGCATTAATACAGGAGATTCTATTATTTACAGGTAACATTTGAAAATATAAAATATTAAATTCAGTTTTACCTTAATCTGTGCACTTTTTCCCTTAATTTTTCAAAATGTCCTGTATGGGAAATTAAGGTAATTTTAAGGGGTAAAATTAAGGCGTTTGGTTTGTGAATACCAGTTAACTATATTAACCTAATAGTAAAACAAGAAAATCTTCAGACACCAAATATGTCATGGTTAACCAACTGCATCTAAGGAAAGGAGGGACATTAAATTGCATAAGTCACAGTTACACAGTGATGCTATATGTTAGCATATTAGCATTATTGAGAGTTTTTTTCTTTCTTTTGTTTTTAGCATTTTTAGCATTAGGATTATTGAGAATTAGCACCATTTACACCTGCCACTGTCAGAATAATAAGACAATAATATGTGGGGGAACAAGTGAAGAAAGAAAGGCTACTGGAGATGATGGTGGTGTGTTATTTCTGACTGAACAGACGGATGAAGTCAGCGGGGAATGAATTACGCTAAAGCTCCCCAATATGAGGCAAAAATCCTCTCTGTGGAAAAGTGCCAGTGATGTAAGAGGCAAGTCGGATTAAAGTTATCAGCAGGGCGACTGTCTGAGGGTTCCTGGCACCGCAGAAGGGAAACAGACCAGTGTGGATATTGGAGGGGGGTAGAATGATCCTTTACAATAACACCGAGGTTTAGGAGTTAATAAAGATATGACTTCTAGCTACATAAAGGAAGAGGCTTCAGAATACATCAAATATCTGCACATTTCCCTTTCACTGTTCTTTCTGTAGTCTGTATTATGAGCCTAGTGGCTTGTTTTGGTACCCAAAAGGGAGCACTACTGTCAAAGGTTTAGCATTAAGGGGTTTAAAAGCGTGTTCGAAGTGAAGACTGCTCAGTAATAATATATGATTCCCTTAAGTAGTCAAAAATACCTGATCTGTCTTCTCATTTTACCAATATTTCGACTCTGGATTGAGGCCGGAAAAACCCTGGTCTGCGGAATAGGACACAGCTGACCTGTGAGCTCCCCCTAATGGACAATATAGCACATTACTCAAACACTGAAAGGGCAGAGACACACTTAGTGTGTAAAGTGTCCATTTGCCATACGTGGACACACCACAGCACACTGTGTGATCAACACCCAGGAACACAGAACCCGGGAAGCATTGTGTGGGCATGGTCTCTTGCTCAAGGGTACCTCAGAGGTGCCTCTAGCAGTCCTGGGATTCAAACCTATGACTTTCTGACTGCAGGGGCAACTCCCTAATCACCAGAATACCAGCTGCCCTTGTGACGCTAAAGGAGAATTTGTCTTGCAAATAAATGTACTTTAGGCCAAGACGTTAACGAAGCTACTTCGAAAAAGTGTCTCAGATGTTTGTATTCATAAGCATTAAATGTAACAAGTTACTTTGAGAGAGCTTTTAGAAACTGTGGACATCGGGTTCCATCTACACTCATTGTGAACAATTCTGTGACAAAAAGTGGCATCTAAAACCGTCTTGATTTATTTAACTTGGTCGCATGGCTGAATTCAGACTAAATATTAGTTTGAGGGCTCATCTATAGTGCCTGGACAAAGATACTTCAAAAGGAAAGGCTGGAGATGGGAGAGGGTGTGTTCTCTTTTAAGTTAAAGGTCACTGGACAGGCCCTTTAATGTCTCTATCACACACACACACACACACACACACACCAGCATGTGGGTTCCACACTTGCCTGCCGTCACCAAACAGACTATTCAATGTGGCCTTTTTGTAAGTCCTAGACACGTGTACACTCACATATACACACACACACACACACACCTTTATCTTCGCTGTCTGTGATGATTTAGTCGTGGACAGTGAAGCTAGTATACAGTATGTAGACTGTATTTTACAAACTATTTGATATTGCTTTAAATAGACAGAAACTATTAAATAGTTGAAATAGATAGTAGTAGGTTCATGAACAGTTCTTCCTCCTTGTCTGGGTGAGTTGTGTTTGCTGTCTCCGAACATCGTGGTCTTCAGTCCTTGGCGATGGGGAGTGTGATGGCCACCCTGTCTTTAGAAGCTCGTCGGCGCTTCTCTCGTCCGAGTTTTCTGTCCGAGTGTCGACACGGTACGGCGCGCTATCAGCGCTCAGGTAACACTGTGATATTCAACCATGTGTGTGTGTGTGTGTGTGTGTGAGACCCTGCAGCATCTGTGGCAGTGCTGGACATGCATTCAGGTGTGCAGGTTGGTTGTTTTGTTCACAGTTGGATGCAAATGTTTTTGTCAATTTGACACCTTTTGTTGATTTGTAAATGAGCTTACCCTCTCAGGAGAACACATATATACACTATATACTATTTATACGTGAGTGTGTGTGTGTGTGTGTGTGTGTGTGTGTGTGTGTGTATGAAAGTTTTTGATGTTAAAAGTAATAATAAATGTTAATAATAAAGGCCCTGAAAGGCCCTGCTGACACAGTGCCCTAAAAGGCTTTTTTTCTCAAAGTCTAGGAGAACAAAAATAAACCTTCCTAACTTCAGTGTATCCAAATGTAAAACTGGAAGTTCTTTTGGAACATTTTTGTTGGTCCATTCGTGGTCCTCATGAAATATATCCAAAAATGTAAAGGACAGCTGTTTTTTAATGGAAAAAAAGGAGCAACCAGATTTGATTTGACAGAGATATGTACGCACGCGCACAAACACACACACACACACATATATATATACACATTACCAGTCAAAAGTTTGGACACACCCTCTCATTCAATGATTTCCTTTGTTTTTATTATTGGCTAATAAAAACATGGAATGGTGTTTAATTAACAGGTGTTCTTCGTCAAGAGTTCATTAGTGGAGTTTCTTGCCTTCTTAATGTGTTTTGGATCATCAGTTGTGATGGTGGGGTTGGTACACAGTAATCCTATTCCACTATGGTTCTACTCCACATTATGGCAAGAACCACTGTCCAACATTACCTTATTACAAAACATATTCTGGTTTGTTTAACTCTTTTTTGTTTACTGCATAATTTCACATGTTCCTTCATCATTTTGCTTGTTTTCAATATTAATCTACAATGTAGAAAATTATAAAAACAGATAAAATACATTTTGTGTCCAAACACTGGTAGTGTATATACATGCATGTGCTCATGGTGACCTTAGGCTGCTGTATAATAATTCAGTTAAAATCCTGGTAGATGGGCTCAGGCAGGGTCTCGCTGGGATAAACAAGATCAGAAAACTCTGCAAATGTGTCAATGAACTCGGTCTCACTTCTGCTTCGACTGAGCATGTCGTACAGCTGCAGTGTTTGATCATTCGGCTCCAGACTCTGATACACAGCTCCGGGAAGGGTCTTCTGCTCACTGCCTTCCACCTACAAAGAGGAAAAGTTTGGATGAGAAAGTGAGTCTCGTCACAGCAGAGTTGGACCGTGTGTTTTGTTTGTTCCTCTCACCTCTGCATTTGCTCTGCTTTCGCTTGGCTTGAGGAGGTCATCGGTGTCGGACCACATGTCTGCTGGGGGGCAGAGAAGAGAGACACCTTTGGTTTTTTGGATGTTTTTTGTAATGTGTATGTGTTTTGTGTGTGTATGTTCAGGGGTTGCCCAGGGAGGTACAAACAGGGAGAGTGCTGGTTAAGAAAATTCGTGTAACACCCCCCACACACACCCCAGTTGACAAAGCTTGAAAAATGTCACTGTGTGTCTGTTTGTGTGTGTGTGTGTGTGTGTGTGTGTGTGTATTTGTGTTTGTTGGGGGCCATGTTTGGGAGGGGGTGCGGTGGGGATGGGTCTGTAATATTTACCCTTACCTGTTAATCTGGAGCTTGTTCGGAGGAGACAGCAGAAGAGGCAGAAAAGTAAAGGAAGAGCAGCGATGGTGAGGCCACCACAGGCATAGAGGGCGTAATGCGCATAATCTAGAAATAAACACAGAAACAACCAAGACACTGAACCGACTTGCGATGAAACACTGGCTCATTTGACTTTATTTTAGACTTCATATTTTATATTATTCTTGCTTTTGTGTCTCTGTGTGTCTATGCAGTCGTAACATCAGCAATTTCCTCCGGATCAGTCAAGTTTTCTGGTTGTAATTCTGATTTTGATTTAGGGGAGCTATATGGTATACATTTAATATCACAATAGCTCAAAATATTTTTGCCATTTATTCTGGAAAAATGCACTAAAACAGCAGCATCTCATTTTAAAAAGACTTTAAACCAGGAAAATGTTAAAAAGAATAAAATAAAAGATGTACAAAGGAACAAGAGGACACAACAATGAAAAATAAGATGATAAAGAGATTATGAAACATCCATTCAGCTGTAGTTTATGTAAGTACTGTTATTGTGGTCTACAGACTCCACTGGCACAAGGAACTGTGCCGTACCGCAAACAAATGTTTTTCCATTACGAATAAAGTACCCGAGCTGCTTGACAGCAGGGCTGAAAGCAGGACCATAGCCGCGCTGACTGTCCAACTGCTTTCTGATTGGTCGGAATGTCATCACAAAATGGAAAGAGACTATTTTTTTCTATCCGCACAAAAAAAACAACAATAAAT
The DNA here is from genome assembly GCA_037974405.1 of Brachyalestes nurse. NCBI lineage: Eukaryota > Metazoa > Chordata > Actinopteri > Characiformes > Alestidae > Brachyalestes > Brachyalestes nurse. The sequence continues at coordinate 321,992 of JBBPCY010000018.1, forward strand.
ATACAAACTAACACATCTGGGAAACTGATGAATTACAGGCACTAACATCTGTTTGGGCTGAAGATAACTTTCAGTGGAAGTTTTCTATGGCGCAAAAAAATTGTCTTAAATGCTGTGAGAAACGCAAAGGTGTACCAGGACATCGCTAACATGTTAGCTGGGTGAGGTTTTCATTACATGGCTAAACAATACAGAGAAAAAATAAAAACTCAAGTAAGACTTTAAATAATAAAAGATCACTAACAAAAGCGGCTCTGACAGAAAAACTTTGCGCTGGTTCGACTACATGTACGCAGTTTTTGGATGACGACCGGCCATAAACTGTGTGGAGAGAAGCCTGTGTCCGAAACACTGTTATTGGGCTGAGATACACTGGAAAATCCAAGCATGCTGCAAGTTCTATGTGATCGCAGTACAGTTTAGGTACAGCATGGGTCCTGTATACCCGTGGAAAATATGTCTCTATAAGTATGTTTATGGTGTCTAACTCAAAAACAGGTTGGTAATGAACTGGTTAGTTGGATCAGATGTGTTGGGAGCAGGAAAATCACTAATGTGTAGGGTGGTCCATAACGCACCATTATGCCCCCCCTAAAATGGGTAATGGTTTTATTACATACTGAAATACTGTTGTTTTTAAGTTTTAAGTGGCATAGAAATTATCAGCAAACCAAGTTTTGGTTTAGTGGAAAGTCTAGCTACATGTCTCGCATTTCAGATAAACCTGTATATACAGTACTATGCAAAAATCTTGAGCCACTTCTCATTTCTTTATTTTGCCTCCAAAGATCCAGACTTTCTTGTATGTTGAATGTAGTCTTAAGGAACAGTTCTCCAGGCTTCCTGAAGGACTCTCATTTTCAGTCCAGTCCCTGAAGACTTTACCTTAATCTGCTCAATATGCCAAAGATAAGACAGCTCAGGACTTTTGCACACTACTGTATTGTAATGGAAAATGTGAATGAAATAAAACATGCAAGCAAATTATCCCCACATTTTCCCTTCTGACTCTTCTGTGTCAGTCACTACGGACAAAAAGGCCTTGATAATTATTGTCATTTGTTGGAGACTAAAAAGAAAATAAACATGAAATGAGCTGATTTAAAGACATACCAACGTTCTTGATCATCTGAAAAAAAGGATGAGAAAGAGAGTGTGAATAAGTTTGGTTTTTTATCAGTTGCATCACAGCATAATGTTCAGTTTGATCATATCAAACAGATAGATATACTGATTTTCAAAAATTGCACATATTTATATTTCATTGATATAAAATCTGTGTGGCTAACTGAAAATGAATAATTACAGTAAACAACTTACCTTTGGAAAACAAGTATGTCTGTAGCTCTCTGTGCTCTGAAAATGTTTTGCTTGTTCTCTTTAGTGTGTCTTTAAATGAATGTGGGCGTGTCTGAAGCGCTGGAAACTTACCTAGGGTTTCTGGACCAAAGACATTCTGACTTTATGCTACAGCCGTACTGGCGGCTGCTGTGGTGGTTTGTACAGTTGTGTGAGAAAGGTGCCGCTCTATTATTGGCTTTGTGAGGAACTGTCACCCCAACACAAACACACAAACTCAGTTTAAAAAAAAGCATTAAAAACTGAACTAGGGCTGCAAAATGTGGACAAAATAATAATATTGCAATAATAATGCTACATATCGCCATTTCAGTATATTAAAGGGACAGTATCATCACATTTCTGTGAGGAAAAATGCATCAAGTCTGTAAATATAGTTAAAGTTTCAAAATGTACAGCTGCTGGTCATAAAATTAGAATATCTTCAAAAAGTTGCCCTCCTTGTGCAAGGTGTCAATGGTCGTCTTTTGGACATTTGTCAAATCAGCAGTCTTCCCCATGATTGTGCAGCCTGCAGAACTAGACTGAGAGACCATTTAAAGGCCTTTGCAGGTGTTTTGAGTTAATTAGCTGATTAGAGTGTGGCACCAGGTGTCTTCAATACTGAACCTTTTCACAATATTCAAATTTTCTGAGATACTGAATTGGGGTTTTCATTAGTTGTCAGTTATAATCATTAAAATTAAAAGAAATAAACACTTGAAATATATCAGTCTGTGTGGAATGAATGTACACATTATAAAAGTTTCACTTCTTGAATGGAATTAGTGAAATAAAGCAACTTTTTGAAGTTAATTTTATGACCAGCACCTGTATGTTCATCTACTCAGTCCATATATGGAAACTCAGCCCATTTTCAAAACATAGGGTTTTATGATGTCACAAACCAGCATCACAGTCTACAGCAGTTTAGCCCCCGCCCATTCGAGCTGAAGCTCTAAGGAGTGTTTCAGCCTGGACTGCCTTTTGAATGAGCTTCAATATAGGGAGCCAAGCAGAAAGAGGAATAATTACATATATCTGTCTTAAAGGCACAGAAACGTGACAGGCTTCCATTCTTTGCTTTCTTGTTTATTTCAAACTTAACAAAAAACAAACAGGCTCGAGGGCCGATGCTATTTCTCAAAACTCAGATACTCTCCAACACGACAGGACAAAAACAGTGAACCCACAACCGTAAGTAAACCAAAACCCCCTTTATACTAAATACAAAACCTCCAAAGAACCAATAAACAAACACAAGTACTTAACTCTAACTACAATTGAACATAATCACCCAAACAGAAACATGAAAAACCCTGAACTTAAACCAACAGCGGCCCCTGTTGGCCGCTATGGGGACATAACAGTATCCCCCGCCCCAATGGCGCCACTCCAGGGCACCCAAAAGGGCCACCAGGCCCACACGAAAAGGGAGAGGAGGCGCGGAGGAGGCAAACCAAAGAGGGCTCCCCTCAAGGGCCCTTCCCAAGGCTGTCCAGGGCCCGCCCCCTGCAGGAGGGACGACTCCTTCGAGAGATCCCTTCTACCCCCTCCCTAATGTCCTTCCACCGAGGACCCGGGACTGGTGGCCTCTGGAGGAGAGGAGCCGGGACTGGGGGCCTCTGGAGGCGTGGAGCCGGCACAGGGGGCCTCAGAAGGCGTGGTGCCGGCACAGGGGGCCTCAGAAGGCGTGGAGCCGGCACAGGGGGCCCCAGAAGGCGTGGAGCTGGCACAGGGGGCCTCAGAAGGCGTGGACCCGGCACAGGGGGCCTCAGAAGGCGTGGACCTGGCACAGGGGGCCTCTGGTGGTGAGGAGCGGGCCCCTCGCAGACTGGAGCGGGACCCTCATGGACTGGAGCAGAGCAGGCTTCTGGTGCCTCGTGAGAGCCGCGGGCCTCTGCCTCAGGAGCACAGTAGGCTTCTGGTATCTCATGAGAGCTGCATGAGTTTGCCTCTGGAGCGCAGCAGGCTTCTGGAGCCTTTGGAGCGGCCGCGGGAGCTTTGAGCCATCGAGGAGTGGCTATGGGGGATTGTAGCCGGTGAGGCGCGGCTTCCGGAGCAGGAGCGGCCATGGTCGCAGCCTCAGGAGCTCGTAGCCGGCGAGGAGCGGCTACAGGTGCTTGTAGCCGGTGAGGCGCGGCTTCAGGAGCAGGAGCGGCCGCAGTCGCGGCCTCGGGAGCTCGTAGCCGGCACGGAGCGGCTACGGGTGCTTGTAGCCATGGAGGCGCGGCTTCCAGAGCAGGAACAGCCGCAGGAGCAGCCCCTGGAGTGTCCTCCGTGGCGCTCAAGGGCGCTCTCTCGTGAGGTGGAGAGCTGGGGGTTATCGGTGAGACTGGTTTCGAGGGCTCGCAGAGCTGCTGATGATTCTCGGCCGTGAAGAGAGTCGCGACCAGCTCCGCCAGCTTCTCAAACTGGCCATGCTCCGCGAGCTCATCCAACTGGCCAACCTTCCCCTCCAACTCCACTCCGCGACCTGCAGAGCCAGCAGGAGGACCGGAAGCACCCCCGTCTCCGACACCTGCGGCAGGGAGGTCCCGGCGAGCTTTCGGGCTCACTTTTTCCTTGCTGGCGGCCAATCTGCCCAGTTGCCATGGCGGAAGGCAGCCATGTCTCTTTTAATGAGCTCCTGAGAGAGCAAGAACAGCTCTCCCAGGAGCCCTTTCTCTTCCTCGGGCGAACACACCTCCGCTCCCGGAGGTGGGACGCAGTCCTTCCCATCCTAGACGAGCTCCTCGTTGTAGGGGATCCCGAAGGGTTCTAGGGGCTCATCCCACCTCCTTCCATGCCTCCTTGTTGAGGTGGGTTCATCTGTCGTGTCGGGGCGCGCTGCTTTGAAGCAGGAATCACAGAGACAGGCTTCCATTCTTTGCTTTCTTGTTTATTTCAAACTTATACCAAAAAACAAACAGGCTCGAGGGCCCATGCTATTTCTCAAAACTCAGATACTCTCCAACACAACAGGTCAAAAACAAGAGTGAACCCACACCCGTAACTAAACCAAACCCCTTTTATACTAAATACAAAACCTCCAAAGAGCCAACAAACAAACACAAGCACTTAACTTTAACTAAACACAGATGAACACTAACTAAACACAGCTGAACGTAATCACCCAAACAGAAACATGAAAAACCCGAACTTAAACCAACAGCGGCCCCTGTTGGCCGCTATGGGGACATAACAAATACTAAATAAATAGAAGTTGGAAAATGTTTTATGAATTACGTTTTTGGTGCACAAACCCACACAAACATGATGCAAGAATAAAATAGAAAATGGGCCCATTAATGGTTAAATACGAATAATCTGACTTTTGTTGGATTACACGAAGACCTCATTAAAATACCTAGTAACCTGGAGCTGTGATTGGTCAGTCTATCAGAAAAAAATTTGATTGGTCAGAGGCTCATTTGCATATTGCAGAGACTGACAATATATTGTGCAGCTTTGTTCTGAGTGCTGAATATTTAGCTTGTATTTAACTTTATCGAGCTACATGAGTTTTAGTGAAGAGCAGGTTTCACATCAGACAGCTTTAGATCAGCAGCTACATTTATAGATGCAGCACCAACCACACATAGAAACACACAGAGGCGTTCAGAGTGACCTGCTTCCTGCTAAACTCTGAAACCTGAAGCACTCCTTTAGATCGTGGACGTTCTCTGACATACATATGGTCGTATGTGATCTTCGTATAAGCGATCCAGATGATCAGGTGGTGATCAGTATACTGGTGGTGCTGAATGCTGAACTACTTTATCTAGGCAGCTTGTATCTTTAGGCACTTTGCAGCCTGTCACAGTAAAACATTTGTGCCCATTTCTTTCATTAACCTACTTGATGTACCAAAGATAAAACAGTTTGATAGGCATAAAATAGTATTTTTGCAACAACATTGTGATTCAAAGCAAAATAGAAAGAATACTGTGTATTATTTGTGTTAGAAGCAAAGGCAATGTACACAGCCTATTATAATATCTCAGTCTGTCATTCTGTGGTTGATTCAGTTTGTAGGAATCGTATAGGTTATATGAATGTAATGTCATTATTCAGTGCCATATGGGTAATTTGGAAAGTTTGGCCAAATGCTCACTTTTGTTCCAGCTGTTACTCTTCACAAACTCGTTGAAGAGAAGGTGACTGAGGTGACTAAAAATACACACTTCAGCCATGTTGTTTGACAGAACATTTAGTAAAACATCTGGAGTTGAAGTTCTGATGTTAGCATTAGCATTAGCAGATAGCATCCATTTTTTAGCACGGATGACACAAAACGATGAACACAAAAGGGATACTGCCAGTGTCTGAATATGGGATGCACTGTTTTATTTCAGACACTGAGGGGAGATGGTGAGCTCAGGTTTTTACCCAGCAGTTTAGTAAAGGGGCTGGGTGGTGGTCTCTGTTCTCTCACTTGCTTGAATTATAGAATAGAACATACATTTTTTTCTCCATTGGCCTGTGTTGTGTGGTGCTCCAGTGGCTTTTAAAGACAGTTTGTAGGTCTCAGTAGACAAATGCCAGTGTTTGATTGGCTAAGGATCAGTGTCACTTCAGTCCACTAGGAGGCTCTGTTTGAATTAAGAGAAAATCCTGCAGGGCCGTGGTTGCCCAGCATGCTCCTGGATTCCCCCTTGAACTGAACATCTGATTGTTTTTTTTCTGCTGAAAAGCACCTATTTGAACCTTATAAAGAGCTTATTTCCGAGCTGTTGAGGTGAGTCTGGAGGATGAAACCACTAAAATGTACATCATGGAGACCTTAGACCCACAGCTGGAAACCACGCTACTACAATGAAGCCAACGTTGTTCTCAAAGGGCGGAGGTTCCTAAACTGGTTTTGGGGGCGTCCCTGGATATTTTAGAGTTTCCTTTGCTCCCAACACACCTGCTCGACATGATCAGTCAATTACCAAGCTGTGTCTGAGCTGAATTGGATGTGTAAACACTAAACTGTGCAGGGCAGGGGGTCCTCCATTGAAAAAGGGTATATCTCTATATCTCTATTTGACGCCTTTATGTTTGTACAGTATTTGTAATGGAGTCAGACTTTTAGACTACAAGCAAAATAAACACACTGCAGTCAAAATTCTTCATTGTTTGTCTCAGAAAAGGTCTAATTATTGTCTGTAGGCTTCCATGATAACCTCTGATCAGGCTAAACAATGCCTTGCTTGTTTGTTGATTTAATATTATTATAAAAGTGGAAACATCCAGTTTAGTAACATTGTGGTGCAACATTATGAACAACCATTAAACATTTGTGACACACATCCTTATTTGGACAAACAAGACTTTTTAAGGGTGTCCTGTAAGACATTTGGATGCACTTGTGGACCAGGATTTGCATTCGTGAAGAAAATGCATGACTAACAGCCTCGTATATAATTCATTTACTAAGATGGTCTTTCTCTAATTATGGGCTGTTTGTTTATTTACTGTGGGAGGCCTAAAGCTAGTGTCGGCGTGGCGGATTTCCCCGTTAAAAAGTCGATCATTCATGCCCATTAGTGGACGGAGAGCTGCTTTCTCATCTGCTGAGTCAGCACTTACTCTGGAGTTTTCAGGCCAGAGCTGCTCATCCAGGTACTTAGAAATGAGATCGGAGTCCAAATTCCCAAAAGCAGCACAGTGTTCTGTAGCGCTTTTGGGAAACTGAGTGCCATTTGTGGGATTGCCAGGCTCTGATCATTATAAGATGGTGGTGTTTAGTCTACACAAACACTCTCCATCCAGTTTATTAGAAACACCTAGCTTATACTTGCACTAGTCATTTTATGAGATTCTCCTAAACTGTCGTGCATTTTGTCATTTATCATTAGTCAGATTATGACCACAGGATCTAATGGTTCTAGACTGTATTTTCATTTGATGGTTGACCCTTTTGACACTTGTTGTCATGCATATGTGATGTAAACAAACACGGGGTAGTTTGTGTTATATTATCTTTAAAATGCAGTGAATGCACAACAGTCCATACACAGCATTCTATACACACTTCAGTTGTACTTTTCATCATTATAATGGCAAAATCAGTGCCAAACTTGTTAAATGGTAGGGGAAACACTGGAATCACTGTTAACCGGATGCGACTTGGGTGTTGGGTTATTCCTTACACAATATAGCAACACGAGGCTTTTTACAAACTGACAGTTGGTGATGGGCCCCTACTGCATAAAGGGCATTAACACTAAGGTGATAGGGTCATATCTAAATTGTCTATATTTCGTCAGTCAGTCCCAGATTATATCAGTATGTCTGTCAGGTTCAGTATGCATACTACATGTAGACGTCCGACTGCAACCCTAGTTGGAGATTGATTTTCAGATTTCAGGAATTCAGGAAAAGTCATTAAAATCAGTTATAAATCTGTTGCGTATTTTTTTGCAAAAAGACTCTTGATTAGGTGTCTTTTCAATATGCAGAAAGAGAGGGTAGATAATCCTGCTGGTCTCTAACATCTAATACATAAGCAATTAGCAGATTTGCCTACTATAAGGTACCATTCAAGGTAATGGGCTATTGGGTAAGTTTAGGTAGTCAGTAATGAACCTAGTGAAGCGATAGGTCTTCTTTTTTTTCAAAGCAATGAACTTTAAGTATCCCAGATTTTAGTTTTAGTTTTTGGACTTAGGCTATTTACTGTTTCTTTTGTTTGCATTCATCACTGCAGCAGCTCCTTAAGTAGAGACACTCGGTACTCTATGCACCCCTGTATTGGGGAATAACGGATAAAGTGTTGTGTCAGCAGTTGCTTCTCTCTTTCTCTCTCACTCTCTCCAGCCCTTTTAAAGCTACTGATGGCTCTAATGGTTTTACTGGAACCTGCTCACACCACTCAATTTCACTTCCTTTCTCCTGACGCCAGTCATAAAAGTAGCTTCTGCCTACACATTCAATAACAATACGGAGATACAGTGGTCATAACTGTTGGCATTTTTAACGGCCGCTAGTCGCCGGCCAGCCGCATTCGTCCACATCTTCCTAGGGCAGAGCTTCTCCTTAATGTGCTCAGGTTTGAAGATTGAATCTGATATTGCAGAAATCGATAGATATCCTGAACACTTGATAGACTCTGAATACTCCTCAACGTCACAGAGAGAGAGAGAGAGAGATGGACAGCAAGAGCAGAAGAGACAGCATTTGATTTCACCCTGAGCTGGAGTGACTTAAAGATGCCATTATGGCTTTATTGATCATTTTACTTAAGAACACTAAAGTATGGACACTCAAAGCTTCCACACTCGTTCAAACTCTTCACTTCTTCTCTCTCTTTGAATGGCAAGGGCTCACCTTTAGCTGGTTCTTAACCCTTAGAACACATTTCTTTTGTTTTAGGTCTTTTAAAAACGAACAGAAAAAACATGATCCGGAAGAACTTTCAGGACAGGCCCCGCCCACAAGTGGGTGGAGAAAACCCACAGAGGGAGTTGGGAGTTAAAGTAAAACACCTAAATTAAGTGTTATGTAAAAGGCAAAAGTGAGAGTGTTTCATACTTTTAAAAATTATTATTATTTATTATTACTTATGTGTAATAGTCTTTTCATGTGTAATATCGCTACTTATGTCACGATTACGTGTAATAACAGACTTGGTGTAGAGAAAAACTCCAAACCACTATTTGTGTTACTAGTAAACTTCTTGAGTAGTAATTTTATTTATCTATAGAATTTATATCCAACTCTCTTACTGACCACAGCATAGCATAAGCAATTTCCTTCGGGATGAGTAAAGTTTTCTTATTCTGATTCTGATAAAGGCCTAGTTAATTACGATGCTCAATCCCTGTCCACAAAACAAGGCCAATATATTTAACTCACAGTTTAAAAGTGTATTAAGTAAAAGGCCTGAAACTAAAGGAATAGGTTTACAATAAAGGTTTATATACTTTAAAAAAAGGTTAGGCGAAAAATCTAATTTACAGTTTTCCATTTATCCCACATGCAGTTGAGATATGTCCAAACTTTTCACTATAGCTATGAGGCTAACAAACACTAGAAGCCAGTAGTCATTCAAATCTTTTCAATGAATGCAAACTTCTTCTAAACCACTCAATCTGTATCACAGTGGTCATACCTTGTCCTAAACCACATCTGCACCACTTTAATGAAGAGCTGGAGTCAGTTTGAGCTGGTTGAGAGAAGTGTTGGTGATTTCTAAAAAAGATTTGAGTGACTATTGATTTTTAGTCGGGTTTTTTTGCAGTTTTTTAAAGTAAAATATAATTGACTACATCTGGGGTTGGGGGCGTGCCGAATGTTTTTTTTCATGCATCCTCATGTATCATGATATTACATCGCCCCTCCCCAAGTCATCAGCATGAAGAAAAATGTCACGGATCAAAACATCCCCTGTGTGAGTACAGGAGTGCAGAGTGTATTCGATGCTGCTGCTTGAGTGCAAACAGCTGTTACAGAGGTAAGGAGCGAGGACACTTCATCCAGAACAGGCCAGCGAAGCTTCAAGAGCTGCGATCCACATCAGTGCCACTGTTTAACGTTAGAGCGTTTAATGAGGCCTGTTATTAAACAGTTGGGTCCACTTTCTCCTTCAAGCTCACCCAGAGAGGCTCTGTCCCTGATCTGTGTTATATGAGGCTCTGCGGTGTGTGTGTGTGTGTGTGTGTGTGTTTGTGTGTGTGAGTGTGTGTGTGTGAGGAGAAACAGTCTGGAGGAGGTGTGTGGGTGGACAGATAGAGTATGGAAGGAAGGGGAGGATGTCCCTGGAATCTGATCCCCCCTCTCTCCCCTCTCTCTCGCTCTCAGTTTGGAAATGTGACTTTTCTCCAGAGAGAGAGAGAGAAAGACTGAAAGAGAAAGGAGAGAAGACAGTGAGTGAGAGGGAGAAAGAGAGAGAGGTGCGGACAGGGGAGGAAGACAGACTGAAAGTGAGAGAGAAATGAAAAAAAGAGGGTGAAAGAGAAAGCGAGAGAGAGACAGAGAGTGACAGCTCTGAAAAAGAGAGAAAGACTGAAAGAGAGGGAGAGAAAGGAAGAGAGAGAGGTGTATGAAAAGGGAAGGAAGACAGACTGAAAGCGAGCGAAAGAAAAGAGTAAAAAGAAAGAAAGAAAATCAGAGGCAGTGATAGTGAGAAGTGAGAACGTGAGCGATGGAGAGAGAGGGAAAGAGCAAAACAGGGAAAGAAAGAATAAGACAGAGAGGAGGAGTGTGAAAGAGTGAAAGAGAAGGGGGGGTTAAGGGCCTGAGGGTAGTCAGGTTCAGTGAGTGAGCGAGTGAGTGAGAGGGCTCAAAGACTGATCTTTGCGGTCAGAGGAAAGAGAGGAATGGGCAAAAGACAGGCTGGAATGGACAGATGAAGGAGGAGAGGAGGGGGAGAGGGAGGAGGCAAGATGATGGAGAGAAGAGGTGAAGAAAAAACTGCAGCACAGTTGAATGGAGAGACAGAAGACATCCTGCTGACAAAGTGAAAGAGCCACGAAAGAAGAGCCCTACTGACCGACAGGAAACCCAAGAGGAGGAGGAGGAGAAGTAATGCTCCATCCCTCTTTCATCCCTCCTTCCAAAGTTCTGCAGCACCCCACCCAGGACGTACTGGACTCGCTCGGCAGAACAGAGACAGAATCCAGGCTTTTACAAACACTTTTACTCGATTACCGTGGACCTACCAGAGTCTCGTCTTCTTCACCCTGGACGCGGTGAACTGATGCCAGTTTTGGTGCCGTTTGGCTGATTTTGACCAACTTTGGAATTAGGCAGGACAAACGAGCGCTGTTTTTTTCCAATACATTATCTATAGAACAAGTACTCACTTAATTATTTGCAGCATAAATATTTCAGTGCATTTTCTGCAGAGTAAACGATTCTCTTAATTATTTGAAGCATAAATGATTCACAGTATGTTCTGCAGGATGCATGATTCACTTACTTCTTTGAAGCATAAATGATAAAATGTATTATCTGCAGGACAAATTACTTACTTTATCATCTGTGGCATAAATGATTTGGCTAATTATCTGCAGGAAACATGATTCTATGATATGTGGGTTAATTGATTCAGTTCATTTTATTTGGGATAAATGATTACATTTATTGTCCTTGGGACAGATTATTCACTTCTTTATCTGAAGGACAAATGATTCCCTTTATTATTTGCAGGATAGATTAATCGCTTTATTATCTGCACGATTGACGATTCATTATATCATCTACAGGACAAATGATTCAGTTTGCAGTTTGCAAGAGAAATGATTCAGTTTATTATCTACAAGACAGATAATTCAGTTTCCAGTCTACAGGACGAATTCTTCACTTTATTTACTGTGGGATAAATGATTCGGTTGAGGCGGACAGTGACTCTGTGGTCAGTTCTGGGTGGAAGACCTGCACGTAACTCCCGTCGTCTCTCTCGAGAGAAACAACTTGTGCTGATTTTTGTGTGGCTGCTTGATTACGTTACTTATCTCATATTTTTGCATCATGTATGGCTTTTATCACATTATGCAGTGTGACAGCCGTAGTTCATGATCCTTGGTGTGTTGATCTGAGCTATAATGGTCGCAGACAGCCCGGTTTCGGCCCGTCCCACACTTTCATTCTTTTTCCAGGCCGTTTCGCCCATCCACACTTTTTGTGAGCGTCCTTATCTGAAGCTACGTGCTGAGGAGATCAGCGTCTCTCTCACTCTTGAAGTTGCGGCAGCAGCTTTCAGAGGCACAGTTTAAAAAGGCTTTCGGCTGTTGTTGACACTTGCAAATAACATTTCCATCGCATGATGGCTTTTACACGTCTGGACTGTGTAAGAGCACAGCAATCCGGCCCTTTATTTATGCTCGGCTGCTCTCAAGAGGAATGACCTAACATGGAAAGACTGACTTCTCCACTCATCACCAAAATAAATGAAGCTGGACGGGACTCAAGAGTTCTGCTGGGTTGATTTTTTTATTTTTCCACAAATACCTTTCACTTTACTTTTGCTTTTTTACCCCGGCCAGAGAATGTGACTGACCCTTTGAAAGCAAAGCCGAGCTTCAGAGTGCTTCAGTAATGGCCCTGGCTTCTGCACCATAACTTGTTTCCTTCAGACCTTCACTTCAGGCCAACATAGTTCCCCTCGAAAAGGGGGGCAAGCCCCCCAGATCCTCTTAGTCATGAGTATCCAGGGTATGGAACTGTTTGCCATAGTAGTGGTCATCATCCTCTTCGTGGCCGTTCTCAAGCAGTTTGGCATCCTGGAGCCCATGTCTCTGGAAGGTAAGTGGCGCTGCCAAAAACAGCAACACTGCACTCGAAAGCATGGCGAATGAAAACATCTGGAATTATGAGACTGCTGTTGGATTGTTATAGGATTATTCACCTTATTTATGCACTTTTAAGGGCCCTAACCATCTCTTCATCCCTTAGAAATTAAACAGGCCGTGCTTGTTGTTGCTTTGTGACTGATATACAGTGTTCCCCCGCAAAGTCGTGGTTCAGAGTTTGCAGGTTCAACAGTTCGCTGACTTTTTCTTAGAACCTAACTACTAATTGTTCGCAGAAACCTCCTGTATTTTTATTACTGTAAATTAAATTAATTTATTACTGTATTTACCCTGCTTATCCCAAAGAAAACACGCATGCATGAGTTACAGTAGAGTATATACAGGGATAACATCGGTATTTACATTCTAGCACTGCGGGAGACAGCAGTTCAGTGTAAACTGTACAGTACGAATATGGGCTTAACTTTACATTTTCTTTAAGAGTAAAGCATTAAGTTGAGTTTAAAATGAAATTAAAGTGTTTTGGGAGCATATTTGGGAGCATATTTAGGGTTTACACTATAAAAATAGACATTTTTAGGCTTTTTTTTTTACCACATCACAAATTTCGGGGGTTTACTGTATATGTAAAAGAGCTCTGTTTCTGAAAGCAGTCCAGGCTGAAACACTCCTTTTAACTCCAGCCTGAATGGGCGGGGCTTAACTGCTGTAGACCAAATTAGTGGACATTTGGTAATGTGTTGTTTTGTGACATCACAAAAACAATGAATATGAAATGGGCAGAAAGACGCTGTAGTTTTGTTAGTTTTATACCAGCACATTCCTCATTTCCATGAGACAGGTTTTCAAATAACAAATGATTTTGTGCGTTTCTGTGTGACATTTTTAAAGTCAACCAACAAAAAGCATGTGACAATACTTAAGTGACGCGTAATAGAAACAACTGCACAGCTCTTGTTTTGGATGCAGGTATGTGGCCAAAGTGCACTAATGGTTTTTTGTTGTCTTATTTTATTTCATGTATATGTTTTATCATAGAGCACAACTGGTACTTCAACAATAATCATACGGTTTAATGAAAAACCAGAAAGAAAAAAGGGAAGAATGAACCGTGTTATTTCAAAATCATTCAAAGTTCGTTTTCAGAATTCTGCATTGACACACATTTAAACACACCAGGCTGAGGATGTTTGCCAGCAGAAAGTATGAATATGTGATGTATGATGCATCAGTGGGTCAGATGCCTCAGCAGATAAACATGGCGTTACAACAGAAATCCGTCACAGCTCCACCTGCCTTTTAAAGTTGAGGTAGCGAGCCATCCTGTCGTTTTCTTTTCCGCTGGCGAAATAGCAAAATGGATTTGGACACAGACCTAATAGTTTTTACCTACCACATCGTATTTTGAACCTGATTTTTTTGACTAATTTTAGTGCTAACTGACACTAACACAACCTTACTGGGCAGCTCAACACACTTGAAGGCGAACACTAACTGCCAATTCTGTTATATCAGCTAACAAACACCCTTTGCACTGAGTGATGGGGGGCATCACGGTCTCCCAATAAAAGGGACAACAGTAAAGAAACAGTAAAGCCATTTCAGTAACCCAGTGAAAATGCCTTATTTCATTAACTGAATGCATTGTTTTTAGGGTGATATAATTAGCCTACGTATTAGCCTAAGAACTCTCTTACAGCAGTCTACTCTCGCAGAACTAGACGCAGCATTCACAGCGTGATTTCTTTCAGTTTGCGCTCCTCAAACTGGCAGACAGGTCTTTTAGTCTGACCGACATTCGGCCAGCGTTTCTGACAGCGAGGCGCTCAGATCATTTTGTGTTACGCTCTGCAGGCGTGGGGGTGGAATTCACAGCCGCTCAAACAGAAGGCAAATAAGGGATGAAATAGAGGGAGCAGCTCGCCATGCATCCCTGCTGTTTACATAACCTGCTAGAATAACATCGTTAACAGTGTTAATAGTAGTTTTACTGGCATAAATACACACTTTTACTTGCCCTCATTTTGAGCAGCCGCTGTATTTGTTTTGCTGGAGCACAATTTCAATGCAGTTCTTTTTTCAGCGAAGTCTATATACCATCAAATGAAAGATGAGGAGAAAAAGATGCTCCTCTCTGCTGGTGATTTATGTCGAGATCTTATTCCACAGTGATCCTTTATATTTAGTTCCCAATTCATTTTCCTGGAATTTCACTTCATTTAGTTGTGCTGGTTTAACTGCTGGACTTTTTTTTTTTTTACTCAAGTCTGGATTTTGGGAGCTACATTTACTACAATTTTAATAACCTATACTGTATGTTGATTTACAAAAAATCAATTGAAGTATTATCAATTATTATTTATGTTTATGTATGCATTTAATTAATCAACTTATTTTAAATTATAATTTGGAGACAGTATGAATGTTGATGTGCATATTTATACATTTATAAATTATATTATCAAAAATATTCCAGTGAAAAATCAAATGTACACAATTCTCCACCGACCCCAGATGTGTTCCACCAGTCGAGATATGTCTGGTGCCCAAATAATGCTTCTTAGCAACATTAACTGGTGTCTTGCTTGATTTGTTTTACCTTAGTCCTTTTATATACCCTGCGTTGGTTCAGTGTTTCCTTTATTCCTGGTTTAATGTCTCATTTTCCATTTTTTTGTTATTAAATCTACCTCCTTCTCCTCACCTTCATCCTATCATTACAAGGTCAGCTTGGCTGTGCTGACACCTTCACCTTTTTAAACCAGGGTTTTGTTATTCTGGCTGTATGTTTAGGGGTTTTGTCTTTTCAAACATCGGTCTTCAGCCAGACAATGAGATGGTGCCCTAGTACAGTTCACAGATATGCAGCTCCAGTCCATGTTGCTCCCACCTTCGTACTTCACTGTGAGTGTGGTTTAGTGTCTGAATACTTGTTTCATTCACTGTAAATTTTTGCCTCTATACTTTTTGCCACACTCTATATTTTTGCCACAAAGCACTCATACTTTCTCTTTGCCCCTGTGTGTGTATTTATGCATGTGTATGCGTGTGTGTGTGTGTATGTGTGTGTGTTTATGCGGTGGATGTAGACTGAAAACCTGTACCATTTAGGCATCCAGTAAATACAGGTGTGCTATTATTAGTACTGAGCTCTGTACAGTGTGGCAGTGCCTTTAAGTGTTATTAGTGTGTGAACTGCTGCGCTTAAACATCTAAAATGGTCCGCACTCCTCCACTGAGATGTTTTAAGTGGAGAGCTTTCATACAGAAACATTTCTTTCTCTCCCTCTCTCTATCTTTATCTCTCTCTCTCTCTCTCTCTCTCTCTCTCTCTCTCTCTCTCTCTCTCTCTTCCTTTTCTCTCTCTCTGAGTCAAAAAACAAGTCTAACATTACACTCCATTCATTATGCATGTAGTATTGAGTGGGCTTATTTTACTGCCACCTAAATATGGGGTTTGCTGGCCTCAGTACCAGGTCCCTGAAGGACACTGTCCATACCCCAAAAATACAAACACACACACACACACACACACACACACACACACACACACACACACACACACACACACACTCTCTCTCACCACGCCCAGAAATGATGTCAGCCCCTGCCCTGCCTCTGCATTACCCGTAGCCCAGTCCCTCAGAGGGTAAACCTGCCCTCTCGTCATGCTTCTCCCATCCCAAAAATCATTGATCGCTCAGCAGCGTGTTGCTCTTATGGCTGCACCCACTGCAGGTTTTTAGCCTTTCACTTCCTTCCGCTGGCCTAATGGCAGCCTGTATGTTATCGCATTTCACACATGAGCACTCCTGTTACAATCGCTCTACAGAACGACTCATAAACACCAAGGTTTACCCCCACACAACTCGATCCCCAACATTTAGATTGGGTTTTAAGTATTAGTGTATTAGTAAAATCCGATTTCAACACATAAAAATGATGCCAAAAACTGGTGTTTGCTGCCCTACACGCTTGCCGCTTGCCACTCTTTCACTCAGCGTGCCGCCGCTCAGCCGCTCTCAAGACCCCCTCCCTCTGTGCCCCCCCACAACTGTTGGGTGGGGACTATCCTGAAAGTTCTCCCAGGTTGAACGATCATACTTTTCTGTTTGTTTCTAAGACCCACAGTAAAAGAAATTTGGGCATTTTTGTTCTTTATGGGCGTTTGCATGTGACGCCATTTTTAAAACCCCAGTAGCGGTTATTATTTCGTGTTTTTTAGAATAACAGTAACTTTGATTCTACATGACATAGGAGCCCCAAACGAAGCTCAGCATGACGTCTGACACCTCCAGCATCAACTCAAACTGGGAGAAATTCCATATAAGGAACCATTGAAGCATTGAATGAATGAATGAATGAATTAATGAATTAATTAATTAATGTATAAGTCTTCAGCAAACAGCCTGTTTAATCTAAAGGATGGGAACTGACAAATAAAACCAATATCTTAAGTGTATTTCAGTGAAAAAAATGATCAAATCTGAATCTGGATAAGGGCACTTTAAGTGTGTTTGTGATGGGGATGAAACATCTGGGACACCCTTTTCAGCCAGACAGCAAGAATGAGTCTTCAACAAACAGCCTGTTTAATTCTCATGAAGATGAAGAGAGGATGAGAAATGATCAAGAAGACCACACAGATATCATTAGTACAAAAAAATCAATAAAATGTAGGATATGGGTGTGTTCCATGTTAACCATAGTAGCATTAGTAGTGCATTATGTGGGTTTGCATTTTTATCGTTCTGTTTTGTTGGTAACAAGTCATCTGATGTCACTTAATTACTCAGAACTTATCATCATCCATCCGTATATATGTGTGTGTGTGTGTGTGTGTTCTAACTGATGTGGTGACTGAATAGGAGAGATTTGGCCCATTAGGAGAGAGTTAAAATGCTCACTGCGGCTGAAACACTAGAATAATCTTCACTTCTGAAAAGATAGATGTTATCTCTGTTGTACGGAGGTCAAGTGTGTGTTGCGTAGAGCAGCATGTGTTAAAATGATCTTGCCTGATGGTAGTAGATAAACACTTATAATAGAGAATCACTGCAGATGTTTGTGTGATTTACTTTCACTGCTCCGTTCATCTTAATGCTGACCTGCCTGGCGAATACAAAGAGACAGGAAAGATATGTGGTGTAAATACAGAGGAGGCTGCTCGCCTTCTGCACACTGTTCTGCTGCCAGATGAGCTGTTCTTCTCCACAGAACCATCTGCAATAGTTTGACACATTAAAGCTGAAGCAGGTCTGTTCAGAGGAAAAGAATATCACATACTTAACATTAGTGACAGTATTAGACCACACATTCAGCTCACTTTCAGGCGGGGTATATATGTACTTAAAACCTGTGATTATTATTATTCAAACCAGCAAAGACATGGTCATTAATGATCAGGTTGCAGAAGCTAAGCTTTCCTAGATACATGATCTTGCAATAGGAGTGTTTATCTGGGGACAACTTGTTTAACTTTTTGTGCCGAATGTGTTTCAAACCCCATCTTAAACCCCTAAATTTCTCTAGGCTGGGCTCTTTTAACATGTTTTGTATTTTGTCTATACAAAATATGTTCATGAAGTTCTTTCCACAAAATCACTCTCACAAAAAGAGATATCACCAGGTTTATTATTCATAGTTTCAGAGCCGTTTCAGGGCTCTGTCCCTTTCCTGCAAAAAAGCTGTTGCGGACCACGCCCCACCATTCCATGCTTACGAAACAAAACGACATGCTAGTTCATACTTAACTGCGATAGAAACACAAAAAGTCATTATTTGAAAGTACTTACATTTCCCTCATCTGCTGATTTGTCACAGACAGTGTACAGATCCCCCACGACGCTGAAGTTAGTTCCTTTTTCACAGCTCCTTATTCACAGCTCCTTCGAATTTTCCATTCCACCTTAAATACTTAATACTGCTGTTCTTTGCAGCAACAACACAACACTTCATGAGTGAGCTGCCTCTGCCTGTAGCCATAGCACTCTCGCTAAGCTCGTAAACTAGCAGACAAAATGGCAGATCTTCGACTAATCTAGTGGGCGGAGTCTCGACAGATGAGGGGCGGTTCTATGCAAATTAGCCCAGTGGGACTCACACTGGGCCCTCTGTCTAAATGGCTCATTTTGAAAGGGGCTAAAACTTTAAAGAATAAACCTGTTCATCTCTTTATATGAGAGTGATTTTGTGGAAAGAACTTCATGAACATGTTTTGGATAGCCCATAGACCTATTATAACTAAAGTGAGTTTTGCATAATATGTCCCCTTTAATTTCAAATGAAGAGGTTTGGTGTATTTACAGGGGTAAATTATGGTAGGGTTAAGCACATTTTAAGTACATTGTGTTTCATAGTGTGTATTGTTTGTTGTTTTTTTGTGTGTGTGTATTTGTTCTGTTCAATTTGGCATTACTGGGGTTGTTAGGAGCATTTACTGTAGTTGCCCAAGTGATCCTCTAGAGGGTGGTACATTCCTGCTTATTTCTTGAGGAGCCTTTTGCTGAATTGCTCTGGGTAATGGGGCTGCATGTGGCTCACATAGAGCGCAGAGATTAATCTTATACAACTTATTTACGAAAAGTTTTAACTTTGCCTTCTCTTACTGTGGAAATGGTTTCACACATGTTTTTGAAACTGAGGTCACTGACAATGAAAGCGTCAAGTCGGAGTCAGTGTGCAAAAGTGTGTGTGTGTGTATGAAAAAGAGAGAGAGAGAGTGTGTGTGTGTGTGTGTGTGTGTGTGTGTGTGTAAAAGAGGTGAGATTTGGCATGACCGTTCCCAGGGTATTTCTGAATGTAGCTTATTTGCCAATAAGAAGGTTCTGTTAATGGACTTTTTAAAAATAAAGACAGATTTGAATTATACACAAAGCAGTTCACTGGACAATGCTGTTCACACTGTCCACACTCTACTGAAATTAATCAATGACTGTGAGGTTAAAAGATTAGCATGGGCCTATTTTTATCTTCATTGGATGAACCTGCCTTTGTGTACAGCAGAGGCATTTTTTGTTAGCATTATCATTGAATATTCTCCAGTCTTTGGGGAAAGTGTGTTATCCACTGCGCTACCCAAACACTCCTTACAATGAATCCTGTTTATTTTTATACACGCCATCTTCGACTTTCCCCTTGGAAGTCAAGGTCAAGGTCAAGGTCAAGGTCAAGGTTTCTTTATTAGTCTCCCTAGGGAGAAACTTGGTTTGGAGTTAAGGGAAAGTTGCTGAATAGAAAATGTAGCCCAAAACAACAATGACAGCCTTAAAAACACTAAAAACAAGATTAAAAACGAAGGACATATGTGCAAGATATTTTGCTCCAAGTGAGCTGTGCAAATCAACAACATCTATACAATTCATACATATCCATACATCTAACCTAATAACACATATATGTATCCCAAAGTATCACAATAGTATTCTGTATCCCACATCTAGCGGTCCCCATGTGGACATGTGTTTACGTGCTAACATAGGGACCATTTTTAAATAGTTTTGGCCTACTATTAACACATTACAAATGTTACATTTGTTATGTTGGGCCTATTTCTTGCCTGGTGTATGGATCACATAACATAAAAAACATAAAACAGTTTACATGAACGTCATTTACTGAACTTTTTCTCTTCTACAACTGACCTGGGATGTGGTTAACCAACTACGATGCCTAGTTAAGCAGCTATCTGGGACAGGTTCATCTCCTGGGGTGTCTGTCATAAAGCTGTATGCCTGAATTCCCTTTGGAGGATTTTTCAGAATGATGACAGAGTGAAAGGTTAATTAGATCACAAAGGATGGAAAGTCGAATTGAAAAGAAGGACGCGAGGGGAAGCAAAAGCCTCCTTCTCTCTATCTGGGTTTGGACTTTTACTTGAAGATAAGCATGATCACGGAAACCTTTTGAGATTTTTTTAAGGCAGAGACTTTGGTTTGTTTGTTCTTCCAAAGTTTGTTCCCAGTTGGATATTGGATCAATCATAAATAGAAGAAACGTTCTTTTCTTCATCAAGACGCGTTCAGGGTCATTGTCTGGAGCATTTGGTACTTTTGGAGTTGTAAGATGTTCCTCTGTTGATCTTCACGCTCTGAGGATTAGTGACATTCAGCCAATCCAACTTAGGGGACCCAGCAGAAGGAATAAGTTGGTGGAGCTGATTGCGAACCAAAAGCTGAAGAAGTGGTAGAAGAAGGGACTGAAAGAGAGAGATGAGTGTGAGATGGGAGACAGAGGGCTTGCAGACAGTGGGCATCGTCTGCCTGGTGTTCATGTTCCTCAAACTCATGCACTTGCTCGGACTAATAGACATCACAGAGACAGGTGAGAGAGAGAGAGAGAGAGAGAGAGAGGGAGAGAGTGAGACTTTGAGGGACTCTCAGGTTGCTTAATAATGTGCAGTGTTCTTGTTGTGGTCAAGGTTTGGACGATATAGCAGAAGTGTAGTATCGCCATGTTTGTAGACAATATTTACGATCCTCGATATACGATAATCTGCAAAACTCTTGAGCCACCCTTCATTCCTTCATATTTTCTTCCAAAGATCCTGACTTTCTTGTATTTTTTAATATTGTCTTTAGGAACAGTTCTCCAGGCTTCCTGAAGGACTTTTGAAGACTCTCATTTTCAGTCCAGTCCCTGAACCTGACCAGTTTCAGAGGAATGTTTGTTAAACCACACAGTGACCTACATATGAATCATTCAAGTATAACAAAGACCATCTAACTGAAGGCCTGAACCAGTGAGGAAACAGGAGCAGATGATTCCAGATGATCAGGCGGTGATCAGTATACTGGTGGTTCTGAATGCTGAGTGGTTGGAACACCTTTATCTAGGGTTCTTGTATCTTTAGGCACTTTGCAGCCTGACGGAGTACAACATTTGTTCCCATTTCTTTCGTTTAATCTATTTAATATGCCAAAGATAAGACAGTTTGACTGACGTGAAAAAGTATTTTTTCACCAGCAAGGTGATTCAAAGCATGATAGAAAGAAATGAGGTGTGGCTGAAGACACAGTACTGTATAACACAACTAAATATATGCTCAAGTACTCAAGTACTCAGTATTTCAGTATTTAGATCATTGTTCACTATGGAAGATGAAGAAAATATACAGGCTAACAATTCAGTGAAACAGAAATGCTATGTTATAACAGGACTGAAAATAAAGTGTTGACAGGTTTTTTTTAAAGTAATTATATAGACCACTGGTTAAAGACATGATTGAGATGAGGCTCAATAAGTCTGAACAGGTCTGTGAAGGAAAGTGAAAGAAATAAACCGTGTTTTTAATCCATATTTCTCAATACCAATCACTTGTTAAGCATTTTGATTAAAGGGTTTTTAGTATGTTGCAATTGATTAACTGTTACTGATCATTAAATATTGAAAATAGAGTGCACATCTCAATATTTTGTTTTTCTAAGGTCTGTGGACAATTTGGAACAGACATAATAAACAGTTGACTGGTAAAATAGTGATGACATCTGCAACAAAAGTGTACTGTAATGCCAGATTGTTCTCATATACTGGATTTTTATGGGTATCTTTGCTTCTAAACATGCAGAAAAAAATTGCCTGACTGTTTGCTGACCATCTGTTTTGTGACTACACCTTTTTACTTGATTTGACTGTTTTTCTCTTTTCTCCTTTTTTTACTCTGTCTCTCTATCATCCATGTATGCCCCTCCCTCTCTCACTCTTTCTTCGTGTGTGTGTCTGTGTGTATGGGTGGGTGGGTGTTTTTGTATTTGCATGTAAAGACGGTGAGTATAAACACGGTGGAAAACCAAGCCCAACTGTTTTTCTGTTTAAGGTTCTTCCTTTCCTCTGCATATCTCTGTTCGTTTGTTCTCCATGTCCTTTAGTTCCATCTTTTACTGTGTGATTGGTTTCAGTAGTTCAGTAGCTCGGTTCACTAACCCCTTAAATGCTCTAAAGCAGCTTTTGAATGTGGGCTCTGGTTCTGATTTTTGTAATCACTCATAGTTAACTGGGTTAATGAACATGTAATCACAAAAACAGGACTGGAAACTGGATTTAAGGACCAGATCTAAGCTTAAGAAACAGTCTGTATGCATTCACCTAATTATCTGACAGTGAGTATAGGCACATAGTTACTGTTGCTAGGTCAGACAAACTGTACAGAATAAAAACTTGAACAGTTTTGTGTTACGATTTTCATTATAGATTTTTTTTCAAACATATTTATGAACATTTATAAAGCTTGTCCAACCTAGCAACAGAAGTTACTGAAAAAATTGTGGGCGGAACGTGGATAGGTTAATTTTTGCTAGCTTCATACTAGCTCTGAGTTTATTTGGTTAACGGATGTTAATAAGTGTTAAAGGGAAATTCCACCAATTTTCCAAGGATGCTCATAATTAAGTGGTTAAGATGTAAACAAAGTTGATCAGAATAAGTTTAATGTGGAGCACGGCATTCTGGAAAAGCTCACCAAGTCAAAATTGTTCACAGTCGTGGTGAATGGAACCAGACATCTGCCTCTAAAAGCTCCCTCACTGAAATGTTTACAGTTGCGCCGCCTGATAAGTTGTTCTACCAGAGTTTTGAGGAGCTTTTGGCCCCAAAACTAAACCCATTTATGGTGGAGGGATACATGCAGGGCAAAATAGTCCTCAAAGATAATTGATTAATTCAGATTCTCCACTATTTTCCCGTCATCAAAATCCATATAAACACTCAGAGACATGTGGAGCTTACCTGGGAGTTAATATGACACCTGTATTTGTATTAGAGACGTCTGGTTCCTTTGTCCATTACTATTAAATAATCAGAGGCATCATTTCACACCAAACCCACTCAGAATAACTTTGTTACTGGGGTATATTATGCAGATTTTGTAGAAAACAGTAGGAATTCCCCTTAAAGGGAACATTTGGGAAAAACATTTGACCTTACCTCATTTGTAGTTGGTCAGTCAAGCCCATGTTTATGGATTACAGTGTGTCATGCAGTGTCAGAAACCACACAAGTCGATTAAAGATTACTTATCATACAGTTCTATTACTTGTTAGCCACATTAGCGTTATAGCTTCAGCACAAAACCAAAGAAAACAACTTCAGACACTAGACCGTCTTGGCTGATAGATTACAATTGTTTAGTGAAGCATTGTGGAAATGTGAGTTTTTACCAAATTATCTCTTCAATGCTGGATGTGAAATTGGCTTCATATATTTCCATAATCACAGTTAAAACAGAAGCTGATATGTTTGGGTCAACCAATCACACAGAACAAGAAGGTGCCTCCTTTTCTTTCGAGTTCCCACCCCTTTCTCTCTCTCTCTCTCTCTCTCTCTCTCTCTCTTTCTCTCTCTCTTTTTCTCTCTTTCTCTCTCCTTGCAATTCTTCCACTGTTTTGCTAACTCTTTCTCAATCTCACTCCCCCTCCTCTCCCCTCCTCCCTCCCTCGCTGCCACATGCTTGATCACTCCATCCCGTCCTTTTAACCTGCATCCCATTGACTTACCCCTCTCCCTGCCCTCCCTCCCGCCCCTTCCCTCTTCTTTTTCTGTCTTCCGTCGCTCGTTTTCCCCCGTAGACAGCAGCGACAGTGACCTGGAGCTGTCCACCGTGCGGCACCAGCCAGAGGGCTTGGAGCAGCTGCAGGCTCAGACCAAGTTCACCAAGAAGGAGCTGCAGTCCCTTTACAGGGGCTTTAAAAATGTGAGAACCTGCCACAGGCTGGGAAAGAGGGCTCTGAGGCCAGATGGGGAGGTTTGGGGTTGTTTGGTGTACAGTGTTAAGGTTACTGAAATGAGGTAGAAATACAGTCACTTTAAAAATACAGTCCCTTTAAAACTACACTCACTTTAAACTGCACTTGAATTAAAACTACAATCACTTTACAACTATAGTCACTTTAAAACTACACTCACTTTAAAACTACACTCACTTTAAAACTGTGCTTGAATTAAAACTACAGTCACTTTAAAACTACAGTCACTTTACAACTAAAGTCACTTTAAGTTACGACAGAAGCAATACAATAAGTAGGCAATACAGCAATGTACAGTAATGTAATGAAACAGTATAATATAAACGTGATATAAACCTTCCAGAGTGGCTTTAAAACTAGTCACTTTGAAACCACACTTACATTGAAACAACAGTCACTTTAAACTACGCTTACTCTAAACTTACCTCCTGTACATCTGCAGGAATGTATACAGTACTGTTCAAAAAAAAAAAGTCTCGCCTGGAGTAATTATACATAAAAGCTGTTTACTACTGGGCAGTGGTGTTACAATAGTGTTAAAACACTTTTATTACAATAAATACAAACATTAGTACAGTTAGTACTGGTTTTATGTACTCTGAAGTGTTTGCTTAACCATTTCTAGACCTCTTTCTTCATGGAAACTCAGTTTTACTTGTAGCTTCCATCAGTTACCTGGGTCGGCTCTTTTGACTTCTTTAGATGAGCTACTTATGGAATTTTATAAATCCACACAATAACTGAAGTCTTGCTAGGCAGAAAGAAAACCACTGTTAATATAAATGGCTTCAAACAATTTGCATAGGTGCCTAAGACTTTTGCACAGTACTGTATATACATTTACATGCACACACTACACTCTCTCGCACTTCAGTCTTATTTGTAAGTACCTGCAAATGCTAAACACTGTCTACTATGCATATTATTACTTATTATTTACTACTTTTACTATTTGATCTCTTTGTTGTACTTTACTTAAGTGAAAATGTAAGCATTATTTTACTGCATACACTTTGAGGAGGAGCTGAGTCCAAGAAATTTCAGGGTTCAAGGTTATTTATTGTCATCAGCTGCTGTGAACACGTACATAGTGAGATGAGACATTTCTCCACGGACCATGGTGCAACATTCAGCATTCAACAGAGTGCAAGTTACAACAGAAACAATACAATAAATAGACAGTATAGCAGTGTAACAGTAGTATGAACGGGATGTGAATCCGAGACAAGACAGTAAGTAGACAATACACTAATTTAACAGTATAGTATAAAATGGATGGAAACCTTCCAGAATGACTAATGTTGCACCTTATTAGTAAGATTATTACACAGGAAGCAGTTAGCAGCATTGACTGTAACTGTACATGTATTTGTACTGAACCGGCACGGTACATGGGTCATGGTTCGATACATGATGTCGTACAGTGTCACGTCGGGGTCTTGGGAAGTGCAGCTGGAGGCACACAGACAAGTTTCCATCTTGCTTTCTCTGTTTATTGGTAACGATAACACAACTGGCTCGAGGGCCTGATACGTTTACTCAACATACACAAAGTATCTAAACCATCCCAGACCTACTGTGTCGGTGAACCCGCAACCATGAGTGAAACAAAACCCCTTAAATACAAACACAAACCCCAAAAGAACCAATAACCTAACACAATTATTTAACCCAAACCAAAAACACCTGAAAACTACTCAAAACTACTCAACAGCGGCTCCTTGTGGCCGCTAGGGGACATGTTCTGATAGGTACACAGGTTTGAGGATTTGAGGTTAAGCTGCCGCTGTTAGAGGAAAGTGGGAGCAGAGTTGGGATGCAGTGTTAGTGGAGATGTAGGACAGGGAGGAGTTTTAATTAGACTTTTAATGAGTTCCTCTTTCTCTTTCCATTTCAGGAATGTCCCAGTGGGCTGGTCGATGAGGAAACTTTCAAGACCATCTACTCTCAGTTTTTCCCCCAGGGAGGTGAGGAGGCCTGGTTTCATCCTCTTCACAGATGTGCTCAATCAGTCGATTAGACTGCTTTTGTCAGAGGTGGAGTTCAGGTTGAATTTTTTATGAAGAATGTCCCAGGCATCATCCTCGTGTTCTCTTCTTGTTCTCAGATGCCACTACTTATGCCCATTTCCTGTTCAATGCATTTGATCTGGACAGAAACGGCTCCATTCGCTTTGAGGTGAGTAGTCCTGTCACAACTTGCCTGACTGATACTTGGCACAGTTTCCTTTCTCTGTCTTTCTTGATTGTGTCATATTTCATGGCAAGACTTTTGAATGGCATGATAGAGGTTTTTTTCCTTTAGCAGGACCTTGTGAATGTTCTGATAGATGTTTCTTTTCCTTTAGCAGGACTTTGAGACTGGTCTAATAGATGTTTTTTCTTTGGCGGAACTTTGTGAAAAGTCTGATAGATGTTTTTTGGTAGGACTTTGTGAATAGTGTGATACATACGTTTTCTTTGCCTGAATTTTGTGAATGGTCTGATACGTGTTTTTTCTTTGCTGGAACTTTGTGAATGCTCTGATAGATGTTTTTTCCTTAGCAGAACTTTGTGAATGCTCTGATAGATGTTTTTTCTTTGCTGGAACTCTGTGAATGCTCTGATAGATGTTCCTTTCCCTATGTCAGGACTTTGTGAATGTTCTGATAGATGTTCTTTCTTTAGCCAGATTTTGTAAAAGATCTGACAGATGTTTCTTTTTCTATGGCAGGACTTTATAACTGGTCTAATAGATGTTTTGTTTGAGAACTTTGTAAATGGTCTGAAAGATGTAAATGGTCTGATTGATGTTTTTGTTTTATGGCAGGAATAGTCGGATAGATGTTTCTTTTTCTATAAATGGGCTGAATGGGCTGATAGATGTTTGCTATATAGCAGGACTTTGTGAATGGTCTGAGATGGTTTTTTTTATATGATTTTGTGAATGGTTTGAGAGATGTTTGCATGGCAGGACTTTGTAAGCCTTTTCCTATAGATGTCCTGTTTGTGTTCTTTCAGGTCCTATAGATGTTCTAAGGCAGGTCTTTGTGAATGGTCTGATTTATGTTTTTTATGGCAGGACTTGCCTTGGCATAATAGATGTTCTTTCTCAGGCAGGTTTTTGTGAATGGTTTCATGGTTTCAAATGTTTTTTTTTTACACGACTTTGTGGAAATATGCTATTTTTTTCTTCGTCAGGACTTTGTGATTGGTCTTTCTGTGCTCCTGAGAGGGTCTGTCACAGAAAAACTGAACTGGGCCTTCAATCTTTATGACATCAACAAGGATGGGTACATCACCAAAGAGGTATTTTAGGTTCTGCTATGTTCTGAGAAAACAGAAACTCTCTCTTTAGAGAATTGTCTTCTAAAGAAGTCTTAACTTTCACAAGCTATTAGGTGTGAGAGCTATGACTGAAGATATAAGCTTCCTATGAGACATCTCATCATCAACATTGGCCAGAAACTGACCCTTCTTTGAACATTTTAACTTCTGGATAGGGCTGGGTTCAAAAAATCGATTCACCGATCAATATCGATTCTCGTTCAAAAAATACGATATCGATTCAAAAATTCACTGATCGATCTTCTCCTGTCGACTACGCACTACTTCTCGCGACCGCGCAAGAAAAGCTATAAAAACATGAGGCCGGTGAAACGGAAACCGAATGGGGCCGTGGCGGAAGCTGCTGCTCTAAAATCACCGTCTAAATAGATAGGATTGGATGAATTATAAAATAACCACTTATTGGCAAATAACTTATCATATTCGTTTGCAAAGCGGTTAAAACAGGTTGAAAAGTCCCTAACCGTAACCCTAAACCTAACCGTAACCCTAAAATACAGGTTAGAGAAGCGTTGTCTTAGCACGAAAAAGTGAAGTGTTGTCCGAGCACGAAAAAAAGCCCTAAATCGTGATCGCAGCACGTTTGGCTGATTGCATTTTCGTGATGGCTGCACGAAAAGTCGTGAGATCGGGTTGAGCCACTGGTACCTGTATGAGGCTACAGTCCTTAACATTGTATCATCAGAGTATCTTCAGTACTCTCTTCAAAATATAGATATTAAACAACGTTGTGCTCTGAACTTTACGAAAGATGAACTGGCCAATATGGCCAAAAGTACTGGGACAGAGCTGTCATAGAAAACTATGTGGACAAAAGTATAGGAACACACACTCTCTCTCACACTCACACAGACACACACACAGTCACACACACTCCACTTTGAAAATCACCTTTAGCGAAAAAATGAAGCACATTTGTTAATTGTACCACAGCCGGGAGAGCACTGTGCCGACGGGCCGAACTACCCGTAGCCTAAATAATCAGCTGGCGACAGTTAGGACAGCGGAAGGGTTCTCCTAAAGTTAGGACAGCGGAAGGGTTCTCCTAAAGTTAGGACA